>JAHLSL010000075.1:6160785-6266060 GCA_025920805.1 Petroica traversi | reverse complement strand
CTGTATTTTTATAAAAAGTTGTTGAATTGAGATACTCTTATGCGTTCTTTAGTATACTTTGGCAACACTTGCTGTGACAGACCGACCGTGTAACCTGTGCTTTTCAACAGCTTCTCAGATGCCTGACAAATGCGTGGTAAAAATTGTTATATGTAGGAAGGGGCTATTGATGAATGTTTGGGGGATTGACCTTTATTGATTATGGAATAGAAACAGTGTCCCTACTAAGAAACATTTAGGGGTGACAGAAACAGTAGGCAGCTAATGTTATTATTCGTATTGCACTTGGGAATCTTTTTTTTTTTTCATATTTTACTTGAGAAATTGTCAGGCCTCCCCACCAAAAATGTTGCTGATCAAGTTGCGTATTTATTTCTGCAAAACCCAAGTCATACGTGAAGGAGTTGGTTTGTTTGTTTGGTAGGTTTTGTTTTGTTTTCTAAAATAATGCTTTTGATTCCTGAAGTTGAAGTAATATTTATTCTTTGAACCAAAAAACAACAGGGCTGATACCAAGAATTTCAGGGAGACATATGAAATATTGATTGTTCTGTTGCAATACTCTGGACAGACAACAGTGATGCTTAATGATAGCTGTGTACAAAACCCAAAAACAATCATAAAGCTGCAGTGGAAGAAACTCAAATTATCAACACGTTTATGGGGAGGGAATTAACCAGAAGTAAATGTAAGATTGTATCATAGTAACTTTTCCCTTTCCTGTGGGTCTTGTACTTTCCTTTTGTGTAGTTTGTCTTCAGGGTGTTTCTCTTGGGAAGCTTCTGTCTTAATCTTGCCTGGCTGCTGCTTCGTGTCTTGCAGGATTTGCCTTTGTGGCAATTCCTCTGCCCATGGAATTGACAGGAAGACTACATCTGGAGGTGGTAATCAATAAAGATAGTGGTAGCAAAAGTGTTTTCTGGCTCTGTGGAACACTGTCACCCTTACATAAACATTCTATCCCCCACATTGTGGTGCCTTTGTACTCAGAAATAGGCCGGTGCAACTTCTGTGTGTTCTGAAGGCACATTTTTGGGTTTATGCGTTTTATTAATATTCCAAAATTTGTAGATGAGAGACTCAAACTAAAATAGTGATTAGTGTCTATTTTGCAAAATAAAATATACTTCTGAGAAAATAAAGGTACCTGTAATACTTTTGCTCCAAGACATCTTATATTTGATATTTAAATTAGTTTAGGACCTTCCAGTATGAATACAGCCTTGGGTAAGAATGGATAGGAATTCATTTATTTATTAGTTTGAACGATTTATTTTTAAATGGCTTTGAAGTTCTCTTTCTGTCAGGTGTGTATTAAAAAGATATTAAATTCCATGGAAAGTATTTCTGCCCTTCCTGCTCTGATTTAAACAAGTTCAGAACTTATTTCAGATCTGAATGGAAAGTTCTTTTGTGTTAGGCTGAGTGTAGACTTATATCTATACATATGTGCATAAATATATGTGTGTATGTATGTATTTACTCACTTAAAAAAAAAACCCAAAAAACCAAAATACTGTTTTATCTGTTCTAAGAGATCAAAAATAGGTATATTTCGAAAACATCCAGATCAGGATAGCCTCATTTGGGAAATAAATGAATCAAAGGTGTCCCTTAATGTTTCTAACTTAAAGCAGGATTTTATTTTTTTTAAAGGCAATCCAAACCCTGCAAAACCTTTGAAATTATAGCACTTACTTTAATTCTTTCCTTTGTAATCACAAGACCATTGCATGTCCAGCAGTTGCAGACCAGTGTGAAGTGGTTGTCTGGAGATATAAGAAACTTTATTGGATTTTGTGTTCATTTGAAAAGCTGTAAATGTCAAGGCTTTTGTGTCCTGTAGAAAGTTGTTTGCTGGGTGTGAGCATTAACAGTATTCTGAACACGTGGACATGGTTCCTCTTGAGCAGGTATCTTAAGTTTTCCTTACTTAAGTGGGTCTTCTCTTCAACATCTGTGTAGCTGCACCCAGTTTTACTATCCGGATCACCCGTGTTTAAAATTAAAATTCTGGGTGTAAAGCTGTACTTCAGGGTATGTTTTGGAAACACAAATGGTAATGTCTGTCTGTCATTGTAGTCCTTGTCTTTTGCAGACCTGGCAGTGTTGTGTGCTGTTCCTGTAGACTTGTCTTATGTCACACATGATATCTGTGATCTGTAAATACACAACATTACTTTTATTTTTTAATATAACTGTGCATTGTTCTGATATTCTGTAGCAGAGGCAAAGGATGTTTCTATTGAGACTTGAATGTTTCTATTTGGGAGGTTTAAGCTACTTCAGATTCGTGTGTTAGAAAAAAAGAGTGACTTTTTTCCCATGTATTAAATGTAGTTTTTGTTCTCTTACTAATGTAGAAACACCTGAAGGTTCTCGCACTGTTATTATGAAACTAATTCATTATGAGTTCCTTTTTTAGAGCAGTTATGTTGTATTGTCTGGTTCTCTTATGCTTAAGACTAGAACATGACTTGAGGATATGGTTACCAGAGCTTTCCTCTGCACTTGGGCATTTAGATATTTTGTTTAGAGTCTTCAGTCGATCAACAGGGCAGAAAGCTGTTCTGTCATTTCTTTGCACTCTCCAAATGTCACTGCTGCCTTTCTGATCCATTACAGTGTCCACCTGAGCCTGTTGGTGCACTGAGCATGTTCTGTAGATCTGGGCTGGTGAAGTTAATTTAAAATGGGGTGTTGGTGGCATTACAGGAGAGCTGTTAATAACTGCCACCACTGAAGAGAATAGGAGGAAAGTAAATAAGGTCTTAAAGTAGCCAGTTGGGACTTAATATTAAATCTTTTTGCTTCTCTTTTGGTTTTTGGTTTGGTGTTTTTTTTTTTCTTAAGGCAGCATAGCAGCCAAGCAGTTTCTTTTGGATTTTCTGTTGTGAATTTTCTAATATCTGCTTCGTTTTATAAGAAACCATTAGTTACTCATTTTATTTGAGAGTTGAATTCAGTCTGCTTATTATTAAGGCTTTTTGGTTGTCAGTTGTTGACGTGTTTTCAAATAAAAACTATAATGCTGAGAATGAAAACCACTGGGACACAGGTATGTTCCCAAGCTTGCTTTATTAAAGAACACTGTTGATGTATGATTTTCTTAAAGGATTATTTGTTATTGTCTGTGAGAATAATTATTTGCTTTTGGTTAACTTCATGTTAGTACAGCTCTGAAAGAGATCCATGGGATGTCAGTTTAAGATCCATATGCATTTTGAAGGATGGTATTATCAGCTCTTTTTCATGAAGTCAAATTGAACATGCTTTAGGAGGTAACTCTCAGGAATGTTACTGTGGGAAGCTTTTATTTGTAGCATCCTTGATCTGCTTTCAAAACCACTATGTAACCCTGTCTAGTGACTTAGTTTTCCTTACACATGTAACTGCCAACAGAAAAATGTGATTTTCTTGCATTTAGATCTTTGCGTGGACATTTCAGCAAATCCTGCTGTTTGGAAGTTAGCATTTAGCTGTGGATTTACTCAGAAGAGGGGAATTCCACATTGCATCATTCCTTAGAGATGTGCTTTTTTTCCAAATTCTGTTTTTAAGCTGGGATTCAAGACTGTTAAAGGCAAGACTTCCTTGTCGCATGAGTTTCCTAATATCCTCTCTGCTATAAATTGCAAAAGACTTTTTTTTTTTTTACAGAAGTGTTCAAATGAGTGCTTCAAAGTAATGAAAACTATGTGGAGGGAATTTCAGGGCTGTCTTTTCATTAAGCTTTTCTGAAAAATACCCAAAACTCAAGTAATAGAAAATTGTCCCTAGAAGAGCCTTTAAGACAAGTAGCCAATTTTTGTAACAGTTGAATGGTAACATGGAATGGCAAAAAAATGCACATTCCAAATTAATAGGGTTCAATCCCTAAGTCATTTAATTGCTGCACAACCTTTTCTTAAGCTTCAGCTGGACTTGATCTGGGAAGAGGAAAAGGTTTGGTTCTGTGTTAGGGTGGTCTTTGCTGTAACAACATGAAATGGTGAAAGAAGGACGAAAAGATTGTTTAGAAATGTGTTCGTAAGAAAAATCGGTAGTGATGTGTGTAAACTGTGATCTGTCTGTAACAACAGAGGCTTTTTTGGTTGGAGGGGAGTGTCCTTGCTGACACTGTGGTGTGGGATAGTGGGGACAGGCTTGTGTTGGCTGTGGGTGGAACTTCAGTTTTCTTGTCCTGAGATAAATTTGACAGTGAGGGGAAAAAAAGTATCTTTTTAATGTAAGATAAGAATGAACGTTGTTGTCAAAACATACTGGCATCTTGGTAAATGAGCCTTGAGTTGTTTATGGTTTGTGTTTTTCTGTTGTTTAGCAATAAAGTACTTCTATGTGTTTTTAGTAAATTCAACAGGTCCATGGATTTGAAAGTTAAATAAGAAAAATGTATCTGTTTAACTTTATTTTTAGTTGAATAGGTTGGTGAAATACTAAAATTTCAGACTTTGTAGATTTCTGTTTTAGAAATAGGATGTTAATTGTTTGATGATTTCTGATGTTTTCTTTCAATGTGTTCTCCTGAATACTTTAGCTGTGAGGATTTCCTTTTTTTTTAATCTTAAATTGTGACATAAATCCTCTGGAGCTTGAATATGTAACTCAGGTGGCTGGTTCTACAGTTTCAGGCTCCAGTTTTGCACAGCTCTCCATATGTCTTGACCTATCTTTCAGCCCGTGTTTTATTAACCACAGTGGGACCTTAAAATCCCAGGTGCTCTTCCTTAAATGTGTGTGTGTATATAGAACACGTGTGCACACACTCATGCAGTGGGACTTTTCTAGGATGATGTACTGATTTTTTTTCCCTATGTGGGGTGGTAATGTCAGGTTTGTAAAATGCTTTACAGCTCTCCTGCTGTGTTGGGATGTCTTCATGATAGTTTTGGTAATTAGGCAAGAACACAATCTGAAAATTCTTGCAGTTGGTGTTCTTGTAGCAGTTCAGCTAGGTTGCTGTGGTTGACAGTTTGTTACATGTCTAGTGAAGATGTTGCTGAAAACATGAATTCCCCTTGTGCCATTTGGGAAGCTTTTTTTCCCCTTTCCTTCCATGTGTAGGATTGGAAAAATGAGGTTGGTTTTTGGTTGTTTTTTTCAATATGGCAATGGATGCAGGAGGTGAGTTCAGTGGTAGTGAAACGTTTTTATAGGCTAATGTGTCTTCAGCCATGAAAAAAACCCCAATCAGTCCCAGCTTCTTTTTAGCAGGTGTATGACTGGAATTTTCCACTTATCTGCACCATTCTGAGATTTTTGACTAGATGAAGGAGGGTTTGGTAATTCATCCTGTCATGAATGTTCCTTTTATTTCCTATCACTTTCCTGATAATGGTATGAATATTTAGGACCAGTAGAACTCTGGGTATGTTGCCTGGGGGGCAGCTGGAGGAGGATAGTGGTTGGTTCACATAGTTGGCAAGTAAGAGCCAATGTAAGAGTTTGATTTGGAGGTTCCAGTGCACTAAGGTTGGTCCTTAGATGGCACTTCAGAAGGACATCTTTTTGTGAAGTGGAAATTGTACCGATATTAGAGCACTGTTTGTTTATGTGTGTCACATTTACCCAGGCACAAGTATCACACCGAAGGCTGAGGTGTGCAGGTTATGGACATTATCTAGGCCAGCAGTAACTCAACAGCTGAGAGCAGAGAATCAAAACCTCTCCTTCTTCACGCTTTCAAGTATGTGCTTACACTGTGCTACACCTGACATCCAGTTTGGGGGTTTGACAGTGTTGATGAGTCACTGCAGTTCTTTGTGGGAGTGAAAATACAATAAATAAGTAGTAGTTCACACTTAAAGTGAAGACTAACTCTTTGGTTCTACTTTCAGGTAGTCTAACAGCAAAATTTGTTTTAAAATGTGAATTTATCACTGTATGTCATTTAAGTTCTAAGTTGCAGCTGTCCACTAGAATTCTTTATTTCATGTGTTTGATATAATCAGTTTCTCTAGTGTGTTTGATCAGTTTAAGCTCTTGTCTTAGAACTTCGTTCCAGAAATGGAGGGGAGGGGGAGAAGCCTGAATAACCCTGTTGACATTTAAACAGTTCAGTTGCAATGATTTTTGCTTTGATAGGAATTGTGAAGAAGTTACTTTGGGGATACATTTCTGTAGGTATAAAAAGTTTTGTTCCTTTCACAGGCTGTGGAAACGTTTGTTTTCTCTTAAGATACTTTCATGATTTTTGTGATGATTTTCTCTTAATAAAAAAATTTTGTTAAAATTTATGTAGTTTGCTCCTACTTCCCTGTTTGTCAGGTATTAGTAATCTGCTTCCCAGGCGAGTTATCTTGTCTCTGCTGAATAGCTGATGCTCTGTTTCCCCAGAATTGGTGATGCTAGGTGTGTGTATACTTTGGAGACACTTTCTAGCTGTGAAAAAGAAAGTGTCTGCTTTACAGACAGCAGCTTGTCTCAGGGTGCATATAATCAGTTGGGTTTTTTCTTTGCCTTGTTGCATTTGTAAATAAGAGATTTATGTTTGAGGTGCTTTGTTCTGGCACAGATTCTTGATAAATGGAAGTGAAAAGTTTGTTTTCTTCACATTTTTTCATCAGGGCATGGGGTTTGTATTTCAGAGTGGATTTCTCAATAGACTAAAATCTTATTCCTTAAAATGCTTCCATTATTTGGTTTTTAGTCAGATTGTCAGACTGCTCAGTGAAGTTACTTTAAAATTGTGCGTGATGAAAAACAAATGATGCAAAGAGCCTTGGGAAAAAAACTATGAATTGTGGTCTGTATAAGCATTTTACCATTTAGGGGGGTGGTAATGGGTCCTATGATCCAACCTGGCCTTGAACACTTCCAAAGATGTGACATCCACAGCTCTGGGCAGCCTGTTTGTGTGCTTCACCACCTTCATAGTAAAGGCTTTCTTCCTAGCAGCTCACCCAAACCTACCCTCTTCCTGCCTAAAGCCATTCCCCCTTGTCCTGTCTCTACCTGCCCTTGTCAGATGTCCCTTTCCAGTTTTTCTCTAAGTCCCCTTCACGTGCTGGGAAGTGCTCTAAGGTCTCCCCAGAAAGATTCTGCTTTTCTCCAGGCTGAGCAGCCTCTCTCAGCCTGTCTTCATGGCAGAGCTACCCTGGGCCTCTGACCCCTTTCCTGATCTCTGGACTTGCTCCAGCAGGTCCACGTCTTTCTTGTGCTGGGAACCCCAGGGCTGGACACAGCACTGTGGGTGAGATGTCACTGGAGCAGAGTCGGGGAACAGAATCCCCTCCTTCACTCTACTGCCCTCACAGCTTTGAGTGCAGCCCAGGACACCCAGGACACCTTTGGCTTTCTGGGCTCTGAGTGCACATTGCCCAAATCACGTTGAGCTTCTTGTCCCCCATCAGCCCAAGTCCTTCTCCTCAGAGCTGCTCTCATTCCATCCTTCACTTGGCCTGTATTTCTGTTTGGGATTGCTCTGGCCTATATGTAGAACCTTGCATTTGGTCTTGAACTTCAGGTTCCTCTGAGTTTACATGAACATGGAAAATGGGGAAATAGGAGAATGAAGCTTGTAATTAAACTGGTGATTCCCTCACCCATCCCACTTAATTAGGAACTCTTTCTCCCATTGGATCCTTGACTCATTCATTCAGATGGAATTGGATTGTTATTCAGTATTTTATCTTTGGAATTCTTTCTGTAAATGTATGTGTGACATCAGTCTAAATACTGCATAAAATTATTCCTCTGTTAATAAGCCTGATAGGTTCTTTAGGTTCTTTCCGTTCTCATCCCGGTACATTTCCCAAATGTTAATCAAAACCTTGTGTTGTCTTTTGTGTTACTGATGAAGAACTGAGACACAAAGGCTGTAAACTTCAAACCTGTCATAACTTTTCTGTGAAATTTTGTAAGATATTCAGGTGTTACACAGTTTTGTTGGCTTAAGTTGCTGTTGTACCACTTCACTCTTCCTCAGTTCTCTTTCTTGCAGTACCCAGAAAAATGAGAGGAGGACAAAAAGGTTGATCTGAAAGAGGCCAATGTGTTCTCCAGCAATGTTTATGAACAAGACCCAGAATTAACTTTGGGGAGTTCTATATAGCTGCCTTATAAATCTGAGATTTCCCTTTGATTTCTGAAGTTCTGTTTCTTTCCTTATAAAACATCATTAAACTTCTGTGACAAATAAGGTATGGACAATTTTTCTTCCTGGTACCTCAGTTGATTACTGTTTACCCAGGGGACATAGTTTGATGGAAATGAAATTACCGTGGAAACCAGATTACTCTGGAAATTCCAATTAGGTAGGAGAAAAATGACAAATTGAGCCTTTGACAAATACAGAGAGCATGTTGTGTCTGTCTCTTATGCAGACACAAAATTTTGTTAAATGAAAACTTGTGAAAAAGTGGTAAGATGTTGACTGTTACAGTGGATGTTGCTGTTGTACTCAGCCACTCATGCTCTGTCATCTCTAGTTTCTTTTTTTTTTTTTTTACCTGAGTTTCCGGGTAATGTTTGAATTGTAGAGTTTTGCATGCTGTTTTATAACTCTGGCCTTTTTTTTTCTCATCAGAAGTAAAATTTTTGCCGCCTGTGTTGTACAATTTCTGTGTTACCTGCTGTAGCTTCATCATTAAGTTGTCTGCTTGTAGTGAGATTATTTAAAGTATTACTGCCAAATAATTTTCCTGACTCATTGCAATCTGCTGAGTATTCCACTGGCTTTATCATAATTTCCAGGACAGTTTGGTGCCTTCTGAGACTTCTTGCACTTGGCGTTATTTGGTGTGGCTGCTTAATATTTTTTTCATGACTGAACTTGTGCTGTTGGTGAACTGACATTCCTGGCGTTTATCATCTGCTAAACAGCTTTCTCTATGTGCCTTTTCCTGTGGTATCCATTATGCTTGGGGAAAAATGTTAGTCTTTATGACTTTTCTGTGTTGTAAAGACTTAGCTGACTATAATGTATGTGAACCTTGGTTACATATTAGTTAAATATGTTCTAATCATAATGATCTGCATTCTGTTTCCTTCCCTTTCCCACCTCTTCTAGGGTGTATTTCATGAGAGATTTGCAGTGATGCTGAAAGAGTTGGTTCTATTCATGGTTGTGCGTTCTTCCTGTTTCTCCTGCCATTGTTAGTGTTCATGTGGCATGTGATGCAGCTGAAAATGAAAATGATTTTATTCCTATCCTCCAGTTACCTTTCAGCCAGATTGGCTTCTTCATCTGGCTGGTGATGTGGTGATGCAAGGGCTAATTCCATAGTGGTGAAAAAGTGGTTAGGATGGAAGCCAGCAGGATCAGCCTCTTTCCCTTCTTGTAACACTGGAGACTTCCCTGATTTCAATCAGACTGTGTGGCTTTACACTGAGCCGAGGCTTGTCCACATGCAGAAATACGAGACTTATTTTCTAAAATTTATCAGGATATAACGCTTGTACTGGGGAATGTGATTGCTGTTTCACACTGAGATTCCAACAATAGAAGCAGAATTGATCCATGCACACACTGTGGTGGCAAAACCATGGTTTAAGCAGTCTTCCTGAGAAGAACAGGTCCAATGTTCTCCTTGTTTCTCCTGGCCTGTTGGTAGGTTCAGCTCAGAAGTGGGATCTTTGAAGGCTGTTTTGTGACAAAGGGAGGGCTCTTTAGCAAGGGAGTTTATGGGTTTGGCAATTTATGGTATTATTTCAGTGCAGGAAGAACAGCAGTAGTGTATATTGTGGATTTTTTTATTTTGTGTCCAGTGGGTTCTGGGTTTTTTGAATGTCTTTCTGGTTTTCAGAGCGCTCAACAGAATTCATAAACCTATCCTCAGTCCTTAGGATGTGGTAGTAGCTGATTGGTTTTGCCTACATTTCTCAGTAAAGAAGGTTATGCCATGCTTTTTGATAGGCTTTATGGATGTAGGAGTATTGTGTTTCTTGGACCATGGTGTCAGTTCTTGGTTCTGTGGGGGAAGGCAGTATGGTGGAAGTAATTCTCCTATTTCCGACCCACTTTGTTCTTCGTGTGCTTTCTAGGGGCTTCTTGTTCCTTTCTGACCTCCTCTGCTATTTATCTTTGCGTTTATATCAAACTGCAGCCTTTGTTATGTTGGCAGAAGGAGCACAGAGACAGAAGACAAAACTGCTGTTTTCTTGCCGCTTCTTATTTCCCTATAGACAGACCAAGACTTTTAAGGGGAGTTGTTACACAGGTTCTCTGGAGCAGGTAGAGAATTTTTGGGGATTTCAGGAGCATTCCATCTACTTAGGAGGATGGGCTTGTGTGAGTTTGCTTGGAATGGAGCATGTTTAAGACAGACAGTATTAACAGGAGTGAACTATCATCATGTAACACCTCTAGGGAGCTTGTGCAAGCTTGACTTTTCAGACCAGGTATCTTCTGACTGAGATGGTTGTAAGGCAGCAGAAAATGTCAAAATGTTTACTGGCAATTGTCTAGCATGCAACAGTACAAAAATCGCCAGGCTGAGTAGGCAGTTGGTACTAGTTGGAAGTTTGGCTGAGTTTGTTAAACAGTTGTGAAGAAGAATTTTAATGCTGGTGTCACTTTCTTCTGTATTGGGAATATTTAAATTACACTTGACAATGATGATGGTAGAGTTTGGGCTCCTTGCTTAGTTTGTGCTGATTAAACATTACATGAAAAGCAGAGTTTAAAAAAAAGGGGGGGGAAATTAAAGCTAGTACAGTAACAGGAATGCTTAGATATTCAAATTTAAAGTATTTAAAAATATCTAGGTATTTCACAAAGTTACTTTTGTCATGATTCAAGAATGTAATCTGCTTCCAGCTTAATACCTGTGTTAGGTGCTGTATCATGCTTTAATTATTTACAATTAACTTAGCAGTAAATAGTGTTGGTTTTATGCTTTGTGTGAAAATTTCCATGATTTTCCATAATATTGATAATGTCACAGAATATTAGATGTAAAGACTACTGCTAAGTAATTAATTTTCTTTAGTACAGTGTTTAACACAGTTTAGAGAAGCCATTAAGTTTTCCATAGGGAACATGAAGGGAGCCAGTGGGGCTGAGTCTGATTTTTGCAGGTCACTTTTAAACTTCACGGTTCAGTTGCAGTATTGGTGCTGCTCACCACAGTGACACATCAGGTGCTGTCCATAAGCAGGGTTTAAGAAATAGTGCATAAGTAACATGTAAAAATAACATTGTAGTAATATCCCTGATTCACTGCCTGAATTACTTTAGCCAACATTTCAAATATTTATAGTCGTGAATTTTGCAAAGCCTTTAGTGCAGGATATATATACTATAAATAAGGCCGTGTTTTAAAGCTGCAAGAGGGACAAATCTGTGAGATGCCATTATCCTTCCCTTCAGATACTTAAAAAAAGGATGAAGGTAGCAAAAGCCATTCAGCACTTACCAGTGGCCTGGCAAAATGCATGAACTTCATCAGAAGTTACAGAAGCCACAATTTGTTTATGTACCTCAGGAAGAAACCAAGGCTAAGGATGGCACTGAACATGAGCTAGGATTTGGAACTCGATATAGTTTGGCATGGTCTTCCGAGGATGGAACATTGAAGGGTTATTTCCTTTTTTACTCTGTTCTGTGGGAAGAATTGAAGTTGTGAACAGTATTAAATGGCTCCAGCACCTCAAAGAGAGTATTTTGATTTAAACTTTTCTGATTAACTTTTTTAGATTTTTGTCTGCAGTTAGTGTTGTCTGTAGTCCTGAGGCAGTTGGACTAGATGATCATTGGAGTTCCCATGCAGATGATCAAAATAATTCTGTCCTTAAATATTCCTGTAATTGGAGGAGGAAGTAAATATCTCCTAGTTTTAGCTTCATCAATCCTGCCTATGAAATTGTGTTTAAAAAAAAATACGACCTTTCTTTGTGAGCTCTGCAGCAACACCCAAGGAAGTTCCAGAGGTTTATCTTCTGTTTATCCTCTATTGAGCTAGGATACAAAAGTTCTTAGCCATTATTAAGGGTTTGAGCCCCACTCATGAAAAGAAATTAGATATTCTGTGGATGTCTTTTGGAATTCACAAGACCCGTGTTCTTCTCTAGTTAACAGTAGGACCTGACTTAGACATTAGCTGAAAAGTTCTCCCTCCACACCAATTGCTGCCCCAGTGAGATGAGGGTGCAGTGGGATGAATCAAATATCTGAGCTCACTGCAGAGCATGAGAGACCATCCATTGCCCAGGTAGCCTGGCTGTTATGGGGTTTGCAACTATTTATCTACTCCTTTGCAGTTAGGGAATGATCATGTCCTTTTAAGATTGCTGTTTCTATTCTCTTTGACTTTTGAGCTTATCAGAGAAGAAAAAGAACTGAGAAAGCAGCAGACAGCTACACAAACTGTACTTTTAACTGGCACTTTTCCTTTCAAAAAAATCCGAACTGCCACTCAGGCACACAAACAAAATCAGGAAGAGCAGGGAGAACCTACCTTTTCCTCCAGCTTTTGAGAAGAGGTGCATCATTTCTTGCACCTGACATAATATCTCCTCCTTGGTTCTAAAGCCCCAGATTATACATACAGTAAGGCACTATGTTGTGCTAGGGGCTTTTAAGCCGTAGACTTCAAGAACAGAACCAATACATCTAGAGTGTGTGTTTTGCAGGTCTTTTAACTTGTGGTGCAAGAAAACATTTCTTGACTGCTTGAATTAGCACACAGAGCTAAGAAAAGCAGCTGATCCCACTGCCACCTATATATAGATACACTTTCAATTAAAAGTAATGTACATACAGAGAAACTATCTTTAAACTTAACTCCTAAAGCACAAACAATAAAGAGTAACATATTCAGTAAAATTGTTCTTTGTACCAAGTGAAAAGGGAGGATGCTGAATGCATTCCAGAACGCTGGGAATGTTTTGTGCTCAATGTATTGGATGGTGAACTTCGCTCCATAGCTTGCAGAGGTGTAGCTGTCACATCCATTTTTTAATTGAATGAATCCAAACTGTGGATTTAATAATGAGAAATAAAGGACCAAGAGTATTTAATCAGTCTTCAGTGCTGACTTCAGACATACTATTTTCTTGAAGAAGTGATAAATAGATACAAGGATACAATAACAATTACTTTATAGATGATAGATTACCAACTGTGAATATATTCCTTGTCCTTGCCTGACCTGTTCTACAGCTGCCTAAAAAGGAGTGGGTTTGCAGTTGGGTCTGAAGTATCAACTCAATCCTAATTTGCTCTATTGCCAAGAACACGGTTTTTGGGTTGCAGAAGGACAGCCTGGTGCATAAGTAAACTGTAGCATAATTGGAAAAAATATAACAGTATGAATTGTATGTGATTGAAACTAATGTATATACTGAAGTACTTAGATATTTTATGTTCTTTTAGTTTTGGAGGTGTTTCCTGTTGTAGCTCATTCTGTTAATACCAGTTAATAGGAAGTCTTACCCACTTCTTTGCATGGTCATTGGGAATTCAAGAAAAGTAAGTGAAAGTCATGATTCAAAACATTTAATAATTTTAAAGTAGAATTTTGCATTTTCTTGATAGAAGTGACTTAGGAAGTTTGTTTTTCTTAGGTTCTAGTACGTGCTCTTTACCATTGCTCTTATATTTACTAGATTCTGTTATTGGAGAGTCTGTTTTGTTTTACTGTCTCAACTAAAATTTTCATTTCTCACCATAAAACCCCACATTATTTAGCTACTTACCAGTGCCTTGTATGCAGTTTCTTCATTGCTTGGAAAGGTTTAGACCAGTAATTTAAATAATAGAATTGCAGGGGGTGTACATTTATGTCCATCTTCCTTCTGAATATCCTTGAGGATGTGTTTTGATACCAGTTGAACCAGTGTAACTCCCACTGAAAGCTCCTGAGAGTGAAGGAATTGTCATGCTGGAGGCGCAGTCGTGCTCACACTTTGTGACAGCAGCCTGGGACATGTACCTATGGAAAAGGATGACAGCAGGGCCATAGCTCCCTGAGGGAATTCGTTTAATTGGCTTAACATTTGGTGGGTTTTTGTGCAAGGCATTGACTGGGTGCTGTAAATTTGGTTTCGTCTCTGTTTACTGTCACATGAGCAAAATAGTTCTTCAGAACAGGAACTGAAACTGCTTTTTCTGTCTGGTAGCCAGAACTAAGTGTGTGATCTGGAGACCTGACCTTTCATTACAGCATTTGTGAAAAAGCATCATGTGCTGTAAGTAACCAGTGATGCACTGTCTGTTAACTGTCCCAGGAATTATTGGCAGGTGAATGTCTTTTGGAGAAAGACAATTGCTGCTGCTCTCCAGTCCTTTCAGGGCCTGACTTCAGCAGTCACTGCCTTGAAGCAAGGCAGTCCTTTGATGTAAAGGGCTTCCTTTTTTATTCTTTTGGAAAGCTATTCTATGTGGAAGCACCTCTCCTCTGAAGATGCACTGGCAGGGTTGGGGCTGTTCGGCCTACAGAAGGCTCTGGGGAGACCATAGAACCCCTCCTTAGTATTAAGAGGGGGCTTACATGAAAGGAGGAGAGGGACTTACGGCAAAGCATGTAGTGATAGACAGGGAGAAACTGAGAGTGGGTTTAGAGCAGATGTTGGAAAGAAATTATTTCCTGTGAAGGTGGTGAAGCACTGGCACAGGTAGCCCAGAGAAGCTGTGGATGCCCCAGCCCTGGCAGTGTTCAAGGCCAGGTTGGATCAGAGGAACAGCCTGGTCTTGTGGAAGGTGTCCTGTCCATGGCAGGGAGTTGGAACTGGATGATCACTGGGGTCTTTTCCAACCCAAACCATTTTGTGATGCTATGAAACAAGTTAATACATTTTGAGTATTTCAGCTTTGTTGCCTCAATGTGCAGAGCCAAATCCTGTTGTCAGTCTTTGCTTGAAAACAGTTTGTTTTGATTGGAATTTCTTGCGTTCCAAGTTTGGAAGTTCAGTTTCTATGCTCTTACTGCTTACTTAAACTCGTATGAGTGCTGCGTGTAGGAGCATCTTGTACGAGGTGAAGTTGGATATTGTTAAGTAGATGTATCTTGCCTAAGCTTAATCTCAGCACTAAGTTTTGAAATCCAGAAGAAGAGAGTCCTGGAAGAACTGAAGTATGTTTCAGAACAATTCCCCTTTATTTTTTTATATGAATTTGAGGGCAAATAAAATTATATGTTTACATGGCTATTCTCAGTGTTCCAGAAACTTATGCTGCCAATTGACTTAATTTCAGGTGTACGATGTGGAACGATCACCGAAAAAGGTTACTCAAAGTAATCTATTTTCCAATGAGAATAGTTTTTGTTTGTAACCATTACAGTTACTCAAATCCTGTCCTGTACTGTAACTTAAGACATTTTTTGCTTTGGACTAATGTTGGAACTTGATGCAGTTGACTAAGTTTCATAAACACTCACTTCTTTGGGAAGAGAAGGAATTTAAAGGGGGTTTTTTTTGGTAACATATGCTGTTTGAGATAACATTTTCTGATTGCTGCTCACCAGGTATTTTGTAAATGTTGAAGGTTAGATACTTCTTGCTCTACTGAATAGTAGCTTAATGACAGGTTTTGCATTAATCATTGAATGCATTTCACTTTCAGCGCATGTCAGTGTTAATGAGTGAAATGCTGCGACCTCCAGTTCTCTATTCTGATTATGTAAATAATTTCCTCCTTCCTGAAAGATACAAGGCACAGGGAGGAAAGAAAATGGAAAATGTGTGGGGGTGCGTATAGATTGTAACTACTGAATTAGGTCAGTGTTACAGATTTGGGGGAGGTGTTTCTAGCCGAGAAGTCGTTCTGGTTGAAATAGAGGAATAGGGTAGAAGTCTAGAATTTTTAAGCTAGAATTGCATCATAATCCTTGTGATGAGTCAGTACTTATTAAGGTTTTAAGAAGGCAATTCCTAGAATCCTGCATGAAACAAATCAGTGATACCTTTCAACCCAAATTTTGTATTGCTGCTAAGCCATTTTGCAGTACAGCACTTATGAAGAAGCACATCTATGAGCTCATGCTTCATGGGAGCATCATTCTGTAAATAAGTTGCTATATGGCGGTTAGAAAGCTCTGTTGTTACATGTTAAGCAGGCTCTTATTCTGGCATTCATTGTTACCACATGGCAAAGTAGATTTTGTGACATATGTCCCTACTTGTATATAAACAGAATACTTTAGTTAAAGGAGAAATTGGCCTGTCCCTAGATAGGGCTTAGGTAATGCTCATGAATTATGCTCAAGTGTATTTTGAGGCCTGCCTCTGTCATCTGGCACCTTGCATTTGCTTTTTTTCTGAGACTGTATTCTAAGTAGCTAATTCAGGGAAAAGGTCTGTATATATTGGGGTATTTCAGTTACTTTTGAAGAGGAGACTTTGAGAAACTCAAATGAAGGCCATTCTAGAAGTCATCTCTATTAGAAAATGGTGTTTGTTCCTTTATCGTAGCATGCTGAGATGCCCTCCTTTGTGTTTACTGTGACATTTTATCCTGTTACAGAGTGTTGTATACATATTTGCTTCTTACCTACCACTTATCCAGGAACCTACATCTGACTTTTTCCCTTGGCTTTTGAAAGGGTACCAAATTTCTTCCCGAAACAAAATTAACCTGATCTGCCACATAGGCATGAGGCCACAGACTGTGGAAGCCGAGGTGAGGTTCAGGTGTGCAGCTGTACTGGATGGTTGAGCCTGAAGCAGAGGCCCCTCCTGGAGGGCAGAGCTGTGCCTGGTGCTCTCTGTGTGGGCAGCAGGGGCTCTGGTGCAATGCTGCTCACACCAAGTGGTACCTTTTGAATGAGGACCGTCTGGAGTGAAAAAATCTCTAGTTGTCTTTTACTGGGGCTACTGAAATTCCAGGGAGTCGGGTGGAGCAAAAACTGGCTTTCACTTACGATTTAGTGGTGGGTGAGGGGTGACATAAGGAGATGGGAAAAAACATGTCAAATAGGCATTTTCTCTGTTGGCATCAAAAGCAAATGTCAGTGGGATTCAATCGACTCAATTTTCATAGCCTCATACACTGCTTCATTAGCAGTGGAGGAGTGAGTTTGTCAATACCAGGGATCTGTCTCTATCTTGACCCTGTGTTAAAGCATCCATTCAAAGCTTTGGGTAAAGGTGGTTATTTTTTTAAGTGTGGCTGGTACCAGGGGACAGAGCAACCCTGGATGTATGGACAGGCTGGGGAATGAGCTGCTGGAAGGCAGTGCTGCAGAAAGGGACCTGGGAGTCCTGGTCAATGGGCAGTTGAATGTGGGTCAGCAGTGCCCTGGCAGCCAGGAGGGACATTCCTGTCCTGAGGGGCATCAGGCACAGCATTGCCAGTGGGCAAGGGAGGGATTGTCCTGCTCTGCCCTAGGGCAGCTTTGCCCTAAGTTGGTGCACCAGGGTATAAGAAGATACTAAACTCCTAGAGAATGTCCAGAGGAGGGCCCTGAGGATGTTGAAGGGCCTTGAGGGGAAGCCCTGTGAGGAGCAGCTGATGGCACTTGGTCTGTTCAGCCTGGAGGAGACTGAGAGGAGACCTCACTGCAGTTACAACTTCCTGGTGAGGTGCAGGGGAGGGACAGGCATTGATCTGCTCTGTGGTGACAATGACAGGACCCAAGGGAATGGCGTAAAGTTGTGTCAGGGAGGTTTAGGAAAAGGTTTTTCCCCCAGAGGGTGTTTGGGCACTGGAACAGCTCCCTGGGGCAGTGGTCCCAGCACCAGCCTGGCAGAGCTCAAGAAACATTTGCTCCAAACTCTTGGGCACATGGTGTGACTTCTTGGGGATGATTATGTGCTGGGCTAGGAGCTGGATTTGGTAATCCTTGTGGGGCCTTTCCAACTCGGCATATTCCGTTGATTCTGGGATGGTGTACTGAATTCAAAATGAGAAATAGTAAAAATGAGATGCATATAAAAACTATCATAGAGTATCCATTAGAATACAGCTGGATTCAGGCAGTTTGAATTGTTCTGTTGGGCTGTCTGTACACTTAAAACCAATATATCTCTGCATCAGTTTACATTTGTTTATAAATTATCTAATTAATTATAAATAGGTATAAAGGCTATTCTTGAGCTGAGCCGAACTGTGCCTTGGTGCATTGTAACTAAAAAATTGAAAATGAACAGTCTGAATTAAAGAAGTGATGAGATTCAAAGTTTCATGGTTAATTAGTTCTAGAGAGATTAAAGCAGTGGTGTGTTCTCCGTGGGCTTGCAGTTTGATATTTTTTCAGAAACATAAATGGTAAATGAGTGGCTGAAAACAGGACTAGTAAGCCACTGCCTTCTAATACTGATTAAATTGCATACATTGGATTATGATTGCTTTTACAAAAGTATGTTTTTATATTCTGTAATTAAAAGGAAAATACCCGAACAAGGCTATCTCTGCAATTGAGAACATGCAGATACTACAAGAAGCAGTCAGATGATTTATTGGATATGGGGTGTTCTTAGTTAGCTGCAGCATAACTTGAAGTTACTATTGTGTGTCTGAGAACATCACACAAATTTGGAGGGAGAAGTGATGAAGTTGGCCTCGTCTAATGCACATGACTAAGGCAAGTGAAATTCTGCGGAAGTGCTGAAATACATTTTCCTGAGAATGTAATTTAAGCAATATGCAGGGAGAATCATGATTAGGCTCTTCAGCAAACAATTCCTAAGAGGAAGAAAAAAGAGATTAGTCCTTCATGTAAACTTTTGTATTTACTAGTATCTACAAAATTCATAATATTTTTCTTAGATTTTGTTTCATTCTATGAATTTGCAAGATTTTGAGTAAATTGGCTATTTCAGTAGCAGCTTACTTGTATCTCCTAGTTAAAGTGTGCTGCTTGCCTTGAGCAGAATGGAATTTACAAGAATGCTTTGCCCACACCCTTCAGCTAAGCACAGAGACAAAATCTAAGAGTAAATTCACACTAATGTCAGTCAGTCTGACAGGAGAACTGTAGTTTGTCCTGGCTCACAGGCTGGCAATAGGGTTAGTACTCTGGCCTTGCAGAGCACCACTTCGCATAATTAAAGAAACTGAAAAATAATCAATCTTTGTACATTTGGTGGGGTTTTGTTGTTTCCTTTAGTACTCTGAACCAGCTCACTTCATGATAATTCAGCCCAAAGCTTTAGAACAGGGAAGAGGTGAAATCCAGCAGCTTGTCCTTGGCATCAGCTATTGTGGAACTGCAGCTGCCGGTGCACACTTCTGCCTGCAGTTCAAGCCAGCCTGGATCAGGATTGCTGCTGAAAGGAGCTGTTTTACCATTTTCCTGCTTCTTTGCAGCCTCACTCCTTGTGCCAGCACAAGCTTTTTATTGTGTGACCCAGCCCTGTTAAGGAAGAACGGTGGTAATTAAAGGTTTATTGTGGTGGTGGTTGGCTTAGGGCTGCGGAAGAGTGCAGGGTAAGTTGGCAGCAGTTTGGTTTCACTGGTTTATGTGAGTACCTCGAAACCTCCATCAGGTAGTGCAGGGGAACTGACTGCATTGAACTGCAGCAGACTGCAGTGTGTGTGTATGGATATATATGTGGCAGGAAACTTACTCTGGCTAGTACTTTCTACTTGGGGATCTTTATAAACATCAGTAGAAAACAATTAAATACTCAGGAGGGCATTTTTTAAAAAGCACTAGTTAAATACCAAATATATACATTTTTAAAATTGCATTTCAATAATCTATTTCTTCCTAAAGAAAGTTTTGAGTTGTTGATGCATTTGTTCTGGACTTAGTAGGCTTACTGAGCCCTATGAATTATGAAAACTGCAGATGGATTACAATTGAGTGTTTTGAAACAATACCGTTTTATTCAAAAGTGAGCATTATTTTAGTGACATTATTAGAGATCTCTAAATTTTTGGTGCTGTAAAATTGGAGACTGGGCAGAGGAGTTAGAGTGTATTCAGTCAATTTTTGTTGTATATGTAATGCCTTGCAAATTCACACAATATAAGAAAAGATTTTAAAGTATCTTGGAGAAAAATAAAAGCATTGAAACTTGACTTTAGATGAGACATCATAATAAAACACTTAGGAATATGCATGATGTTACAACAGACATTTCACTCCAGTTGTTAACTTGAGGTTTTGGGGATTGGATCAAGAAGTCAGCGCTGCCAAATGCATCTTGCTGGAAGCTCATACAACTCTTTCTATCACCTTACTTGGCTTTTTAACTTTCTGAGAACTGTTTTTGTTTTATGTGGTGCTTGGAAGTCTAAGTTGCTCTGGGAAGTTACATTTCGGCTTCTGTGGTTGTACAATGCCTGATGGCATAGAGTGGAATTGCTGTTAGAACTTCATGAGGCTCTTTTTGTCTGTATAGAACACAGTGAAGCTGAAGCACAGTGAATATTGAGATGTTGGTGTACCATTACAAGTTCAACTACTCTGATGTCACAATTTTCTTAATGTAATCTGCTAAATCTCTTGGTGGGGATGAGATGATCTTTGTAGTGGGGCCAAAAGGCCAGTGGACTCAGGCTCTCATGGGTACATGCTGGATAAAGGGAATGCAGGTCAAATTCCCTGGGTGAATACTGATGTGCTGATAGGACAGGGTGCAGCGTCTCTATTAGCCTCAGCTGAGGAAGAATTAGTCTCTTAACTCCCTCTGATATCTGTAGTTAGACAGTGTCAGGAGAAGAGTATTGGAAAAGATTACAAATTTGGCTTTTTTAGACCCTTAATGAGGTCATTTCTACATAGACCTTGAGCAACACCATGAATTCAGATGGAGAATCTACTGCAGGAGTTTAGGCACAAAAGAGTTCAGAGTAAACAGCTGCCCACATTTACTCTGAACACAGAGCAAACAGCCACACTTTTGGGATGTGTGTCAGTTTCTCAGTGGTATAAAGGTGATTATAAGTGTAATTTTTACTTAGAACATTCAAATCATGTTAAATATTTCAAATGTAACTTTGTGAGTTGTATTCAATAAAAAGAAATGCTAAGTCTAAAATAGAAGATTCTCTATAGCAGTATATTTGTTTCTATAATGTTCTTTTCCAGGCGTGGATTGTGTTTCCATGCACGTGTTAATACAGTGTATTGTCCTTTTTTTCCCCCTCCAGGTTATGCAATGGTCTCTGCAAGATGGCATGTTCTTGAGTTGGAGCTTTTTAAGGCAAGCATATGCTGGTACTTCAACTTTACTAAGTGGACTATAATTTCTTCTCTCACATCAACTACATAAGCAGACAAAATTGCAAAGATCTGCCCTGTGTCGAGTATGACAGCCACGACTCGTGGCTCTCCGGTAGGAGGGAATGATAGCCAGGGCCAGGCTCCTGATGGACAGTCCCAGCCTCCCCTCCAGCAGAATCAGGTATGGTATGAATAATCAATTCATCAGAAAATAAAGGAATTTGTTCCTTAGAAATAGTGTTCCTGAATTATTTGAATTTGTATGTTTCTGGAGATTTCAAGTTAGACATTTTTCTGTGCATGTCTGGAAGTACAACAGTATTTTGAGGGATGGAGGCAGTGATATTGGCCAAGTAAATGTGGTTAGAGAGCATGGAATTGCAAAAAACGCTCCATTTTCAAGCAGTGGCGTAGTTCTTTCAAGCATACCTGTTTTGGATAAGAAGCCGTCTTGGATTAATACCAGAAGCCTCCTCAGAAACACATTGTAGATTTACCTGCCACAGATTGGTAAAACCACACTACATCTGTGAGTTTGGTTTCTGCTCAGTTCCACAAAAGCACTTTCTGGATAAAGCAGCTTACCCAGATGTCAGCCCTTCCAGAGCAGCTGCATCTGAGTCCTGTTTGTGGTACTGGACTTTCTGAACTTCACACGTTTCTTGCTTTCAGAAGACAAGCAAAAGCTTTCCTACATTACATCACAGTGTAATGATTCTTTTTGTTGGGGAAAACGATACCAGAGAAGATGCTTTTAACAATATCATGTAAAACCAAAACTATAGAAAAGAAGTGCCATGTTTTATCATTTCATTCAGTATAAATATGGTATTTTTAAAACAGTGTACGGTTTAGTGATTGCTCCTTCCTGAGACTGAATTGTACTTTGATATGTGTGGTGAGCTGACCCTGAACTGCCAAGAAGGGTCTCCACTGTCGCTGACTCCCTCTGACTCAGTGGCATGAGGAAGACAATTGGAAGGAAAAAGTGAGAAACTGTTTCCTCACAGTAAACAGTAAATAAATGGGTGGGGGGAAACAAGTGGTGCAAGTGCCATCACTCACTACCAGCTAATGGATGCCCAACCAGTCCCCAAGCAACAGCTGCCTTGGGAAAAAAACTCCTTTGTTTTATTGCCAAGTGTGACGCTCTGTGGCATGGAGTATCTTTTGGGTCATTTCAGGCCAGCTCTCCCAGCTGTGGCCCCTCCCAGCCTCTTATCCTTTAACTGCTGGGGGCAAAGTGAGGATCATAACATGGGTAAGGTTCAGTGGGACAACTGGTGGTCATCTAATCCAAGCTCCCTGCGCAAGCAGGGTTCCCTAGACCACCTTACTGGGGATTGTGGTCAGACAATATTTGTCCAGAGAAGGAGACTCCACAATCTCTCAGGACAGTCTGTTGCAGTGCTTAGTCAGCCTCTCTGTTATGTTCTTCCTCATGTTCAGGTGGAACTTCAGTATTTCAGTTTTTTCCCCATTGTCTCTTGTCCTATTGCTGGGCATCACCGAGCAGAGCCTGGTCCATCCTCTGACACCTTCCTGCTGATATTGATGAGGCCCCTCTAAGCCATCTCCAGGTTAAACAGGCCCAGACCCCTCAGCCTTTCCTCAGTGAGATGCTCCAGTTCCTTCATCATCTTTGCCACTCTCTGCTGGAGCTCCAGGAGCCCCATGTCTCTCTGTACTTACGAGCCCAGAACTGGACACAGCACTCCAGGGGATCCTCTCAGGGCTGAGCAGAGGGGCAGGATCTCCTCCCTGACCTGCTGGCAATGCTCTTCCTAATGCACCCAGGATCCCATTTGGCCACAGGGACACGGTGCTGGCTCAGGGACAGTTCACTGTCCACCGGAACCACCAGGCCCTGCTCCCCAGAGCTGCTTCCCAGCAGGTCAGCCCCAGCCTGTCCTGGTGCATGGGGTTGTTCTTCCGCAAAGCAGGACCCTGCTGGATTTCAGGAGGTTTTCTGCCCATCTCCATGCTGTCGAGGTCCTTCCCTAGGGCTGCAGGGCTCTCTGGGCTGTTGGCCCCTCCTCCCAGCCTTGTGTCACAAGTGGCATTTGCCCCTCACCCAGGTCATTGATGAATAAATTACAGTGCTGGGCCCAGTATGACATTTTGGGGGACACCACTGGTGACTCCAACTGGACTCTGGCCACTGATTACCAGCCTCTGGGATCTGCCATTCGTCCAGTTCTCAATCCACCTCATTGTCCACTCATCCCATCCTCACTTCTTGATTTTGTGAATGCAGATGCTGTGAGATACTGCTGAAGTCAAGGCAGACAACATTCCCTGCTCTCCCCTCATCCATCCAGGCAGTTGTTTCATTGAAGAACACAATCAGGGGGGTCAAGCATGATTTACCTTTAGTGAGTCCTTGCTGACCTCTGCTGATCACCTTCTTGTCTTCCATGTGTGTAGAGGTGGCTTCCAGAGTGAGCTACTCTGTCACCTTTCCAGGAGTTGAAGTGAGGCTGATTAGCCAGTAGTTCCCTGGGTCCTCCATCTTGCCCTGTTGGAGACTGGGGTGACATTTGTGTTCTTCCAAGCCTCAGGTGCCTCTCCTGCCTCACTGTGGTTCCAGCAGTTCTGTCAGCACTTGTGGGTGCATCCCATCAGGGCCCATGACTTGTGGATATGCAGTTTAATTACATGGGCTCTTCTCAGCTGAAGGAAACTTCCTTCCTCTAGACCTCCAGGGTCTCCTGGCTGCGGCAGTAACAGGACCACGTTTTCCCATGTTTTTATTTTGGTTGTGATGTACTTGAAGAAGCCCTTGTTATCCTTGACATCCTTAGCCAGGTTTAGTTCCAAGAGCCTTGGCTTTCCTCATTGCATTTCTTCATACTCTGACACCATCCCAGGTGGCTTTTCCCTGTGTCCACCTCATGGTATCTCCTGCCTACGTCTGAGTTTTGACAGGAGTCAAAAAGAGTAAAACAGGCCTTGAATCTGTGCTAGCACTATTCACCAACAGACAAAACACTGGTGTGTTTGTTACCAGTGCTGTTTTGGTCACAAATCCAAAAATCCAGCACCCTACAGGCTGCTGTGAAGAAGATAATGCTCCCTGCCAACAGAGGTGGTATAGCAGGTGAAAAATGTAAGGTTTTGTCTTCCTAAGTCTTGCTCTTCCAATTTGAGCCTTTATTATTGTCAGTTCATACTGTTTCTGTGTATGAATATTAAGCAACATCTGCAAAATGCGTTGGGTTTTGCATGGCCCATCAAAGTGAATTTAACAGTCATGTTCTTTGACGTTGGTTAGTAGATGGTTACAGTAGTGGGTCATCATTTTTAGCAAACTCTTTAAGAAAATGTTTTTCATGTTTGTTTTCTTCTGTGCTTTTGTTGAAAACTATCCCTCTACTTAAAGTCACCAAGCTTTCTGGACAAGATTTGTTAAAACTGGAGCTTCAGTGTATTCATTTCACCGTCTGGAAAAATAATCTGCTGAAAGTAGAAGCTGTTACCAAAAGAACCCCACTTTCATCACTGGGAAAGTAGCTTGATTTTTAAACTGCCAAGATAAAAAGAATATACATTTTATGCTTTATTTTTTGTTAATAAATCTGAAATCAAATTATTTTATATTGATATGTACTTGAGATGATTCTTTGGAATACATTATGAAGGACAAATGTCAAAATAAGTGGTCCACAAGTACAGGTGGTATTTAAAGTATTTTCCATCCCAATTTTAGACTTCTTCACCTGATTCTTCCAATGAGAACTCCCCAGCTACCCCGCCTGATGAGCAGGGCCAAGCTGATGCTCCACCCCAGCTTGAAGATGAGGAGCCTGCATTTCCACACACAGACCTGGCAAAATTGGATGACATGATCAACAGGTATTTTCACACTTTTTTGACAAGGTATAGATGATTTGTACAAATATCTTGATAGTGGAATTGGGGCATTTAAAAATTTATGTACTGAACTGATATTAAAAGCATTACAACGGGGCAAGAATTCTTGATTTTTCAGAAGCACAATTGAGATTGGGTTTGTTTGTTTTTTAACATAGGCCTCGATGGGTTGTTCCTGTATTGCCGAAGGGGGAATTAGAAGTTCTTCTAGAAGCTGCTATTGACCTAAGTAAGAAAGGTAAGCTGAAAGACATTTGGTTATTGGACTGGGGTGCAAAGTTTTTTCTTCTTCTTTTCAATCCCTGATGAAGCCTTAAATTTTTTTAATAATTTCTGTTACAGCCCTGTCTTGAAGATTGTGTGAGAGTGCTATTCAAAATCTTCACAGATGAGAACTTTAAAAAAGCCATTAATGTAATTAGAAATAGGTGCATTAGCAAGAGTAGGGAAGTTGAATAAGCTCACAGATGTAAAATCCTGTCATTCCTGTCATACCTGTTTTCTGTATTCACTTTGATATCAGACCTAGTGGGTTTGGTCTTTGTAGCAGATGCTAAAACTCAAAGAATTCTAGTTGTTTTTATTTTTTAATAAGTTTCTAGTTTAGCTTTCAAATGTCTTTTTGTTCAGATTTGGCACACATACACTTTTAAGAATATCAGAGAAAAGCTAGCAATTTAAACAGTGTGGCTTAGCAATAGTCCTACCTGTGCTTGCTGTGTCTGACCTGGGAGTAGGAGGGTTCCATATCAGGGCAGTGTATGTGTTTGTTAAATTGTACCGGTCAGATTGACAGATTTGTCACGTGTTCTGGAAAGTTCTGTTCTTCTGGATGGTTGCTTGTGTTTGAGTAAAGCAAAAGTCACATCAAAATATATTTTTAGGATATTTACACTTACCAGCTCTTTGTGTTTCAGTTATAGTGTCAAAGTGCCTATTCTTTCTCTGCATAGGTGCTGGCCAGGACAACTTTGTTCCCATGTTAGTAAATACTCTTCTTAGGCAACTTTCAGACTAAAAAAGCTGATTGCAGTCATGATATTCTGGGTTATCTTGATTGTTAAGTCTTTTTTGCTTTGGAACAGTCTGGGGAGAAACAAAAGTAAGGGTGCATGCTTGTGATCGAGCATAGGATACTGACATATCCATATTGCCAACACTGATTTATCAGTGTAGTTGTGCTTGGAATTGGTGGCTTTGTGTGTAGCTGGGTCTGGCAGGAATCCTTAGGCAAATGTAGGATGTTCAAGGGATCACATCTGTTCTGAAGCAAAAAAAAATGCCAGCTTTTCAAGAGAAAGTGCAGCCACCTTTGTGTCTGCATTATTGGAACAGTGCAGTAAACAGAAATTATCTGCTTGTGATTTGTGAGAGAGGAGATATATGTTCTGCCAGCTGTTAAGTCATCTCTAAAAAAAAAAACCAAACCCCAAACCTAAAAGCTGTCAATGCAGTGAATAAGAGCAGAACGAGATTTTTAGCTACTCCTTACATCAATGTACTTTCCCCAAAACACCAGGCTTAGTTGCAAGCTCACCCAAATAGCTCATTTTTCCTCTTGAAGTTGTGAAAAACAGTAGAAATATATTCATATGCTTTTGCGTTTTGATTTTTATTAGCTGATCATGTGCAATTCTAAAAAGTACTTCTGTGTTGCTACTCAATTATGTTTCCTCTTGCCCTCTAGATGAATTTCTGTGTGTGTATGCATGGATTATTGGATAAGGAGAAGACAAGGAAAGCTCTTAGAAGTAGTTGTTTACTGTGTTATCTTTACAGCTACATCCTAGATTTTTGGAGGGGTTTTTGCTACTTGAAGTTACATGATGGCTAATGTGGCTCCTTTTAAATAACTTCCAGTTCCCAAGGAATATGATAGGGTGTAACTTGATGTAACTGACACTGTTTTGGTAGCTCAGAGCTTCGAAGACACTGTTTCAGAGTGGGGTATTTATAGAGAAATAATAGAAATGCTTCTGTTTTGTACATTCTTAAGAAATGAAACTGCTCCATTATCTCAGTAACATCTAAAATTTGGCTCCTTGCTACCTGTCTGTGGGAATTTTTCATATTCTGACAAGGTCTGTTTCCAAAAGGAGGAACTGAAAGGACAGATTGAAAAATAATCAGCTTTTGAATGACATAAACTCTGTATTTCTGACTGTATCTTATTTAAATTGTGAAGCAACAAAACCTAGAAAGACCACACTACATGTGTGTTTTTTGTCAAGCACCATTTTCTTGTGCTTAGGGCTCTTAAATAGCTTTTATTCCTAATACAGCCAATGGCCATCAGCATTCTGAAGTGACTGCAGGGTAACTTCTTCTTTGTGACCCTGGCTGGAAAAAAGGAGTGATATTTGCATCATCTTTAAATCTTTTTAGGAACTACGATTAAAAGGGACATAACTGAGCTAATTTAAAGTACATATGAGAATGAAATGTCAGCGTTGCCATTTTCAAGTGAAAGGAGCCAATTTGACAAAGTAGTGAGAATCCTGTTAGACTGTGACTTGCATTATTCCTGGCAGATACATCCATTTATGGAAAATTCTGTTTTTATGTGTTGACATCAATGTATTATTATTTGTTAAACAATGAGCCATGAAACTATCAACAGATAGTCTGGAGTTACTTGCTAATAGAAGAAAATCTATTTGAAAAATAGCTTTCAATAGCTAGACTGATGTTTATCTTCACAATCATTCTGGAATACTTACAGAGTATTTTCAAGAATGAGATTTGCTCCAGAAATAAATGTTATAGTGAATTGGATATTATAAATTTAAAAGACGAAAAACCAGTTTATTTTAGAGATTTGGGCTTTTTTTATAGGCAAGAATATTCTCCACTCTCTTTCCAAAGGATTTTATTGCTCCTAATGTTTACACTCAGTTTTTAACATGCTGCCAGAACTTTTCAATATGACACACGCAAGCAAGATGCAAGCAACTTTTGGAATTTAGGACTGACTTAAACTTTAATGAGATTTCACTACACAATATAAACCTTCAGACGTGATCCCAAATTTGTGTTTTTGATGAATTGTACATAGTGGGAAAGAGAGGAAAGGCCTAATGACAAAAAAAAAAAATAAAAAAATCTGTGTGTGCATGGACACACGTGCATCCAAAAGTTAGGCATCTCAATTATGGGAGTTGTTTCCACACCCTCTAAAGACACATCTGCATTCTGTGGGACCACTGCTGAGTTTCTTATTGAAGCTTTGTCTTCTGCATTTCCTTGAAATGGTTATTTTTACCACTCTTCACTTACTGGTTTTGCTATTAGCAAGTAGATAAGAGAGAACATAAAGAAGAATGGAAGATTGTACTTACTGTTATTTTTTGCTAGTGTATCTATCAAAGCATGTTGTAAGCATGGGGGGAAAAAACCAACCCAGATCACGCTTTTAAAATCAAAAATTATGTATAGGAGTGTAATTTTTTGGCGTGGCTTCAATAGAATGTTAATCCATCAAGGCTTTTGCCCAGTTAAGCTTATGTAAGTTTATTGTCATCCAAGACTTGTTTAAAATCAATTCTGAAACTTCAAACACCAAACCTTTGCAGTCCTAATGTTGTGATTTAACCCCAGCCAGCAGCTAAGCACCAGACAGGCACTTGGTGGGATGGGGGAATGAATCACAAGGGCAAAAGTTTAAAAACTCATGAGTTGAGATAAAGAGTTTAACAGGTAAAACAAAAGCCTTGAGTGCCAGCAAAGCAAACCAATGCACCACTTCCCATGGCTGGGCAGGTGTTCAGCCATCCCCAGGACAGCAGGGCTCCGTCACGGATAGCAGTGACTTGGGGAGCCAAACACCATCACTCCAAACATTCCCCCTTCCTTCTTCCCCAGCTCTGTAGGCTCATCACAACACCATATGGTCTGGGATATCCCTGTGGTTCTTTAGGCTCAACTGTCCTGACTGTGTCCCCTCCCAAATCCTTGTGCACCCCCAGCTTACTTCATGGCAGAGTGGTGTGAGAAGCAGGAAAACGTTGAATCTGTAAGTGCTGCTCAGCAGTAGAGAAAACCAACGCCAAACAGCATGAGCTACTGAGAAGAAACCAACACCAGCACACCAAATCTCTGCTTTCATTTAAAATGTTCATGTAACAACTAATGGAATTCCATGTCTAACAGTTTGTTGTTCTTTCCTATTTTATATAGGCCTTGATGTTAAAAGTGAAGCATGCCAGCGATTTTTTCGAGATGGGTTAACAATATCCTTCACAAAAATCCTTACAGACGAGGCAGTGAGCGGCTGGAAGTTTGAGATTCATGTGAGTTTTTAAAGTTGTGTTTCTGAAGAGCATGGTAATTTAAATAAGGAAGGAGTCTGCCTTTTTGATTAGGGAGAGACTGTAAAAACTGGATCTAATCTTTGAAACTCAATAGCAAGTTGTGAGAAAACTCTTACATACATGGATCTGGTATTTTGGAAGGAAATAAAGCATGAGAGATGATTTGGGGAGGACAGTAACCATGTATATTCAGTTTATAGTTCATATTCATTGTACAGACGCCTGCCACGTTCTTACTTGTTCGCTTTTTTATTAACAGAGATGTATTATTAACAACACTCATCGACTAGTGGAACTCTGTGTGGCCAAGCTGTCCCAAGATTGGTTTCCTCTTCTTGAACTTCTTGCCATGGCCTTAAATCCTCACTGCAAATTCCATCTGTACAATGGTACTCGTCCCTCAGAAACAGTTCCTGCAGGAGTCCAGCTCGCTGAAGATGAACTTTATGCCCGTCCTCCTGACCCACGATCACCAAAGGTATGAGAGCCTTAGCAGACCTGTGTATTTTATTCTCTCGGTGTTACCTCATGACACAGAAGCTATAGAAAAGTTTTTAGAGTGTGAAGAAAAAGCCCTCTCCGTTCTCTCTGTCACTAAGATGTTCTGCTGCTTATGACTCTTGATTTAATGAATGTTTCCCCTTCTAACTGTTCCACTCTTTGGTCCACAATCAAACTGTGTCACGAGTTTCTGTGGCAAGCTGGCACAACTCTGCTGGAATGCCATTCCTACCATGTTAACTGGCATGCTTGCATTTGCCAGTTGATGGATTTACCTTTTCACATAACACGATTTTGTAGGTGTCACATTTTGAAGGGGGGATTATGTGATAAAGGAATTTTCTCTCCTGTACAGTTTCTAGTGGTGAAAGAAATGCTGTTAATTGGACATGAGATAGTACTGTCAGTGTGGTTTTTTTGATGGTTTTTCTTTGTTTTGGGGGGATGTTGAAGGTTTGGTTTTGGTTTTTTTGTTGTTTGGGTTTGTTGTTGTTTGTTTTTTTAGTTGTGGTTTCTTGGGATTTTGTTTCTTTGTTTTAGTTTTTTTAACTGGAAGTGAAGATTAGCAATCCATTCTGGTTCTTGAGTCTGAGATTTTCAGAACTGATCTCCAAATGGCATTGATAAGACTTCAGGAGTTAACTGAATTATATATTTTATATATATATATATATGTATGTTTTAAATTTTTTTTCCCAGTGGAACTGCTAACTATTGACTTCTAGGAATCAAAGATAAAACAGCTCCGGTGTCCTTGGACTTCCCTTGCATTGCTAGTTGTGTTTACAAGAATGTTACTTTGCATTCTTAATATTTTTATGTGTGGCATTATCACATCCCTGGCAATGAAAAAATACCAGAACTGTCAGATTTTCTGTAATTTAGCAGCCAAAGCTGGACCTAAATTATAGACAATTTTATTAGTATTTATTTGATAAATTCTTTGAGTAGCTCATATACAGCATCTACTCTTTGACATGATAACAGAGAAGATCTTCTTGCCTGTTTCTGAGCATTTCCTTAAAACTGTAATGACTTTTTGAAAGCAAATGTTCTTATTAACAGGTGCTTGAAAGTATTTCTAGGTGGTACTTCATAACTGCCAGAAAATAACTGTTTGTTTTATTGCAGGGTTGGCTAGTAGATCTTATCAACAAGTTTGGCACATTAAATGGATTTCAGATCTTGCATGATCGATTCATGAGTGGATCAGCATTGAATGTTCAGATCATTGCAGCTCTCATCAAGTAAGTTTTTCCCTAAATAATAATTTATGCGTTTGCAAATGTTGGACTCAGAATAAAATACTGTGTTAGCACAAATCTTGTACTTCTATTAAAACACTTCCTTTCACTCCATCTCTTTATCTGATTGTGTCTACCTTCACCATTTCATGTGCTTCTAAGTAGATAGGAGTTTCTTCAATTTAATTGCACCTTATTATCATAATATAGCGTGTCTACTGATTGACACTTTCCCTTTTTTCTTTGTTTTTTAGGCCATTTGGACAATGTTTTGAATTTTTAACATTACACACAGTGAAGAAATACTTCCTTCCAATTATAGAAATGGTTCCACAGTTTTTAGAAAATTTAACAGATGATGAACTGAAAAAAGAAGCAAAGAATGAAGCCAAAAATGATGCTCTGTCAATGATAATCAAATCTCTAAAGAACTTAGCTTCAAGAGTTCCAGGACAAGAAGAAACTGTAAAAAATTTAGAAATATTTAGGTTAAAAATGATACTTAGGTAAGATGCTACTTCTAATACAGTATGCCAGTGGTGACAATTTTTTCCACACTTCTTACATTACATTTTTCTCGCAGGTTGTTACAAATTTCCTCTTTCAATGGTAAAATGAATGCACTAAATGAAGTTAACAAAGTAATATCCAGTGTGTCATACTACACTCATCGACATGGTAATCCTGAAGAGGAAGAGTGGCTCACAGCTGAAAGAATGGCAGTAAGTGCTCCTTTTCAGGGAAGTTCACTGCACAATTTTGTTTTCCTTAGAACTTCAGCTGTAGAAGTAGCTCTATATTGTGGATCCAGCACACACTGTTTATTTTCATATACGGTGTTAGAAACATTAGCTATCATGTTAATGGTAATAAAACATTTTAATAGTACCCTTTCTGTGAAAAAATGTTGTGTTTTTGTCAAAGCTGCTGTTGAGAATTACTTTTCAGTGCTGCTAAAAACACGGCTGAAAAATGGATCCTGGGATAGTGTGGGTTTTATATAGTGTTTTAAAAAACCCAGAGAAACCTAGATAAAACAAATATAATTCATTTGAAACCTCAGTGCCACAGCAACTAGAAACTTAATATTCATTTAAATAGGGATTTAGTCTGGGTTTTGTGCTTCAGCTTTTCTTTTTAGAGCTCTAAGTGACTGCTCAGCTTCTCACATTTCGGAAACTGGAAGCTTTGGTACAGGAAGTTCTAGATACCACATTTTTGTTTTAATTAATATTTTCGTATTTTGAATGCTGTTGCTTGAATGAATGTATAGGGAACTATGAAAATTTGCAATTATAAAACTTAAGTAAGAACTGTTTTCTCTCATTCTTTGTGAAATCTTGTTGTGTTAAGTGATTTTTACTGTTCTGCCCCATCTTTTTGAATGGCCACCTGTTGTGAGATTTGTAAGCTACCAAAGGACCTGACAAGAAAGAATAACTGCAGTTTTAACTTTTTAAAGCAACAGGAGGAAATAGGGATCTTTTTTACACATTGCCTGCAGTTTGGCATGTCATACAAGACTTGTGTTTTTAACTGAAAATCTCTAGATTTCATTATTTCATGGGACCAGCTTGAATATTGTAAGTCTAATCAAGGACACTGTTGGAAATTACCATGCTGTGGATGTTTGTTTTCTCTTTCAGTGCTCAGAGCACATCCTGCTTTGCTTCGCTTGAACAGAACGGTCTGACTGTGTCAGTGACACCACTGAGAAAATTGCATCTCCTTAAAAATGACTTGAATATTTGCCTCTGATTCAATTAGAAACAGTTCAAAACCCCTTCAAGTGGCAGTACTTCAATAATTTTTTTAATATTTCAGTCCTTGCTTAGGTCCTTTTTATGTCATGTGCTGTAGGTGTACCAGTCAAGTTAGAAGTGTCTTAAACAATTTGGTTTTGATACTTAATGATTGTGAATTGGAAGATAAAAATTCTGTTCCTTAAATAGAAGAGTTTACCTCTTCTTCACATTGGCTTCTTATGTTTGAAACTGTTTGAACATTTTTATGCTCTGAGTTCATGATTTTAATATGCCTGAAAAAAATTGCCCCTAAGATACCACAGTGAAGAGGATTCCAATAATTTGGATTATTTTAAATTGTGATTTTCTTTTCAAGAGACGAAATTCAAGTTAGAGATAAAAACCTTCCTATTGTGCAGCACCTTTTTAAATCTGTAACAGGCTGAATTTTGGTTTTAGTTTAAATATCAATGGTGGCATCCGAATAATTTGAGATGGCACTACTTTCTTTTTATATTCAGGAATGGATCCAGCAGAACAACATTTTGTCAATTGTATTAAGAGATAGTCTTCATCAACCTCAATATGTAGAAAAACTAGAGAAAATTCTCCGGTTTGTCATCAAAGAGAAAGCTCTCACTTTGCAAGATCTTGACAACATTTGGGCTGCACAGGTAAATAATTCAACTGCTTATCTGCTGCTGCACAGGAGGCATCTCCTTGTATGTCATGTGTTGAGAAGAGAACCTGGGCTGCTTCTGCTCTGTGTTAAACAAAGCTAAAGAAAAAAATAAGATGAAATGGTGTCATTTTTGGGGTCTTGGAGCTCAAAATTGTCATCTCAAATGTCTCCAGTGGAAGGGGCCATCTACATATATATGTAAAGCCTAAGGGAACAGTTCAGAACATGGTACAGAGATGATCCTTTTTAAGTCTTAAGGAACCTATAGCACTGAGCAAAGACATGGTACATGATAGTTTAGTATTTTAAAATGCATGAAGAAATACGTGTTGCTGGTCTCTGAGTTCCCCACAACTGTGTAAGTTTTTCCTGGGCAGAGTGTGATTAGTGAGGCTTGTAATGATGCCTGTTCTAGAAGTTGTTTATCTACAAGTTCTTTTCTTTGTGTTGCAATAATTATTTTTGAAAAACTACAAATTTTGCAATGTTGAATTTTTTACTTCCGTGATTGGTGAAGCTGGGCTTCCTTAGCTATTGGCTGCATGAGTTTAACACCCAGACTGGGCAGCTGGAGAGACAAGATCATTGAGAATTACTGGGTATACAGAAAAAAAAAATTAGGATGGAAACATAGCTAATGGGTAGTGAAACTGATTTACAAGTCCTCAGGTCAGTCTTTTCAAGTGTGGGAAGGCAAACTCTGGTTCCCAAGACAGGGAGGGAGGGCTGTACTGGTTCTGGCAGGGACAGAGTTAAATTTCTTAATAGTAGCTTCTGTAGTAACTATGTTATCTCAACTTTGAGTTTTACTGTCTTGACTCTCTTCCCCTGTCCCACTGTGGTGTGGGGAGTGAGTGAGCAGCTCTGTGGTGCTCAGTTGCCAGCACCTGGTTGTAACATGGTTATACCATGACAAGGGTTAATACAAGTTTGGTTATTGTGGTAACACAGTTTGAATGTGTTCCTGCTGTTCTGAGACTGTAACAGTTTGGCTTAAGTGGGCTTATTTTCAGGTTACATTTAAAACACTTGGGACCCTGTAGGTAGTGTAAGGGGAGTGTTGTCTTGAGATCTCTGGTGTTGCAAGTAACTCCTACCTAGGCTTCAATTCTGGCATGGCAGTAACTGCACAGGCTGAAACTCAGTACAGTCTTTTCTTATTATCCCAAAGTCCTGTTAAGAAAATTTCATCTTGTAGCAGAGCAATACAAAATTACTTGAAATAAGGTCTGTGATCACACTGTTACTTTTCAGCTTGTGGTCTGTAAATATTTCCAGACTACAAGATACTTGGGGGGGGGGGGGGAAGGCTCTAAAAGGTTAGCTTGCTGTTAGTAGGCTAATTTTACCTATTTTAGAGCCTCACTTTTAATAAGAGGAGAAAAAATCTGAAATTAGTAAAAAAAGTCTTCCAAGCAATTACCTTGCTCCTAGTGCTTGGAAATAGAACATGTGGATAAGCTAGTGTAAGTCAAACTTTCTGCCCTTCCAGAAAAATGTGAATACATGGTGCAACTCTTCACAAATTGGGACAGTCCACCCCAACAGTTGGAAAAAAAATTTAGGAATAAATAGGAGTAATTAAAGAAGAGATATTCCATGCCCTTAAATACACAGCTTGCTCTGCTCACTTCTTATGCTTTCAAGCAGGTGGCTACTGCAGTGCTCTGGCTGTAATTTTGCCTTCTACTTGTTTTTTTTGTGAAAGAAACTCTTATTCAGGTAGATGGTTTCAATGTGGCTTTAGGCCCGGGATTATAATGGACTAAAAATTAAAAATACCAAAATCTGCTGATATAGAATGATTTTCACTTACTTCACTACTCCCTGTGTATAGTAGTTATTAGAAGTTCTTATTAAATGTCTGCTCCTGGGAGCAGCTGGGACATGAAATTCAGTAGTGGGGAGTTGATTTACTGTGTAGCTTTATATAACAGGCTATTTTAGCTCAGCCTCAGTGCAGCAGTGGGGAGGTTTTGCTCTCAGGCTCGAGCACTTGTGTTGCTGCCTGGGTTTAGAGGGTGAGCGTGCACCTGAGACTCTCAGTATTTGTAAAAGTAATGCAGTCATTCTGGTTTTGCCTTCAGAAGGCAACCAAAGTTTTAATTTTATTGAAGTGTTTTCATGCCTTACAAAGCTGGTGCTCACAAGGCAGGAGTGTATTTGATTCAAGGAATAATGCTGGAAGTCTCTAAATGCAAGTGTTGAGTTGCAGCCTGTGGAGTTGCAGGGAAAGATCCAGCTGTCCAAGATAGAAAATGGCAGAGGTTGAGGTCTCATGACTTAGGTTCTGGAGTATTTAATTGGAACTTTACAGGCATTTCCTTGTTTCTGTGCAGCAAGCTGGCAGGTCACACACCAGGTTCCTTTCCTCCTCCCACTGTCTGGTTCTGCTTCTTCTTCAGTGCTTAAGGGCTTCCCCATATCTATTAAAAACCTCCCAAACCAAGGTTGTTACATGCCTTGTTCTTGCTCTTCTTGCTCCCCCCCAGGAGCTGGCCATAGTTCTCCTTTTTCCCTAATGTGAAAATAAACATTACTACTTAAAATTACTATTTTTAAAACAAAAATTTATGGCACCCTATAAAGAATTTAAGGCACAGCATGTAACAAAGCTGTTAGTCTGGTTTTGGTTTTTAGTTTTGGTTTTAAATTACTGATGGAAGTTTTTAGTAGGAATTGAATTTCAAAAGTGCTTATACACGTATTTTTAATAGTGTGCAAGATTAATTATATCAGAATGTGTATTCTAGGTATTTGTCTTGCATTTTTTTTTCCTCCCTTACAGGAAAATTGCCTACAGTAAATCCGCTACTGATTCACATTGTCCAAATTTTTTGGTTTTGAGTGCAGATGTAAAGTACAGGATGTGTTTTCCAACCTGGGCAGAAAATTTTCTTCATGCTTAGAGTTAAATGGAATTAATTTTTTTCCCCTTGCTGTCTTTCTTCTTAAATGTCAAAATCATGATGTACACCAAACTCTCAGTTAAAACTCTGTCTAGTTTTAAAACTCAACATGTTGTCCTTAATTCTTTCATTGCTGGATTTGCAAGTTTAAAAGCTGCTGGACATTAAAATTTTGTCTGCCAACAAGTTGTTGGTAGTAGAGGGCTTTCGTTGTCTCTGAATCCACTAACACAAAGAAAGTACTTCAGCCTGAGAAACTGTGGAATACCAAAAATTGGTTTACACCTTAAAATGCCTCAGTGTAATTCAGAAGTGGATTTTGAGTAATTCTTATTAGAAAAACTCCAAAGCATAAAAACCCCCACAAAATAATGTTAAAATACCAGTTTGTAAGTTAAAGTACCCTTTTAGATTTTATTGTCTGCTGTCCCAGCTTGATTTTGTAGCAGGAACTAAAAAATAAATATTTTGATGCTGGAGTATTTATATTTTAAATAAATACTTATGTGCACACACACAAAGCACACTTAAATACTTTACACTTAAAAGGGAAATCTAAATATTGTGAATTCCCAGTGAAGTATTCAGTTTGCTGCACTACTCCCACAGCATCAGCTTTTCTTGCTGGCCACTTCCGACAGTCTTCCTTCTGAAAATTATGTAGAGTATCTTGCTGCTTGAACTGATATGAATTGTTGGTGCATTCTTTTTTTTTTTTCTTCTGACAGGCAGGAAAACATGAAGCCATTGTAAAAAATGTACATGATCTCCTTGCAAAATTAGCTTGGGATTTCTCTCCTGAACAGCTTGATCACCTCTTTGATTGTTTTAAGGTAATTTTGTGTTTTGACTGTATTCAGGAAATCGGTTATGAGCGTGTGTATAAATTTGTGGCATTTTCAGTGTCTTTCTTTCTACTTCTTTTAGATTTACTTGGTTTCTGCGTGTTATAAAGGTTCTTAATGTGTAACAACAGTCTGTAATACTTAATTCTAGAAAGGCAGTTCTTTAATGAGCACTCCTTGCGAGATTTTCTGTTTACTTCCTGTCTAAAACAAAGGCTGCTTATGTTTGTTCAGTAGACAGTTTTGTTTTCTGGTTTGAACACTTCAGGATAGTGTAGGTCTGTGAAGCCTATAGTATTAAAGTTACATTTAGCAACCCTAGGAGTACAGAATTTTCCAAATAAAGTTATTTATCCTAAATACCTTTTTGCATTTGCTCCAAATTAAGAAGTGTTGGTGATTAAGTAAATTACATTTTTCTCCTGGCATTAGAGTAGGTTTTGTCAGTTTTACTGGGCAGTGCTACTTTTGATCTTTTAAGTAGAGGAGATCAAGGACTTCCGTTCCCTGCTCCCCCAACTTCCTCTTTATCATGTAATAACTTCTCTCTGTTTAGCTTACATACAAAATGAAACAGTCTCAGGAAGATAAAGCTGAATGTTTATAAACACATAGTGATTTGTTTGAAATGACAAAACAGCTTGTTTCTGAAAGTTTATGTTATTTACTGACTTTTATGTATAACGTTTAACATTTGCAGCTTCCAGTAGTGCTCTATGGTTTGTTTTACTGTTTCACTTTCAGGACATGATCTGCTGTACTAGAAAATGCAAGCCAGCTCTGTTCTCTCTTTTTAGATAAATGCATTACAGTCATATTTTGGCTTACGTGCAATCTGTGCTTTGTTTAGTGTGGTCCTGTAGTTTGGTGATTGTGTTTCTAATGTCTGTAGTTCAGATACTTAACCCAGTGCTCAGAAATTCTGTGTGTAAACTGTTGTGTCTGACCTTGAGAGATGGATATAAAGTGATGTAATATTGGAAACTTATCCAGGAAAAGGTTAATTTAATGTAGGTGACACGTTTCAGTCAGATTCAGAGGCAGGAGTGATAGTTTAGTTTTACTTTTGTAGTGATCATAAGTTATTTAAGAAATCTTTTAAATGTAAGCAGAGGAGTTTTGTGAAAGCATTTGAAAGAAACAGCTGAGTCCACTCTGATTGTTGGTGAAGTTCTCAATGACAATGCTAACTTTTACAAGCACATCTGTGATCTTTAAAAAGAGCCATCTCTTTTAAGCCTCAAGTGGAATATGCTGTGGTTGTAAATACTAGAAAAGCTCTTCAGATGTGTCTGGCTTACATATTCTAATTTACTATTTATTATTAATGACAGGAATTGCATCACTTTATTGTTGCATCATTTCTTAACATCACTTTATTGTTGCATCATTTGTTAACAGTGCAGGTATGTGTGGAATTTAAAAAAAAAGACTGTATAATATTTTTCTTTAATATGGTCTTAGGCAAGTTGGACGAATGCAAGCAAGAAGCAGCGTGAGAAACTGCTGGAGTTAATTCGTCGCCTTGCAGAGGATGACAAGGACGGGGTGATGGCACACAAAGTGCTGAACCTTCTGTGGAATTTGGCTCACAGTGATGATGTGCCAGTTGATATCATGGACCAGGCTCTTAGTGCCCATATTAAAATCTTAGATTACAGCTGTTCACAGGTGAGTAGTCCAGTATGAAATCAGTCGCTGAGTTTACTTCCATCCCCCACAAAAAATTCAAGGTATTTGGTAATTTAACCAAAGTGTTACTTACATAAATTTGTATGGTTCTGTCAACATCCCAGTACTTGAAAAAAGTTATAGGACATACTTTAATTTACAGAGTTGATGCTTTAATAAGAGAGGGTGTAATACATCAGTTTGCCTGTCTTGTTGCAGTTGGTGACTTACTTTAATTACACACTTGAAGAATTGGAAAAGAACCCTACCAAAATAAATAGGGAGAAAGGAAAAGCAGTCCCTCCCCCCGCCCCTTTGCTTTTTCCCAAACTCAATCATGCTAATTTCTTTCAGTGGGTTGAGTTTTTTTGTGCCAGCAAGTCCTTATCTGTCTTGTATAATATTAGAAAGGGCCTAGCAAGATCCTTTTCATATTATTATACACTCTCTCCTTCCCCACCCAAACTTCTGTGGAAGTCTGCCAGAATAGTAATTTATTATGGTTTGAAATGAATCCATTATCCATCTTGTTAAGAAACAGTTTCTTGTTGTTTCTTGATATTTTATAAAAGAGAGTAGAAATAAATTAAAGAAGAGAGAGAAAATTATTTAAACACTTGTTAAATAAGTACTGAGTGCTCGAGTGCAGGGAGCTTGTAACACACTGGTAGCTTCTGCCAGCATGTAGTGCTGCTCAGATACTTCTGTTATGTTTTTTGCTTCAGAGTTCAGATGATCCAGTATTTATTTGACTTTGTATATTATATCTTGGAAACAAAGTAGGGGTATTTTGATAGTTCTGCAATATATTTGATTTTGATTATAAACTGCTGTTCTTTAAGGATCGAGATACACAGAAGATCCAGTGGATAGATCGTTTTATAGAAGAACTTCGCACAAATGACAAATGGGTCATTCCTGCCCTGAAACAAATTAGAGAAATTTGCAGTTTGTTTGGTGAAGCACCACAGAACTTGAGGTAAGAATGGGATTCAGATGAAATTTTGTCTCTTAAAAGTTGGATGAGTTGGAGTTTTTTTTTTTTTTGAAAGAGGTGGGAAAAATCTAGGTAAAACCATAACTTCTGTTGGAAGATGGTCTTGAGTTTGTTCTTGTGTCTATAAACTGTCTAAAAAGTCAGGCACCTGAGTTCAGTAAGAGAGTATTAACTGCTTCTTCAAACATGCTTTCAATAATTTTTATGGTAATCTAGTGGAAAATCTGAGTTTCTTTTTCAGTTATTCATGGACTTCCTGCCTAACAATGGAATTCGCTTACAAAGTATAAATATATTTAATGTGCCTATATGGCTGTATGAGCAAACATAGCCACCCATCTGTGTTCTTTGATGATAAATTCCCTCAGATCATCTAGTTCATGCTCTTGAAATCAAAGTTGACTTTGTGGGCTTGGGAGAAATTCTCTACTGATTTTTTCTCCTGAGTGAAATGGATTAGAAATGTGTGGAATTTATTTTATTGGGATAAGGGGGTTTCTTTGTTTTGTGGGGTGTTCATTTGATGTTTGTTTCTAAAAACAAGAAATAATGAGAAGCCATTATCAGTTTGGACTTGTTAAAGAATACATGATTATTTAAATTATTTTAAATGTCTTCTCAGTAAGAAATAGCTGAGACTGAGCCCCTAAGAGTATTGTGTCCATATCACAACTTTTACAAACTCCTGAAAAATATTTTTGGCTTATCAGTGTTGCACAATTGCTTTGTTTTAATTCTTGTAAGCAGATGAAGTAGTCAAATCAGTGTTGCTATTACAGTCGGCTCACAAGAAAGATGAAATCAGGGAAAGTTGAGAATAAGCCTCAGTTTGCACAACACCATCTTCTTACTGATACCATTTTCAGGAGCCGTGATAATGTTGCATTCCTGGCTTTTGGAGTTTTCTTTATTCTTTTAGTTTGCAGCATACTTCTCAAATTTTCAGTATATTCTAATCCCTTACAGTTTTACATTAATGGTCGTTTGAGCCTTATCCAAAAAGGTCACAAAGCTACTAATGGACAGAAAAGTCTGTTTTCTGTGTCTTGGAATCCTTAACCTTTTTCATGCTCTAAGATCCAGGCAAATCAAGCTGGTTATTCAAAGTAATTTTTCAAGCTGAATGCTTTTTGCACAGTGCCTTAACAAAGGTGCTTTAAGTAATTACTGAAGCAGAGTTCATTGAGGGCACTAATTTAGGTTTCTACTCTGAACCAAACTTTTGATTGTGGAAGTGCTGGTTTCCTGTATGGTCTGTGTACAGTTAGGTGGCTTGAATGTCTCTCCTCTTTTTTTCATCTGACCGTCTCTTCCTCAGACTTCAGGGCAGTCTGCATTGCAGTATGTAATAACACCTCATTCTATGTAGAATTTGAAAATAAATACAGCAGGAAAGTGAACCTGGAATTGAAAGTTTTAATCAATGAACTTAAAACGGCCTCTCCCCATGGAGAACCCTTTGTTAGCAAGATACTTTTGAGGAAGTTGTTATACTCTGGTGGTATTACTGCCCAGGTGACTGGGAAATCTGCTGAGTGACAACATAATGTTGAAATAATCACTGACTTTTTAGTCCTCTGAATTTTCTCATAACTCTTAATATTGATACAGTTTGGGAACTGTTATCAAAATTCCTTTCAGCTTACCTTATCTGACTTACAACTTCAATCTTTAACATCCTTCTAGAATATGGAGTGAAAATAGGTCCAGACAGGTGTTCGTGACAAGTGCCTCAAAAACATGTCACAGAGCACATTTTCTTTATGCTACTCTTTTGAGGTGGGTCAGCTGGTTGGCTCTGGCAATGGAAAGTTCAGTCCAGCAAGCACTGCTGATTCTTGACAAAAATCTGTCTAAATTATCTTATGCCATTGGCACTGTAGAAATTCTTTGGAGGGGGAGGTTTTAATTGTTGCCAGTTATTCATGCAGTTGAACGAAGTGATGAATTGGTTATACAATTGCTGTGGCAAAATTTGGCTCCCTGACCTCAAAGAAATGCTACATGTGTCAGGAAGTTCAGCTTAACCTGAATTGCAACAGAAAATAATACTTATGTAAGTACAAGGACTCTTTATGGCTGCAAAGATGCTTATTAATACTTAAGAATAGTGAACTTTATTACTCAAAATTCTGGCCATTAGTTTACAGGTAATGAATCATCTTAATCCTCTCTGTATTGGATGATAATCCTTCTGTAGATCAATATCAAATGCTGAAGTTTGACGTGTGTCTACCTGAGCAGTATAACATCAGTCTCTTAAATTAGTTGCCCAGAAGAATGAACTCAATGCTGAGAGTTCAGGGGTTTCATAGTGCTTTAAGGCAACAATGAGGCTTCAAGTCACTTTTGAGCCTAAGTAGAAGAATTGGTGGGGATTGGTCGCTGTGATTTGGATTGAAAATCAAATCACTGTTTTAGTAGTACATAACATTTGTTCAATCAGCACAACAACTGTTATCTTCCAAAGCTGAGTCACATATGTACGATTATATTGGGTAAGTTGTATGTACAGATAAAGAATTCTTTCTAATCCATTTAAATTAAGTTGTTTGGAATTTTGCCTTTGCCGGTTTCCCAGTGTTTTCCTAATAAAAAAGCATTCTAGCTATGTCCTTTTTCATAATCCAAAATACTGTCATCCCTTTCAAAATGCTATTTTTTCTTTTTATACATCGACTTTTGGTGTCCATTTGGAATAAACACAGTGAAAATAGGAGTTTTGCTGTTAAATTAAATTTTTCAAGCTCCTCAGTTATTGCACATTAATGTGTCTAGTAACACTGTAATGTGCAATAATATTAAAGGTTAAATGGTTGTGTCCCAATGGCAGCATATTAATCTAATCATAGATGCTTAAGGAAAATTTTAGTTGCATGCAGACTTTGCCTTAATACTAGAAAATATGCTAGAAGTTCTTGTCAGATCAGCTGCCTAAAAACATTAATTTTGCCTTTGAGTCCATCCTAGTTGTGGATCAAAATAACATTGGAAGTATTGCCCATGACCACTATTACAACTCATAACTCACTGCTCATAATACTGGTTATTTCAATTATTAAGCATTTCAAAGTTGTTGCTAACCAAGATGAATCCGTGTGGAAATGTACTGTTTGTGCATGTGGCTGAGAAAGGAGAGACACAAAAAATACCTAACACAGAGCATTGTAGTGTTCTGCTGATAAAGCTGTGATTTTGCTGTACTGTGTGAGACTGATGCAAATGCATAATATTATGAATATAAATACACACTCCAGTATCTTTGATTCCACAAATACCCCATCTTTGTTCTGTTTGTTCCTTTAGTTGTTTGATCATATCTATTTTCCAGATAATCAGCATTCTTATTTACTGTTACCCTGTGTGAATACAGTTCTCTGTCTAGAGGTAACATCTTGGGTAGCCACTAAAATAGATATCCAGTCTTTTGCTGGATTTGCTGCTGCTTCATTCCAAGTAAGGAGGTTGGTGGAGATGGAATGAAACATAATTAGAAAGTTTCCTAAAGTGAAAACAGAAAATGTTCTGAATATATGAAGTCCTGTATGTTTTCTTTTTTCATGCTTCCATCCATTTTGTTTCTCTCTGACAAATGTCTGGGTATTTGGGTGTTTTTAGCACAATTTGTGTATGAAGTGCCCCTTTCAAACAGTTTTAGAAAATTCTGCGTGTTAAGAAATTTAATTTTCTGAAAACCACAGTGCTTAGCCAGCCAAATTCTGTTGGTCGCAGATAAAATTATTGGCAGAGTGTTGATGGCTTCTGTCTTTTAAACTCGGATGGACGCTGATCTTTGGCCAGTGAATCAATTTATCTTTTGCTGTTACATCTACAGTGAACTGAGGTTATCAGCTGCAAGATCACAGTCAGCTGATGCTGCAGCTGGGGTTTCTTGCATTCCCCCCTGTTCCTTAAAGGTGTGCCATTACTGTGGAGTGCTCTAGGCATGTAGTATGGACACTGTTTCCCAGAAAGGATGACAATTCCTACCTGTAATTCAGCTACCTCTGGGGTCTACTTTTTTAAGTGTTGGGGAAAGGAGAACCATTTTGAAGTGACATGTTTCTTTCTAGGGCAGCCGATGGGATCAGCTGAGTGGCAATGAGGAATGCTGCTCTTCCCCCTTACGCTCAGCCTGTTTTCATTTTTTCTCTCTTTACCATGAGAGAGCAGCACTAATATGCCTAGGTTATGCAGTCAGTGCTCTGATCTACAGCTACAGCAGCTGAGACATTGTGAGAGTGTTCTGCAGAGGTGATGAGTCTCCAGGCTCTAGAATTTGATAGTGTTTATGGCTTGTGGATCTTGGACACAAGCTCTGTATTTTCTTTTGCAGTTTACTTCTGTTATCTGAATATTTCTAGTGTTGTTTAAGAGCAACATTTTTGGTCAGGTCTTGATAATACACTTAATTTATAATCTAATTATTTGTTTGGAATATTTTCTTTCATGAACTTTCCTGGGGTTTTTTTAAGTTGTATGCTGTGTAACAGCTTTTTTTGCTTGTGCCAACATTTTTTCACAGTTATTGCTAGAAAAAAAATAATTACTGTTTTTTGGTTTTTTGAGTATTGAAATAATTGTTGTGGTCATTGGCTAGTGTACTTTCACTATGGTCTTGAGTTTTACACAGATGGCTGTGGGAGAAACCAGGGTAAAGAGTATTGTAGTTACACTGTAGCTGAGGGTTTGTACTGTGCATTTTGGGCAGGTATTTATTTATCTTCTGTCTTGCTCCAGAAATTCTCCCTCAGCACACTGAGCTGCTCACATTGCTTTGATGTTTTCCATACATATTGTAGCCATATAATCCTCATAAATTAGCTTCTTTAGTAACTGGTGAGAACTGTTGATAAGTCAGAAGATAGAAAAATATTGTCAGGAACTTAATCCGTGTTCTGTTCAAGATGTTCTAGGAAAACTTGGATCTTGCATCAAAGACTTGTTTCTTAAATTGATTTCTGAAGTATTTGGTGCAAAGCTTCTTTCTTTTCCTCTAACACTTGTGTTTTAATTTCAGTCAAACTCAGCGAAGTCCCCACGTGTTTTACCGACATGACTTAATCAATCAACTTCAGCACAATCACGCCCTCGTTACACTGGTTGCAGAAAACCTCTCTGCCTATATGGAAAGCATGAGGCAATATGCTAAAGGTGAGTTTGAACAGCAAAGTTGCTTCATGAACTCCATGGAAGAGAACTCCAGTTGAAAATGGAGTTAAAAGCAAATTCCCATAATGAAATAACTATTAAGTTTATTTGTTTAATTTTCAAGCGTCCGTGGGGTTAATAGTCTTTGCAGCGACTGATTGAGTGAGAAAAGCTTAAAATACCGATTTTTTTTCTTTTTTATAATTGAGAATGTGTGTTTTGCAGCAGAATATGAGAAAGTGGCAGCTGTTGTTTATGTGTGGATTGATAAAAATCAACTTGCCCTGCTTGGGCTAGGGTAGTTATTTTTGTGGCTAGTCCCAGTAGTAAAACTTCTAGTTTTGAATTCTGAAGGCTCCTTTGAGAAGTTTTTTAATCATCTCAGTTTGCAGCCAGTATTTGGAAATTGTCAGGGAGAAGGACTTTAAACCACAAGGATACCATTTCTTTTTCTCTTGTAACTCCCACTTCTGTTCAGACTTTCTCACCAAGTTTGTTATTAGCAGCACTTGGGCAGCACACTGTGTCAGTATTTTTATATTTTAGTCTAAATTCATCCCTTTGCTACTGAATTTACCCTCTTATTCTGGAATAACTTCTAGCTACTGAGGTAGAAACGTGGAAGTAAAGGAGAATGGTGGACCAGGAAACTCAATACACTGGACCACAGTTCTTTAACTGTAAAATTAAGCCAAGAGAAGTGAAAAGAGGAGATTTGCACCCCTCCTTCCCCACCAGTGACTTTTTTGACTGGAACCAGGGCCTGTTCTACCCTGGCCTCATAACAGCCTGCCAGCATCTCAAACATGACACAGAATGTTTTGGAGGGATTCAATGTAGGTCATTCAGAGAGGACAGGATATTTGCACGTTGGAAAGCTTGTATCCACCAGTGCACAGGAACAGTGCCTTTTGAAATTCGTGCGTTTTGGAGTATTAAATATATATATTCTATATAAAAGATATTCAGGATACATCTTTGAGGGCTTATGTGAATGGTGGTGCTCTGTGAAATGGTCACTTCAGCAAAGTGTAGACCAGTGAGAATAACATTCAGTTAAATCTACGTACTGCAGCTGTATTTCTCTGTTTGGGAATACATGGGGGGGGTTTACCCTAATTTAAGTTCTGTAACTAATTATACTATTGCTTTAATTAATGTTCAGATAGTACTAAATTATTTGGTCTATTCTCAAGCCATACTGTTGTAGGCTTTGTCTCCACTGAAAGGTGGAATAGAGCAAGTCTTATGTCATGTAACTTTTGGGATCTCTTGAAGTGCTCTTTAACTTTGTTAACATGATGTAGAAATGCAATTTTATTCATATTGAACATTACTTTTTAACAATATTGGTATCTTATAATTACTGATTCATTCTTCATTCTCTTGGGCTTTGGCCAACGGTGAAATCTGGGGTTTGACCCAGGAGTAGGAAGGAAACAGAATCAGCAGCTGTATTCTAATGCAATGCTGTCTTTGTCCAAAAATAGCCTACACATACTAACTGTGTAGGAAATAAATTTAATTAATTTTGATTATTTTTTAACTCTCAAGTGAAAAGATTGTTTTTGAAAATACTGTTTACCTATCAAATTGTTGAGGGCAGAAGAATTAGACTGATGTCTTGCATGATTCTTTTCCTTTGCCAAAAACCCACATCCCATTGCCCTGCCCCTCCCCAGCTATAGTGACTCAGTTAAGCAGTAATACAAACATCCTCAGTGCAGTAGGAATTACAAGTGTGTAAAAGGTTTAAATTTAATCTAATTACAAAGCAATTAAATTGCTCTTTCATGAGATGAAGCTGCTGCAGAATTTCTCATTTGTATCAGTACAAAAACAGATGAATAATAGTGTGGGTTTTTTATTAGGTGCTTTATTACATTATTAAGGGCAACCAGGAAATCTTCCTCATGTTCCAGATACTGTGCTAAGACTGTAATCCACAGTTCCTATGAAAAAACTCTTTAATTTTAAGTTTAATCTACTAAATAGAGCAGAACATAGAGTACTGTGAAGTTTATCTTCTATGCCTTCATGGAGGAGAAGAAAATATGCCAGAGGGGCATATAAATGAAAGGGAATAAAGGAAATGAGAAGAAAGAAGATTATGCATGTGAGGACAGAAAGAACTGGAAGCTGTAGAATTAAGCTTGGCTAGAGAAGATGAATGAGACAGAGGGGGAATATTCAAGGCAAACATCCAAACAGTACAGGTCAAACAAATGCCATAGAAATAAAAAATCTAGTCATCAGCAGATATTCTTGGCAGTTAACACTGCAATTACTATGTAATTTGGATATTTTAAAATTAATTTTGAATTTGTCATATTTTTGTTTTCCTTGAAGTCTTCCCTGGTTGTGTTCAGTGATGGAGAAGAGTATTCCTATTCTCCTGTTATTCACTAATGTACAGTGTTTTCTGGGATACTCCCCTTTTATATGTTTGCCTTTTTAAGGTTAAAGAGAAGCCTAATTTATATTTATGATTTTTTTTATGCTCTGTGATTTTCCCGTCTGTTGAACTCATCCTTTCCTTCAGCTTTGCAAAGTCCTCCATGATTTGACACAACTGCTCTTATATTTTGCAGTCCTGAAGGAGGTCACAGTTTCTTCTTCCTGGCAATTTATCAAAGATCATCTGAAAATTTTAAAAGATTGCTAGTCAGTTCTCCTTTATCTTCTGTTTTTCTGCAGTAATAAAAAATCCAATGTGCTGATGAAATGGATTTGTAGAAAGTATGCCATATGATCTTCTGTGTTTATTACTAATCATACTTAAATTTTCAACCAGTTATTTTCTGCTCCAGTATGTAAGAAGAACTTTTAAGCAGATCGCCCTTTGACTTGCTGTGGGATGCACAGAGTAGAAAATAAATCTGGGAGATACAGAGAGAATGTGATATAGAAAATATTTAGAAAAGTGGAATTATTTTGTAGTAAGAGTTTTTCAGAATTCTGAAGTACATCCATACTGCCTTTATGCAGCTGGTTGGCTTTGAATACTTGATTTCTCCTATTATTGCCACCATTGATGTTGTGTCTGTGAATTAAACTCTAGTCAGGAAGAAAAAGCCCAGTTAGTCCCCACAGTGAAAATAAATGAACACCATCACCTCTCCCTCAACAGAACAAAATCAAACAAAAAACCCACCCAGAACACCCAACACTTCAAGTAATCAGTCTTAGTTTCTCTGCAATACGCTTATCTACCCTAATTGGTTTTCTCTGCTGTAGCCACAGCATATTTTACTGCTTTTCTACTTCTTAAATAATTTTTGTTCAGCTACTTTTCTGTTATTCCTTCAGTTTTTTTTCACATTTCTCCTTTCACTAATTGCCCTTTTATGATTACTTTATGAAGGTAATAATTTAATTTTTAAGGATTTCTGATGAACATAATGTATCCAGATTTGCAGCCATCAGTTGATTACTGCTCTTCTGTTTCCCCTTTTATTCAATTTTTAAGGTAGTGTACCTTTTACACTTGGATATAGAGAGCAGTATTTATGACAATTATTTTTATTCTGAAACATTTTAGCACCAATTTTGAGCTCTGAAGATAAATTTTAGTATTAGTCTTGATATTGTCATGAGATAGTCTGCCATGGCTGGGTCACCTTAGTTAAAGGCAATCTGTACACCTTTGCAAATAAGAAATACAGCATTAATTAGTTTATAATGGAGCTGTCATAATGAATATATGTCATGATGAAATACTGCTAGTACAGATGAAGATCTGTAGTGCAGATCTACACTGCATCTCTTTAATTAAAAAAATCTAAACCACAAAACTGCCAACCACCAAAAGAAACCACCCCAAAATCATGTTTTTGTGAACAAAATTGCTGTTTGCTAAGAAAATGTTATGCTGAGATTTGACAAAATGCAGGTAAAAGTTTGACTTCTTGTCTTACTTTCAAATTACTACTTCTGTTTCAAGCTTATATTTGGAAACTTGCAGTAAATAAAGTTGTCTTATACTTTCTTCCTCTGAGTGATGTTGTGTACATAGCTACTTACAAAGGTGTTTAAAAAATGGAGTCATAATTTCCTCTGGAGAGGAAAAAGCCTAAAAAGTAGAAAAATGAAATTTTGGAGGTGCTGTGTAACAAAACTAAAGCATCCTCAGAGAAAAAGCACTGGATAATTGAGTTACATGCTTGGTATACTTTTGTTTTCAAGTGACTTCTGATTTCAAACTGACTACTTGAAATTAGGAAAAATTGATTTGAATAAGCAGAGTTCAAATTCTTAATTGTTCTGTAACGCTTTCATTATACTGAACAAGGAGCACGTGTGTTTGTAATTGTTGGTTGGTTTGATTATCAGCAGTGTTTGCCTGTGCTCAGCTTAGGAAAAAGCTCTAACTGGTGGCTGACTGCTGAAAACTCTTTTCATACACCTCACTGAAGACGAGGTTTTGGTTTTATATTGAGAGAAACATGTCTTCAAACACATCCTGTCTTGTGGAGTCCGCATCACTTTTCTGAGTGTGTTATCTAATAACACTTTCCATTTGCAGAGCATGGTGAGTATGATCCTCAAACTGTGAGACCAGGAAGCCGATACAGTCACGTGCAGGAAGTTCAGGAGCGACTCAACTTCTTACGGTGAGTTTTAACGGGAGCATTTGTTTAACTTCTGGAAAATACTTTTTAAATGCTTTTTTAAAATTAGAAACCCTTTGCATGTCTTCTCTTCCATAGCTTTAATTTATTTTGTTAACTTCTTTCAAAACTCAGATGCAAAAATACTGAATGTTTTTGGTTTGGTTTGGTTTTTTTCCCAAAGGGCTTTTATGCAACTGATGGAATATTCAAATGAAATTTATTAGAATCTTTGGAATGCAAGGCTCTAATTCTGCACCAAGATTTGTATTTTCTCCTGTCTGTGTGCAGAACCTTACTGACTTAAACATAGTGTGCAGTTACATTCCTACTGGGGTAACTTAGTTTAAAATTTAAAATATTTCAAGAAGGGATATGACCATGTGTCCTTACTGGTATCATACCAGATGTAAATCCATGATCACAAACTGATTTATACTTTTGTCCATCACTGATGTTGTATTGGCAGCAGCTGATCCCTAGAAAGAAAGTGCAGTAAAAATATTATTTGGATGATTTTGGCCAGCTCCTGTTTGAGTAAAATAAGAAAACAAAGAATTTCTGCTCATCACAAAGTTGCAGAATGTTGATGCTTTTTAGGCTAAGTCTCTCTCAGCTGTTTCCTGCTTGGTTTTAACCTTTATTTAAATGAGTAAGAATACTCGAACTCCCAAGTTCTGAACTATTTTTTCCTTGTTTTCTAAGGGAAATTTTCTTTTACTTTTAAAAATTTTACTAAGAATTTTCATTAACTAAGCTAAAGAGCTGACTGCTTAATGAAGTAATACAATAGCATATGGATAGCACACTTAAAGTATCACTCCTGCATGTTAAAAAATGTAACTTCCTTAGATTTAAGGTTCGCTATTTGTTAATGTACAGACATTTATGAAGTCCCATGGATGTCAGATGTAGAATATGTATGTAGCAATTTCTGAAAAGCAGGGCCATAACTTAGTCCCTGATTTCTTTAACATTAAGGAAAATTGAATCAGAAAAGTTATTCTAAAGAATTTTGATTTTAATTTGTTCCTCCTGAAACATCCTTAGTGTTAGCACCCAGAATCGGCATTCTTAATAACTATTTCATAATAATTGAACGTAAATTAAAAACTTGCTTAAATAAAAGGAGAAATTGCCAGTTTGTTGATTTCTGCTTTTGTCTCTGCTCCATGGCATTGATACCTTTTTTTTTAAATTTTGCTAAGGCAGGTGTTAAAACATAGTGAATGATTGCAGATTAATTTATTCTCATATGTTGTGACCTGAGTTTTAAACGAAGTAGTTTGCATTAGGAAATGTGCGTTTCTTTGTATATAAAATGTAAACAGTGCCTGGTATTTTTGTGTAAGGCATTTTTTTACTGAATTGTGTTCTCTTTTTGTTTGGAATATGAAGTCTTGATCCATTCAAACTTACTAAGATATCATAGGGCTAATTGTGAGTGGACTGATGATGTAAATAAAGTTTTCATAATTGTGATATATACGTGTATAATGTGCATATCCAACTTTGTGCCTGTACTTTTTACTGAATTGTAACTCTGGATGTCTATTAGACAGTGCTGTTAATTGTCTCTTTGTTTTGCTCAAGATTTTTATTGAAGGATGGTCAGCTGTGGCTCTGTGCCCCTCAGGCGAAGCAAATATGGAAGTGTTTAGCTGAAAATGCGGTTTATCTTTGTGATCGCGAAGCCTGTTTTAAATGGTATTCCAAACTAATGGGGGATGAACCAGACTTAGACCCTGACATTAATAAGGACTTCTTTGAAAATAATGTGCTTCAGCTGGATCCTTCCCTATTAACAGAAAATGGAATGAAATGTTTTGAACGTTTCTTCAAAGCTGTGAACTGTCGAGAAGGAAAGCTAGTAGCAAAGAGACGAGCCTATATGATGGATGATCTGGAATTAATAGGATTAGACTACCTTTGGAGGGTGAGTTAATTGAAAGAAGCATCTGAAAGGTTAACTGCTAAGACTTCCTCAGTCTCTTTATGTTTATAGGAATGTGTAGTTTATTAGTAATGGACTGAAATTACAAAAATCTACTTCTTCCAACTAGTTATATGGCTTTTGGCTCCACTGTCTTCCCAGCAAGCATGCAAGTTGGTAACTTTGCAGACTGATGTTTAATGGAAAGTTATCTGAAACCTAAATATATTTATGTAAGCACATGAAATTAAAAATTAGCCTATACTGTTGAAGAAGAAAAGATCCTTCCAGGTGAATTTTCTGTAGATTTCGCGCTTGTTTACATGCACATTATAATTAAGCTTTGTTTTATGCACTTCATAAGCTATTCCAAGACATTCCTTCTAGTGTGGTGAACTGGAGTGATTCTAGATAGACCAAGTGATTGCTGGTCTGATTCTTCCTGTTATAACCACATTTTGGCTAAATGTGGTGATTTTCTAGGATCTATAGATTCCATATAACCACCTATTCTCTATATATAGAGTCTTCCTTTTCAGTAGGAAGGTTGAAGCTTTCTGAAGCTTGCCAGATCTGTTGGTGAAAACTATCAGTATAAACTGTAACTTAATTTTTGAGAGTATTTCTAGTTCTCAAAAACTGCATTAGAGCTCACAGTGGTGCACTGTGACATGATTACCATGGCTTTGTGTTTGTAAAATATATACAGCAGCAGTCTTCAGTAATTTTGGTTGTGGCTTGTCAAAGGGTTGATGTTTTAATCCTGATGATAATAGTTAAAACCAGAGTAGATCCCAATTTTTATATAAATAAGTTCACATGGTGTTTATGAATAGAATCCCCACAGAATGTTAGCATGTTTTAGTTTTGGGAATCAACTTAACTCTGATAATCGTGACAAAACTCATGAAGCTTCAGCTCGGTATCTGCAGGGGTTGTCTGTAAAACCTACTGTCAGACCTGGTAACTAGTAATTAAAATCTAGGTTATCAGAATAGAAGCAGAATTTATTTGCTTGTCTCCCTTTCACCCATTCACAACTGTTTAAATACTTGAAAATTCTGTTTGGTGATGCTGATTGTTGAAGGATCTGAAGAAGCTGTTTTCTTCTTCTCTGAAATAAGAGAAAATTTGGAATATTATGTGAAAATGAATATATAAACATTACTTTTATTGTTTATAAAACATCAGCTTTTTTTGCCAACTTGGAACTTCACGTCTAGTTCATTCTTAATTTATGCTCATATATTCACCTGAAGTGTAAGTTGTATTGATTGTATTGATAACTAAGCATTTTAGTCCCTTTCACTTCATACTGTTGTGTCAAGATATTTATGTAGCAGTTTTGGTTTTTATTTTTATACCAGCAAGTTTTAAGATATGCTAATGCTTTGTTTAAATTGTGCTAGGTTGTGATTCAGGGAAATGATGACATCGCAAACAGAGCAATAGACCTTCTTAAAGAGATCTATACTAATCTGGGCCCGAGGTTACAAGTTAATCAGGTAAGAAAACGCAACAAGAAAACTGGAATATAATAGAGAAAAGTATTGAAAATCAGTTTGGTGATATTTTTGTAGTTGAAAGATTTGAAAACAGAAAATAGTTTCCGTATTTTGGAGGGTGAGTACAACCATCAGATTCTGGGCAGATGCAGAGCTAAAGTTTTTTCTCTTATTTGCAGACTGAGCTCTCATTAATTTTTCATACTAAGTTCATCTGCTGTATTTGCTCTTTCTACTCAGAAAACAGTTAATGTCACATGAGAAAAGTCTTTTGTTCCACTGTGAACTCTTACTCATATGAGTATGTTCACTGGCTGAGTCTGTGGGGTGTTGCACAAGCTAATGTAATCTTTTTTTTCTCTTATATCCCTTACAAAGGGTCACTGAGTTTCTATGTAATGGGGAAGCTGAGGTCTGGCAAATCAGATATTATCTCTCTACATTAATATTTGCTAGGAGCTCTGGTTCAGTGGCCAGAGAAGAGATACTGGATTTCTGTAAGGTCAGGGGAAGGGGTGTCATCCACAGAGTCCTTGACAGGCTTGAGAAATGGGCCCTTGAGAACCTTGTGTAGTTCAACCAAGCCAAGTGCAAGGGCCTGCAGCTGGGTTGGGGCAATCCCAGGCACAAACACAGCTGGGGAATGAACAGATTGAGAGCAGCCCTGCAGAGAAAGACTTGGGGGCGTTGGTTGGCAAGGGGCCCAAAATGCCCTGGCAGCCCAGAAAGCCACCTGTGTCCTGGGCTCCATCAACAGCAGCATGGGCAGCAGGTCCAGGAAGGGGATTCTGCCCTTCTTGTCTGCCCTGGTGAGACCCCACCTGCAGCTCTGGGGTCCCCAACATAGGAAAGATGTGGACCCACTGGAGCAAGTCCAGAGAGGCCATGGAAATGGTCAAGGGCTGGAGCACCTCTGCTGTGAAGATGTGAAGAGAAGGCTTTCAGGACACCATAGTGGAGTCTTCCAGTACTTAAATGGCCTGCAAGAAAACTGAAGAGGGACTTTAGACAATGGCATGTAGTGACAGGACAAGGGGAAAGCTTTAAACTGAAAGAGGGTAGATTCCAGCTGGATATTAGGAAGAAATTTTTCTGATGATGGTGTGGTGTCACTGACACAGATTGCCTGAAAAGCTGTGGGTGTCCCACCTCTGGAAGTGTTCAAGGCCAGGTTGGATGGGACTCTGAGCAGCCTGGCCTAGTGGAAGGTGTTCTTGCCCATGGCAGGGAGGTTGGAACTGGTTGATCTTTAAGGCCTCTTCCAGCCCAAACCATTCTGTAATTATGTGACTGAACAAATTTAGTGGAGGGATATTGTCCTTTGGGGAATCTCCAGTTGATAACTTGCCATGTGCATTTCTTAAAACTCTGAAATTCTACTTGTCTTCAAAAACACTTTGATAATCTTCAGAACTACCAGTCTGCCAGGTCCAGCACAGCTGCTCTAGGTGGTGAATACAAAGCCATTCAAGCTGTGTCTCACTGCAGTGACAGATGGCTGGAGGCTTCTGTCTGGCTGTAGGTCTGGGCTTACTAAGCACACATCAATCTCTCCATCTGCACGTGCTTAGCTCTGTCACTTCCAGAAGTGTTGGATTTATTTGCACACAAGAATTCTTTAATGTACTGTGGGAAAAGGAGAAACTGAAAGTCCAGTTTAGTGTTCTTTGTCCAAACTTTCACTTTTTCTATTTACATACAATGCAGTTACAGCTGCTAATGACATGTGAGATTATTGAAGTGCACTCTAAATTAGAGCTATTTATTGATGGGTGTTCCTGGAATAAAACCGTTTTATTGAGTAATTTACCTGTTTTGGTTTGGGGGATTTTTTTTCCTCCACCATTTGGTAATCCTTTTGAAAAGATGGATTTTAATATGTCTTGTAATTGCACCAATTTCTTAATGTAATTAGGTAGTGATTCATGAAGACTTCATTCAGTCCTGTTTCGATCGTCTAAAAGCCTCCTATGATACATTATGTGTATTGGATGGAGACAAAGACAGTATCAACTGTGCAAGACAAGAAGCAATAAGGATGGTGAGAGTGTTGACTGTTTTAAGAGAGTATATAAATGAATGTGACAGTGATTACCACGAAGAGAGAACTATTCTACCTATGTCAAGGTATGTGTGAAAAAGCAGTATCAAGGTTTGATTTCTATTTAACTAAAATAGTACTAATATCCTTGGGATTTTTACATTCTAAACAGTTTCTATTCAGGAAATAGTTTCAGTGTGTTTCAGAATTTCCATTTCTTTGCTAGGACATGAAACTTTGTTTAAAAAACATACTTTGAATGATCAGGCAAATACAAGTATATATGAAGGGGCAGCAGACCTAAGAATAAACTTGATGTATTTTTCTGTAATTAGCACAGTGTACCTTGAGGTTCAATTGTTTTGGATATAGTTCTTTATTTCAGGTAATTACTTAAAAGCAGTATTGTTCTTTACATTAGCATGGGCAAAGGTTTTTGGTTTCTCATAGTCTTATTATGCAGAAACATTGTATATATTCACCTTCCAGAATTGTTTGCAGAGATCTCAATCTTACTTTGCAAGATTAAATTTTTAATTATCTATAAGTGAAATATTCTGTAAGTTCTTCTTAAGATGGGAAGAAGAGTACAGTACATTGAAGTATATTTATTTTCTGTATACCTTCACTCTTCTTGTATTTGTCCTTGAGTGAAATCTTAGCTTAAATCCTAGGTGTCTCTGTGGATTTATGATGCAGCTAACATATTTTAAAACATAGTGGAAGTTTTTTGTCCACTTATTTTAAATACACTTTTGGTCAAAAAAAATGGAAGCAATTGCTGTTTCTTCATGGTGTGTCAGTAATTTGCAGCGTTCCTACAGCTTTTTTACTGCATATATTGATTGACTGATTGATTAGTCCTAATGAACTCCTCATGTTGATTGTGGGTACATCTTTTTTATATGGGCTGCTTATTTCATTAGACTAATCTTTCACAGGCTTTGCTGGCAAGGAGCTTTATGAGGAGTATTTGCCTTTTGTTGCATAGGATTAGTTTGCTCGGCTTATCTGGGCACATCTTTCCTAATGAGCTCCCTGCCATTGTGGGGAGAGTGATCACTGCTAATGTGAAACAGCTTCTTCCTTTTTTCACCACTTAAAACTTTTTTCAAAGGATTGTGATTTTAAAAACCAGAATTCTTATACAAAACCTGTAACAGCTTTTGACAGAATGCATTAAGGTTTGGCAGCCTGATGGTTTTTTCTGATGTTGGTATATTTAAAACCGAGTTCCTTTGCAAAAAGAGAAAAATGTTGCCAGTCTGGTTAATCTTTGTCTGCACATTTTAATCAGAAAGTTACAAGACAGAAAAAAGATCTAAAACTTTGTAAGAGACTTCTAAAATTTCTGTCAGTGTTTCTAACCTGACTGTAATTTTGACCATATGATTAATGCATTTGTACTGAGTAGGGCTTCTTGAAAGATTGTGTGTGTCGTTGTCACAGCTGCTGGGGCTTTCACAAAATCTTACACTGGAAAACACCACATAAAGAAATGATGTTAAAACACCTGCCATGAAAAATGGAGCAAGGAAAATAATTTATTTCTTGGGGATAAAAGTAACTTGTGCTGGTGTGTTTATTTTCAGAGCTTTCCGTGGTAAACATATCACACTTGTAGTTCGTTTTCCAAACCAAGGCCGGCAGGTGGAAGATTTGGATATTTGGTCTCACACAAACGACACGATTGGCCAAGTGCGGCGTTGCATCCTCAATCGCATTAAAGCCAACAGTGCACACACAAAAGTAGAGCTGTTCATTGGGGGTGAGCTGGTAGATCCTGCAGATGACAGAAAATTAATTGGGCAGCTGAATCTCAAAGATAAAACGGTAAGTGTTGCAGGCTGGGTATTACATCAGTTCAGGTGTTCCTTCCCGTTTTTAAATGCTTGAAATATACCATGCATTGGATCATTTATTTTTGTGAAATAATTCCGTTCTTGCTTCTTATATTATGTCATTAACATCAGATGAGATGCTTATTTGGTAAAGAATCTTAATTTTTCAAGAGTATTAAAGCAATGATTGTGTTTTTCAGCTAATTACAGCTAAGCTTACACAGATAAATTCTAACATGCCCTCAAGTCCAGACAGTTCTTCTGACTCTTCAACTGGTTCTCCGGGCAACCATGGCAATCACTACAGTGATGGTCCAAATCCAGAAGTTGAAAGCTGTTTGCCTGGAGTGGTAAGCATTTTATGAAATTAACAATTCGAACGTGTTTTTTCTTACAGTTTGTCTTTGGCTAATAATTTTTTTTTTATTTGCTTATTTTAAGATCATGTCACTGCATCCTCGATACATCTCTTTTCTTTGGCAAGTTGCAGACTTGGGCAGTAGTCTAAATATGCCACCTCTTAGAGATGGAGCTCGTGTTCTTATGAAGCTCATGCCACCAGGTAAAACTTAACTTTATCCTTTTTTTTAAATCTTGTACTATAATAATTTCTTGTAGTATAATAATTTCTCATCTGATACATAAAAGTGAAAATAGGGGAGTATTTTCTGCTTCTCAGTAATTTATTGGTACCATAATTCATTGCTGATATCGATATCTAGGACTGGTAAAGATTTCCCAAGTAGTTATTTCTTGTCTGTCATATAAAGTTGCATGATTTGTAATTGGTACTGGGGTTCAGTGCCACAGTGCAGTGAAAATGGGGAGCATTGTATTTTAAAGTGGTTTTGTAGCACTGCTTTAACAGGATCACTTTTGACTGCAGTAATCATTGGAGAACACTCTGTAGTCTGATTTTGTCTGTAAGTTTTTGCAACTGTTCTGATACACTTCAAATATTTCACTTTTATAACTGTAAATAGTACTGGCTTGTTGTGGAGTATTTTTGCTGCAAAATGCTTATAGGTTGTGTTTTTATTGCAGATAACACTACGGTTGAGAAACTAAGAGCAATTTGTTTAGATCATGCAAAGCTTGGAGAAAGTAGCCTTAGTCCATCCCTTGATTCTCTGTTCTTTGGTCCTTCTGCCTCACAAGTGCTGTACCTAACAGAGGTTTGTGATGCTTTCCATATTCTTTAAACATGGTCAGTTCTTTCTGTGGCAGTCTTCTGTGTCACATTATGGAAGCCTAAGATCAAATTCTGGTTAGAAATTATCAGTTGAAAATACTTAAAATTTACTGGCACAAACATGTGTATGGCCAGTGCTGTCAAAGCACTGCTTTATGTAGTATTGCTACAAATTCTCATGTTCAGTTCTCTGTATCCAAGCAGGTGCATTTCCATTAGTTAACTCTGTATTTTCTTCTACAGGTAGTTTATGCCTTGTTAATGCCTGCCAGTGCACCTCTGGGAGAAGATGCCAGTGACTTCCAATACAACTTCTTGAAAAGTGGTGGTTTGCCTCTTGTGTTGAGCATGCTGACCAGAAATAACTTCCTGCCAAATGCAGATATGGAAACTCGAAGGGGTGCCTACCTTAATGCTCTAAAAATAGCCAAATTGTTGCTAACAGCAATTGGATATGGCCATGTTCGAGCTGTGGCAGAAGCTTGTCAGCCAGTTGTGGAAGGCACAAGTACAATTTCACCGGTAATACAAATCTTCCTTGCTGCAAGTAGCAATGTGCTCTGTGTTTTGTAATGTCTTCAGCAGATTTCTTTACTTTTTATTGGCAGTCTATTCTTTGAGTGTGTTGCATGTCAAGAACTCAGAGTACTTTCAGATAACCATTTGCAATTCTAAAAAAGAGATCAACTTGCTAAACAAATCCTTGGTTTCTTGGTCACTGTGAAAAGTTAGGTGTGAGATGCACTTGCTCTGTATGTGATTTTCAGTGGTTTGCATGATTGTCAGTACAGGTAACTTCTTATTTTTAACTCTTTCATCCTTCTGGACAAAATGTCCAGCACACAGCAGGATAAATACATCATGTGATGGGTGAGCAACCAGCTCACAGGTTGGGCACAAAGGGTTGTAATGAATGGTGACCTCAGACTGGTGACCTGTCACAGGTGAGGTTCTGCAGGGCTCCATCCTCAGCCTTGTGCTCCTCAACATCTTCATAAATGACCTGGAAGCAGGACTGGAAGGGATACTGAGCAGGTTTGCATGTAACACAAAACTGGGAGGAACTGTTGATTCCCTGGAAGGCAGGGAGGCCTTGCAGAGAGATCCCAACAAATAAGAGAGGACTTGGCAATCACCAACCATATGGAGTTCAGCAAGGGCTAGAGCCAGGTTCTGCACCTGGGATGGGGCAACCCTGGATGTACAGACAGAGACTGAGGAATGAGATGCTGGAAAAGAGTGACACAGAAAGGTTCTGCTTGATGGCCAGCTGAGTATGAACCAGCAGTGCCCTGGAGCCAGGAGGGCCTGCCATGTCCTGAGGGGCATCAGGCACAGCATCACCAGCTGAGCAAGGGGAGGGATTGTCCTGCTCTGCTCTGCACTGGGGCAGCCTCACCTCCAGTGCTGGGGCAGTTTTAGGTACCATGATGTAAGAAAGATACGAAGCTCTTAGAGAGCCTCCAGAGAACCACAAAGATGGTGAAGGGCCTTGAGGGGAAGCCCTGTGAGGAGCAGCTGAGGGCACTTGGTCTGTTCAGCCTGGAGGAGACTGAGGGGAGACCTCACTGCAGTCACAGCTTCACAGGCAGTGATCTCTTTATTGGGGGTGATGGTGATAAATGTGAATTCCCCATTTGTGAGGTTCCATCCCAAATAGTTTCTTGATCTATCAGCCTATACTCAAGAATACACAGAGTCTCATTTCAGAGCACTTTATTCCACAGTATTGACCAAGATCCATCTCTGAACCAGAGAAATACATTCCCCTCAGATCTCAGAAATGTACACCTGTATTAGTTAGCTGCATCTGTTAGAAGATACATAATAAATTCTTGTTCACTAAATCAAAATTCTTAATGGTTACAAAGAAGCGAAGATCCCTTTTTATGTCTAATATTAGCATATAATAGGAACATATTAAGGCAGACATGTTTGCCCCCCTATCTTTTGTCTGTTAAAAAGGAGTAAATTTTACTGCCCTGTTTTCTTATAACAGTTATTTAAAGGGCAGTTTGGAACACACATTGCATCACTTGAGTCTGGAAGTATTGTTTGAAACAGACTTGGGCTGACCTCTTAGGAGGCAGAAGCATTTGTCCACAATTGCTGACTTCACTATTTAGAGCTGCAAACATCTGATTTAATAATAACTGATTAGTTGGAAAAAACACTGTTATTCTTGCTGTCACCATCATCCTCTTTGAAGGACTTTAGTATTTTTTATTCTTCTGGGATGCAGGTGGGATGTGTTAAAATCTTTAATTTCTCTTACCTAAGGCATAAGTACCAGAGCATAACTTTCTGTCTTGGCTTTCCATCAGTATTTAAGAGAAGGAGGCAACCAAGGTTATGCATCTGTAGTTTTTCAGTTACTGGTCTGTTGCTGTCACTAGTACCTTTAAAATTTTTACTTTCTTCCTTGTTTCCATAGAAGGTTGAATTAATAATGTTGAATAGAGTGTTCTGGTACACAGAAGTGATTTGCCCCATGTATATTGCTGATGATGACTTGCAATAGCATCCAATAGCTGAGTGACTGTGAAAGCTGTTAGTCTTCAGTGGAGGGTCTGTAACTTTGCTGCCAGAGTCAAGGGTCTTAGTGCAAGGGATGTGACCAACACCAGACCTTACACAGCAGCCTCGCAGCATGTCTTTTGAGCAGCATTTTTGATGGGCTTTTTGAATGAACTGGTACAGGAAAATGAATAAACTCTTCTGTTTTAACTTGTAACCACAGCACACCATCTTTTGTTTGCCTGTGAGAAGGAAACAAACATTTCAGATTCAAACTGTCAAACCCTGACAGTCTTAAGGAGAGGTCTATGCTCAAACCACTACAGAAAAAATAAAACTTGTCTTGATGTTTCTGTTTTGAAAATACTATAAAAACCAGGAGTGATGATTTAGAACAGAATTCTTCAAGAGTAACCTAACTCAAATGTTTAAAATGTACTTCAGTATAATAAAAAGTGGAGCCATATTCTGTCTGGACACTCTTACCTAAACCAGAGAGAGACTCAATGTTTTACCAAACTTGTTCTTTCCCACATCAACTGAAAGGGAAGGAGGCATTGTAACAGAAAAAAAATCTGTTAACTTGAAATAATCTGATCAGTAAACAAGCCCTAGATCTAATAAGTTTGGAGCAAGTGCCTTTCCTCTTAACTGCATTTACTCTGTGATCGTACACTGCAGCATAGTGTCTTCAGGTGTGATGGTATCTGTTTGAAAATGAGGAGGTTTATTTATGTTGGCATCTGCACTAAGTAGATTTCCTTCCAAGATCTTACCTCTTTCTACCGAATCTTTCCAAGTAACTGTAGATCTTCATATCTTTTTGCTTTTTTTTTCCCATGTAAAAGTAAGTATGAGAAATACTTTCTTCCAGATAAACCAGGCTACGCATGACCAGGCAGTGGTGCTACAAAATGCCCTACAAAACATTCCTAATCCAACTTCTGAATGCATGCTGAGAAATGTAGCAATACGTCTTGCACAGCAAATATCTGATGAGGTTGGTGAATTCCTTTCTGTATCACCTTTTTCCTTATAGCATCTTTTCTATTTTTTTAATCCTTGAATTTGTTGCTTTGTCAGACATGGATTTTCTTTTTAACATGTTTTAGGTAATCCTCATATGAAAGAGAAAAATCTCAAATCATTGCCAGTGTATCTTTATATATTGAAGGTGCATTAATGATTCAAATGAAAACTTCACTAAGGCTAAAGAATGTGCTTTGCAAATATAGTGGTCTTATCTGTTTGGTGTGGCCAAAGTCCATTTGGATCTGGAATCAGGAATCATGTCAGTGAACACGTTAGTGAATTCAGCAGGAGCTAAATCACAACTGCTTCAGCTTCCTCTTCCACGTGCATCAGGATCCTTCGGTTTCCAGAGTGGAAGCCATAAATACGGGTTTTCTGTCCTGTATATCATATCTACAAAACTATCTCCAAAACATTTCTGAGATGTCTAGATAGAAGATAGTATTGAATTATCATTTTGGAGTTGAAAAGTGCAGTATTCCTTCAGAACAAAGGGCATTGTCTAAAGAAAGCACAATGTGCTGCACTGCAGGAGTGAGCCATCTACCTTCCATCAGTGGTAGTTTTGCATCCATAGGTGTAAAATCAGCCAATGGAACTCTGATTTAATCAAATTTCTTCCATAAAAGAAATATCTTTTGAGGTGAGATGTGAGGAAAGGTTTTTTAATTCTGCCGTTGTCTTTCTTAGAGGCATGCTAATAAATAAATAAATAAATAAATAAACTATTCTTATTTCACCAAGCACATCAAAGCAAACAAAATCTGAATGTCTTTAACAGTATTGCTGGGGAAGATATGTCTGTAATTTTCTGAAATTATGAATACTGCTGTAGATCTAAATTTCATATGTATTGTAGTTTTTCTTTGAAAGGTTTTTTTTTTCCTTTTCATGTTTTGATGGTCAGAGACTCTTTTCAAGAGATATTACAATTTTTAAAAAAATTAATCTGGCATAGTTTCCATAGGCCAGAGAGAGGACCTTAGCACAGAGAGGAATCGTTCACCTTTTTAAAAAATGTTGATACTTAAAGGTTTTGAAAATACAATGAGATAAAAAAACCTGTTATTTTGCTTGTAACTATTGTTAATGTCCTTATCAGTAAAAGAAAGCACGTTGTTTAGGTTTCCTCATACAGATACCTCACTAGTTCAGCTTCTTAAAGTCCCCTTTTTTATTATTTGAGCATTAGAAAAATGAACTTGAAATTCTTGAGAACTGTCTGCCATCTGCTTTTAGAGATTATCTGTTTTTTGGACAATTCTGTTTTGAATATAGACTTCAGATAAGTTTGATAGTTTTTTTGATGTGAACCATAAATAAATGCAGTTGTACTATGTTTTGTAATGTGTGTATATCAGGAGAAACTACTGGATGTTAACTCAGGCCATGCACAAAGTACTGAAGAGTGACTGCATTCATAGATACATGAGCTGTGTTCTTATTTGTGTTCAACCCTCTGTGTCTTGAACATGAAGCAATCCCTTTATATAATGATCCCATACTTGATAACATCCATTTGTCAAGCTGGCTATCAGCTAGCACAGCATGGGCAAAATAAGTTCAACTTTTTACATTGCCTAAGAGTCTGGCTGCCTTCCAGGTGAATGCTTGGTGGTTTCTTGAGGTTTTTTCCTAAATAAAGAAAGTTTTAGCATTGAAATTGGTAGTTTCTTCTAAGCCTTGAAGTCAGAGTTGCAAACATCCTACTTTAAAAAATGAAATTTACATAAGTGAAGTATAAATACTCTTCAAGATACATAATCTCTTTTCTATTTAAGGAAAAAAAAAACTTTTGTTTTAACATTTTATATCTTAAATTCTCTATGAAATACGTTTGTGGAAATTTAGAATCCCACAATGTCATTTGTGGGTAATATTATTACCCACTGTTACTTGCAGCTGCATTTTAATGTTGCTTTAGTTAATTTCTCTCTTTTTTCAGGCTTCAAAATACATCCCTGACATCTGTGTTATCAGGGCAGTACAAAAAATTGTTTGGGCATCAGGTTGTGGGTCGGTTCAGCTGGTTTTCAGCTCGAATGAGGAAATCAGTAAAATCTATGAAAAGGTAAGAATTCTTGAACATGTACTTTTCTGTATAACTATTTGTTTGTGTACAAAAGGGAATGTTGTCCTGGTCAGGTTTGGAGTGTGATGAGCTTTTAGGTGGATACAATGGTGTATTTCAGAATGTAGTACATTGAATTTTCATAACACAGCTTAATTTTCTATTCCAAATTCCTTTCCTCAGCACTTGATGAATTGTAGCTTGAATCTGGTGTCAGTTCAAAAATGCACCAGTTCTGTAACTGCTGTAACATGTGTTCAGCCCAGTTAGATTCTGCATCTAAATAAGGAATAAGCATTTCCTGCAATGCTAGTTTGTCTAGTCTTCAGACTTAAAAGGTCTGTTCTACAGAAGTGATTCAAAGCATATGTGCAGTCTAGAATGAGAAAGAGCAAAGTGATGTGAAAAGCATTGGGGAAAAAAACATGATTGCTAATTCTGAATGGCTTTTTTTCTTGTGTTCATGGTTTCACGTGTGGTTTACACAAATAGTTTGGAGTTGGGGGTTCTGTATCAGTACATTATCACACACCTTGCGTTTAAGTAATGTTGCTTATAGGTACAGGAAATAATAATCTGTATTTTGACTGTGATTTTAAAAAAGCCTCTTCCCTTTTTTCTCTTATAAAATCAGGTTTGGTACTTATCAATATTTGTCTTAGAGTAAAAGGAATATGTAGGGAAGCTTAATGCTTGATATATTTGCTGTTGTGTTTAAATGATCAATTGAAAGAAGGATGTTTACTTCAGCAAAATGCAGCACCTCTTCATTAGCTTTCATAGTGTTACAATGATAGCTGCTTCTATTGGTGTGAGGGTTTGGGGGGTTTTTTTAAGTTAAATTTGCATATAAAACATAGTTTAGTTCATGTGACAGTCCAGGTATGCAAAGATAAGATCTTGTATCTGTACATAGGATGTTTTAAGAGCAATAGTGCACTAGAGAAAATACACCTAAAAGAAAACAGTTGAAATTTAAGCTGTGCATTATCAGTAATTCTTCCAAGTATTTTGTGGATTTTTCATTTTTGGGGTTTTTTTAATTCTTATCGACACTTATATCGACACATTTTTAATAAATGGCAGCTGCATTTGCTTTCTACTTTGCAAAAAGGAAATAAAAATGGAAGGGGAAAAATTGGAAATTCAAAAGAGGAAGGAATTGTAGAAGAAAAAAGAAGGGAAAATAAAGCACCCTTTTTTAATATACTAAGAGAGAGGAAAGTGTCCTAGAAATAGAGGAATATCATGGAAGAAAAGACACAGTCTAAGATAACTGGTTATAGATGAGAAGAAGCAATTTTTATGGCTTTATAGATATTGAATATAACAATGTACAGACCCCCCAGCTCTGGGTGCCCGAGTGCAGGGAAACACTTCACTGAGTATAAAATGCACTTTGCCTTTCTCCTGGGTCCCTGCAGCTGTGCAGAAAAAACTTTTCCTTTCTAACCCAGGGCTTCAGTGCCAAGCAGGTGCAGTCCTGGACTTGCTGAAGGCATTCTGTGTTTGCTTTCTGACCTCGAGTTGTGTCAGAAGTGCCACATCCTCCTGCTGCAGTGCAGTGGCTGCCTCTGATTTTTCAGTTGTTGTGCATAGACAAAATAGTGGTTGTTGCCAGAGTGAGGCATATTTTGGCCTGTTCACAATAAGTCTCTCCTCTGCACTGTAATCCCTTCTTTCTGCCTAATTAATCTTGATACCTTTCCACATATAAAAAAAATATTTAATACCTCTAGTTAATGTTGAAAACCTGCGCTCATGATTTATAAATGATGAATTCAGACCTGCTCACATTCAATTTCTTCAGAACTTCTTGAAGATAATTGCTTCTAAATGGAGAAGCCTTGCCATTATTCTCAAAGTATTTATTTTGAAAAAATGTACCAAAGTCAACTTAATTAATTCAAATGTTTAGTTGAAGAAGTAACGTATGCACCAATTAGCAGTTAATAGTATTTTCTATTTCAAAAGTCACCACAGCAGCTATATTTAAAACTTGAACGGCTCTTTCATGTTTCTGAAAAATAGCAAAGTGATTAATAAATTCTAGCAGTATTTAAAAGCTTTTGGTCAAATAAGTTGTGAGTGTCAAAGCCTTGTAAAACGGGGTTGATGAATTATAAAGCCCTATAGCCTTTCTCTGTTTAAGTGGTAAGAGTTTTCCAAGCTTTAAACTCCATGCTTTGAGTAGTCAAGAAAAACAAAACAAAAAAAATCCCAAACAAACAAAACCCCAGATGCAAACCAAGAAGAACTGATGTAACTGTTGCCTGCAAGCTTCCTATTTAACTTCTGTCTCCATAAGTTCACATTTGGAATCCTCCTATGAGAAGCACAGTTGTTGGAAGTTCAAGTCATCCCACAGTGCTTTGGCTTGAATCTGGGTGCATACAATACTTGGCACTGATAATCCCTCAGTGTACAAAACTGTGGTTTGTGTTTGTATTTAGAGATATACCTTGGAGCCAGTTGAGTTTCTTGGGATTGTTTTCTGTACCCACTTTGTGCACTGTTGTTTGTTTTCACAGACAAATGCAGGAAATGAGCCAGACATGGAAGATGAACAAGTTTGCTGTGAAGCACTGGAGGTGATGACCCTGTGTTTTGCTTTGATTCCAACTGCACTGGATGCACTCAGTAAAGAGAAGGCGTGGCAGACGTTTATTATTGATTTACTATTGCACTGTCACAGCAAGTAAGTCTTGATGTTGTTTATTTTCTTAAATCACATCTATTATTCTACAATTCAAAATGGATATAAAGCCTAAATGCCTTCAGCCCATCTGAAATTGTCATGTGAAGTATTGGGGTGGATGTTTTCAGAAACCATCCAGGTGGAAAGTTGTTATGTTATTAAACTTGGTTGCCAGTGCTTTGGTCTGTTACTAAAGAGTGAATTTTAATTTTTTAAGACACTGTTGTTTCATGAAAATTCTTAATTTTCATTGACAAATGACAGCTCAGAGACTAATAGTGTCTTAAACTTTTCAGAATGTTTTAAAGGGAGTCAGATTATGTTGCTCTCAGATGAATGGGGTCAGAATTTGAGCACTGTGTTTTGGGGTTTTTGACTTTTCTAGATAAATAGGTTGAAAACTCTTATATTTAGAAATACTTGCCTTAACAAAAGGATCAATAGTGTCATCAGAGCATCTCTTTACAGTGAACTCTTTGCACACATTGGTGAAACTGTGGAGAGTTACCAGAAATACCAGAAGCTTTATTAGTTTGCAGCCTGTGCTATAGGGTGTTGAATTTTCAGTTTCATTGGAGCTTGCTTGTTTCACTCATTGAATAGAAAAATAGTTGATACTGTCAGTACAGGAAGCTACCACTGAGCTCTTTTCTCTCGTATGCCTGTCAAACTTGTGATTTGTATGATAATCTCACTTGGAATGGTGCAACTGTTCATTGTTACATGACAGAATAGCATAAAGGTGAGTAGAAACAGAAGACTGTTTTGTAAATGAAGATGGTGAAGTTGAACTATGCTGCTAAAAAGTTCCTCTTCTGAATTAATGTGGAAACAAATCAGTGTTTGCAGTGCAGAGAAAGTTTAGCAAATACCAGACAGAACTCTGAATATCCTTCCACAGCTATTGTTCTCTAATCTCCTATGCTCAATCAGAGAACAATGTGAGCAGAAATATGCATGTGAGAAAATATTTTTGGTGCACCATAAAAGACAAAGAAGATGACCAAGTTCAGATCTCACAAATGGGATCTTTCTAGAAAAGATCAGATGGATTGTTTGTTTTTCAGGGTTTGAGACTTCTGTTTCCTTGGAGCATAACCATGTACCTCTAAATCAAGAACGAGAATGCAAAATGTAGAATACTAAATGCTTCAGCAGTTCTTCCCCTCTAAGATGATTTCTTTTATAGTAGTGTCTTCTGAATACCAGACTGGCATAAGAGGAGTTAGCTGAACAGTTAGTCCTAAAAAATCCTGGAACCCAGAAGTATTCTGCTGATTTCTGCGAAGTGTTTGGTGGCCACACATGTGTGGCTCAAACAGAAATTCTTTGTGCTGGTGTAAAGCAATGGCAGTTAGACCCACTTAGACTGTCTTCTCTTAACTAAACAGAAACCTGTGTCCTGGAGCTCTCAACAGGGCAGGATTCAGGTTTCCAGCCCTAAGGGAGGTGCTTGACCTCCAGCTGTTCCACCTGCTGAGTTCATCGTGCAGCTCATGTCCTGTGTGCCAGCTCTGTGCTGTCATCTTGTGTCTAAAACAGCATGAGATGCCTGTGCTCAGGCAGCTGCATCCTTCTCATGATTCCTTAAGAGCTCTTAGATTGTTACAGCTTCACAAAAATATAATACTTGTGTTCAAACACTCAGAAACATAAGAGTGTGAGGCGTGTGTTTGCTTGGTTACATTTCTCACTAGGAAAATACCACTCTTACTTATTTTGTTCTGCCTATAAATTGCACAGACCTGAGGAGTGCCTGTGTGATGTGTCCCAAGCAGTTGAAGGATTGTATCTTAAAATAACTTTCCGTGAGATGTTCTAGAAAAATGTCAGCTCAGGAATCAGACCCCATGAAATGTCAATTATTGTTCAGAACAAAACAGACCAGCCCTGCTCCACAGTCTGCTGCAGCTCGAAGCAGAGTAGGAGAACTTGCAAAGATCAGAGGGTGACAAGGGAGATCAAAGCTCTGCAATGACTTCCATCTGAGGAACAGCTGCATAGCTGGGGGCACTTCATATTGGAGGAGAGATGAATGGTGGGAGGAGAATACCACAGAGACCCTTAAAATCAGAAGTAGCAAAGAGAGAACAAATGGAGAGCTGAGTTTCTTTTTATAAGAGACCTTCTTGAGCATAACATTTAAGCAGTGCAAACCTTCAGTTTGGAAATGGTTTGAGGGGTTCTTTCATGAACTTGTCCAGTGAGGACTATGAAATACTGCTCTTGGTAGTCTTCCTGAACCAAAGGTTGTTAGAAGCTGAGAGAACATTCTGGAGAAGTGTCACTCTATGATTCCTTCTTCTTGTGCACTTTCCTTTGTGAATGGAACCAGAGATGGGTGCTAAGCCAGGTGCATCTTTGCTCTGACCTCAAGGTCATCCTTACGTGGCTTTGAAACCATAGAACTAACTAAACATGAAAAAATTCCAAAGGGAAAAGGATTCTTTGGTGTGCTCTCTGTCTTGACTCCATGGGCACAAAACAAAGCCACACCAAACAGACACTGCAAAACTCAGATTTTCATATATTGAGATACTTTCATAAAATCATTCATTCAGCATTCATTTGTAGTCTCTTCCCACACAAACAGAGTTGTTCCTAGCAGATTTTACAAGGCACAATTAATCCTACAACTTGAAAGAACAGGTTTGCCTTAAATATTTTTTTTTACTGAAGCTTATCCATTCCTGTATTGCTCCGGAGATAAGATTAGGTTGTGAGGTAGAAAATTTCCTTTAATTATAGCCACTTGAATTTTTAGGAGGGTCATCATCTCTCACGTCTTACTAATGATAAATTTTCATCACTTCAAAGATACTCAGCAAACTGCTGCTGTGACACATAAAAGCAGTTTTACTGGCGTAGTTCTGGTTTGTCTTCCCAGGTACAACTGGTGCTTGATTAGGAAAAAAGAAATTTAGGATTGCAGATTGTTGTGTTATGCAGTGTTTGCTGGCAGTTGCAAAGGTGTAGTGGTTAGGTGCTTCTAAGTTTCTTTTTCTTTTACCTTTAAATATTTGATTTGTGGAACAGGTTTTGTAATATAATTCATGCGTCTGAAATTTCACTGCAAGGAGAAACAATATGATGGGTAGTGAATAATTAAACTATTCCTGTTTCTTACATTATATTCAGTTTTAGAAAATGGCATTAAGCAGATAAACACAAATTCAATTAATTTCCTGTTTGGATAGGGAGATTGTATTTAATGTTTCTATTAAATTATTTCCAGGACCGTTCGTCAGATGGCACAGGAGCAATTCTTTTTAATGGCTACCAGGTGTTGCATGGGACAGAGACCTCTCCTTTTCTTCATTACCCTGCTGTTCACTGTTCTAGGGGTAAGTTTTCAGAGATAGGTCTTCAGTATGGGAGTGTCTGTAAAAAGTAATAGAACAAAACACCTGCAAGAAAAGACAAATTGCTATTAATAACAGTCACTAAAATACACTAAAAGTTTCCTTCTGACCTATGGGCAAGCAGCACAGATGGTTTCCATTTGAGCTAGCTCAGGGGAAAAGGGACTCTTTTGCATTTTCTGATAAAAACATGAACAACAGGCTTTAGTGTCTGCATTTGATTTTTGGTGATTGCTAACCTTTAAGTAAAAATCATTAACAGGTTAGAGAGATACCTGCAGTTAGTGCCTTCTCCTACTGGTCTTGCCAGGGCTTTCCAGTTCCACATGCTTATGGCTCTCTTGAACATTTGATCAAAAGTTTTGATATAGTTTTCTTTTTCCCATTCAGATATAGAAATTGCCACTAAAATAGTTGAGAAGTCATTCATTAACAGCTAAATGCAATTTTTAATTTCTTAAAGGTTAAAAATTACTTTAAACTTGTTTTCTTTTATGTTTAATCTGAGATTTAGGGGAAATATGGTGGTGTTGCACCGTAAGTAGAAATGTGTATAAATTCTCATTTGCTTTTGGTTTACACAGAGCACTGCAAGAGAGAGAGCTAAGCATTCTGGAGACTACTTCACCCTCTTAAGACATCTTCTTAACTATGCTTACAACAGTAATATTAATGTACCCAATGCTGAAGTTCTTCTCAATAATGAAATTGACTGGCTTAAGAGGATTAGGGTAAGTTTTAAGATCAGTTTATTCCTGATAATTAGCTCTTTGCTGCTTTGTTGTAAAGTAGTTCTGAGCTTGGTAAATGTTTGCTGTTGGAGTATCCTAACTTTCTCTTCAATGACAGGATGAAGTAAAAAGAACAGGGGAAACAGGTGTTGAAGAAACGATCTTAGAGGGTCACCTTGGAGTAACAAAAGAGTTGTTAGCATTCCAGACACCTGAGAAGAAATACCATATTGGTTGTGAAAAAGGAGGTGCTAATCTCATTAAAGTAAGTTCAATTTTTTTGAACTATGGAGGGGATATTTTTTTCTTTGTGAGGTTTTAGGGGTTGGGCTGGAGATATTTGGGGGGTGGTTTTTTTGTTTTTACATATAAAAAAGTAAAAACAAGCATCACACCTTGTGGGCTGTATCCATAAAAATGCTTTTAGTTGTCGTTTAATTTTTTTTTGTAAATAATTTTTAAAATTGCATGTGTTATTCCTAAATTGTATTTAACATTCTCATTCTTGCTGTATTTCAGTACTTGACAAGAATCACACAAAGATAGTGAGCTGGATACAGGATAGTCCTGTACGGACTGCTTTCCTTCATTATCCCTGTAACATCTTTCCTGCACATGTTCTTAATTAATGCTATTAATGCTCATAGCAGATTTGAACAAGTGCATCACATCTGAGCCTCTCTTTAATCAGTCTTATTTTCTTCGTACCTCTTATATTATAGAGCAGGAGTGTTGGTTTTTTCAGCACTAATTTATAAAGAGCTTTGCAGATAAAACTGGTTTTGCAAAAGAAATCTTTTACCAATCAAGAACAGTACAGATTTATTTTTAACTTCCAGTGGGGAGGTGGGTTTGCAGAGAACCACTTTAGAATGGAGTTCTACTTTAAAAGCTCATTATGGTGTTGGCCTCAATTTTTCCTCTGTTTTTTTTTTAAGTACCCCTCTGGTTCTCAGATATTCATTTATGTAATAACCCTTACTCTGTTATAAATTAATTGCCATGATAACAGGTGATTTATTGTCTTTTTTTCAGGAGTTGATAGATGATTTCATCTTTCCAGCATCCAATGTTTATCTACAGTACATGAGAAATGGAGAATTGCCTGCTGAGCAGGCCATCCCAGTGTGTAGTTCCCCAGCCACTATTAATGCTGGCTTTGAGCTCCTCGTTGCACTAGCAGTGGGATGTGTGCGAAATCTCAAACAGATAGTAGACACCTTGACTGAGATGTATTACATAGGTACAGCAATCACTAGTATGTAATACTTTTAATTTCTATTTTCTTCTCTTTAATGTATATATCATGTATAGGTTTTGTTTGTATTATCCACTGAAGCAAATGCTGAGCTTTTTAGTTTGTGGTGTGTTTGTCGCTGCTTTTAATGTTGCAAAATCAGTTTGCGAGCGTAGCCTTTGTTTTTCTTTAGCAGTGAATGCACTGACTTGCATTCCATGGTCACATCCAAATTCCAGCCACTTGCACAGCCTGACCCTTCCTGTCCCAATCTCTGACCACTCCCCTTTGTCCAGCTCCCCAGAACCTCATTCTGTCTGTATCTTCTACTTCTGTCTCATTGTTTCAGGCTCCTGCTAACCAATCCCAGAGCCTCAGCAGGTATCTTTAGCTTAGTTTTAGTGCCAGTTTCTTGGTTGCTCACCTGATTTGTTATCGTTGTCCACACACAGACACAGATCCACTATCCTGCTTCTCTTTATAGTTCTGAACTTGTTCTCTGCTTATCGTAGTCCTTTTCCAGGCTCCATTTTGGCCTTGCCTCTGCACAGCTCTGCACTGAAAGAAGTTTCTCCCTCTCACTGGAGGAAGATTATAGTGTTTGCAATCTGTTTCAAAAACTTGCAAATGTTAGGGCTTCAAAAGATAATAGTCAAGTGAAACTTTGGCTGATTTTCACAAGAATGGCAAAAGGTTCATCTTTAGCACAGATTATTGTTGCCAATAAAATCATGTAAGACTTCGTTGAAACAAAAATGTTTTGCAGTAATATTAACAGGGTAAGGGAAAACAGAAAAAAAACTCAGCAACCACCAAACAAAAATCCAAACACCATCAAACCAAGGAAACCCAAGCTCATGTGGTGAGAAAGGCTGAGAGACTTGGGGTGTTCAGCCTGAGGAAGAGGAGCCTATGAGGGCATGTGATCTTCATTACTTAAACGTGGCTTATAAGAAAGCCGGAGAAAAAGTTTTGTAGTAGGGCCTGTAGTTACTGGACAAGAGACAATGATTTTAAACTGAGAGTAGATTTAAATTGGACACAAGGAAGAAATTCTTCACCATGAGAATGCTGAGACACTGGAACAGGTTCCCCAGTTGTGGATTCCCCATCCCTGGAAGTGTTCCAGGCCAGGTTGGATGGAGCCCAGAGCAGTCTGGTGTAGTGGAAGATGTTCTGCCCCATGGCAGAGGGTTGGATGAGATGATCTTTAAAGATCCTTCCAACCCAAACCATGGCCTGATTTAACAGAATGTTCAAACTCATAGAGTTTAGCAAAGCCATAAGCAGCTAAAAATAGTGTCCCAAAGTGGAAACTGTTCTGCACCTCTCAGAGTGGCAGTGCTACTTCCTTGAATGGTGCTACCAGTGAGTCACTTGAGGTTTTTCAGTCTCTTCCTGTTCAGCTCCGTCTCAGATGAATAAATTAAAAGGGCAGCTTTATGGTTTTCTCCTCTGCCTCATCCTTCTTTCTTTACCCTTTTCTGTTGGGAAGTAGTGTATTTCTTACCACTTCACAATTAGAAGGATTTCCTGGCATTCCCTTCTGCTCGAGTATTTGATAAGCACAGGAGAGCACCAGGTGTCTGTGGTGTGTCAGACAGGAGAGAGAACACACGTATGACCTTTACATGCTCTGTGATTCATATACCAAATCTGCTTGTAAACATGTGTGCTCTCATATCAGAATTTTTGTGTTTCAACTACAGAACAACAGGTTAGCATAGGAAACCTGTGATCATAAATGTTCTCTGAAAAGATGTGAGGGACCTGAGAGAGAAGACTTAGGAGAAAAAATTATATGTAAAGTTATATAGATAGCATTTGCTAAAAATGTTTCCCATCCTGGCAAGTAAAAGTGAGGCTTAAGTGAATTAATGTAATTTTTGAAAGGATTGTAAATTTTGAGAGTATTATTATTTTTTAAGGCTTATAAATTGGTTATATATTCTGTATTCATTCAACTGAATTGTTCAGCTGAGGAACTTGCTGGTGTTGAGGAAAGACTTCTGTTTCATGTGTAAATAGACTAAATTTTTGCCTGGCTACCTCTTTAGTTAATGCAGTAGAAGAAAATGTTACAGTGTGAAGGTTACAGATAGAACTCCTTCATAGAAGTTGTGTCAATTTTAGCAAGCAGGTTTTCTGATGGAACATTTGTTTTTTATTAAATTCTAGTTTGATACAGACTAATAATAATTCTATGCAACTGCCTGTTGTACTGCATTGATGTCCTCTATTTCATACAAAACAGTTCCCTGACCACATTGTGCTGTTTCCTCTCAGCTTGTGAGGCACTCACAGAATGGGAATATCTGCCACCTGTTGGGCCTCGACCACCAAAGGGATTTGTGGGACTGAAAAATGCTGGTGCCACTTGTTACATGAATTCAGTCATTCAGCAGCTGTACATGATTCCAGCCATCAGGAATGGGATCCTTGCAATTGAAGGCACAGGCAGTGATGTAGATGATGACATGTCTGGGGATGAAAAGCAGGACAATGAGGTAAATTTAATGACATAGAATTACCTAGTCTTTAAATTGTAGTTATTTTTTAAGAAAAGGTTATTATAAAGTTCCATTGCTGATCAGTCACTTTGATTTCTGCTGATATCCATGGGGAACACAGGATAATGTTTCATACTTGAATAGGTTCACTGCCAGAGGGGCACTTCAGAAGATCCAGGTAGCAGGGTTTTGTACTGGAAAGCACTGCACCTTATTTTTACCACTACAACTGTGTTACTTGGGTTTTCAGCTGAGAATAAAATACTTTAGACAGTCAAATTAAACAAAGGATGCAACTAACTACGGGACAGCTACATATGAAAGTGAATTGCACAAATTTCCTTCTGCTTTTCAGAGCAATGTTGACCCACGAGATGATGTCTTTGGTTATCCACACCAGTACGAAGACAAACCAGCACTGAGCAAAACTGAAGACAGAAAAGAGTACAATATTGGAGTTTTAAGGCATCTCCAAGTAATTTTTGGCCATTTAGCAGCTTCCAGGCTACAGTACTATGTACCAAGAGGGTTTTGGAAACAGTTTAGGTAAGTAGAAAATTGAGTATTGATGTTTGTTCAGTGAATCACTGAAATGATCAATGAAACAAAACTAATCATAGTAGAATGGCAATGACAAAGTGTAAATCAGCAGAAGTTATGCAGCTTTATATGTAGGATTTAACTCTGTGGAATTTGGTTATAGGGGTAAAATAGAAGCGAGAGATCTTTAAAGATGGGTTTAGAGTATGGGAATTTATTGTGAAAGAGTGTGGGTGTGAGAGGCTGCTGGGCTGCAAGACACAGCTCAAAGCAGGCCAGAGAGAGAGAGAGAAAGAGGCAAAAAGAGAGCGATTTGCTGTTTACAATACAATAGATCATCTTCTCTGTTGAATATTCTAATTCTTTTTAACCAATCTGAAACAAGTTACAAACTCTACAATATTTGCATGCAACCTATAAGAATCATTACATTACCATATGGGGTTATATTTTAAACCTTAAAAAAACTGCTTTTGGGAATCTCCTACCAGGCAGGCAGGGTTTGTTCTGACCTTTGGACCTGCCTGGGCAGAGGGTATTGTTCTATCAAGAAGGAGGATTACCCTCAGTCAGCTATACCATTGTTTCTTAGTTACTTTTCAACTCAAACCTTGTCCTCATCCCAATCTCGACTATACTTTCCATATTTTCAGCATCCCTTGCAAGGCAATCATATCTATAAGGCTTTCCTATTTCATCTTCCCCAACATTATATGCCTTTTCACCATTGTGTAGGAGTCTGTTAATAAACAAAAGTTTACAGTAGGATGGTTATTTTGAATTTTAGCCATTTTTGATAGTGAGAATTTGAATTAAATTTGAAGTTATACACAACACCTTGTTTTTACTTACCAGAAAGCTTTAGGGACAGAACAGTTTGTATAGTACATCAAAAGCCAATACTTTGTCTCTTTAAGGAGAAGGGGTTAGCAGCTTGAATAATACTTTTTTAAAAAGAAATTGTTGGCATACAAAACAAAATGTTTGACAAAATGTGCTTTCATTTTCAGACTTTGGGGTGAACCTGTAAATCTACGTGAACAACACGATGCTTTAGAATTTTTTAATTCCTTGGTGGACAGTTTAGATGAAGCTTTAAAAGCTTTGGGCCATCCAGCAATGTTAAGTAAAGTTTTAGGAGGGTCCTTTGCTGATCAGAAGATTTGTCAAGGATGCCCACATCGGTAAGTGTTGAAGATACTTCTCATTTTTACAGAAAAACAACCTGTGTTTGTGTCATTATAAAAGTAATTAGAGTCAAGAGTGGGCTTTTATGTGGGTTTTTTAAGCTAATAGATTTTGCTACCTTATTTTTTCTACAGCTGAACATGCATTTGTCTACAAGTGCCTTGAGGCACTTAATCATTATTGCTTCTACTTCACAGATTGCATGTGAAGCATTGTGTATTGATCAGGGCAGGAGAAGATTATGCATTTTCATGAAAACAATTGTAGGGACTAAATGCAATGTAGAAAATCTGAATACCTGGCCAACAGTAGTTGATGTCTTTGGTTTTCCATAGTGTGTGTTTAGAGCTGGGCCAAGTAGGAATCTTCAGTTCCAATTAGTGAAACTGTTGATATTCACTATGTGACCTGTAATTAAAGACAGTGATGTAGAAGGTTCATGTTTTTCTTAAGGCTCTGCTGTAGTTGTAGTTAAATTTAAATGTGAATACTGAAATTCAGCTTTGTAGAAGGTACATAAGAAACCACCCATGCCAAATCTGACTGCAAGTCTTTAGCTCAGTGTTTTGATGATGATTATTAATGAAGGAATAGAATGAGGCATTGTAAAGTTGGAATTCCCTAGACTTTTTAATCTGTCTCTTTTTGAGATGGATGGTTAAAATGGCATGCAAAATTCAGGATGGTCTAATGATGAACTTACTCTTCTTAGCATTTGGCTTTCTTTTATTATTGTTTTATTTCTTTCACTATTAGTTGCCTTCTGGTCAGATCATGTGTGATTATTTAACAGTACAGATCTCTGTACAATGCCATTGCAAATTCTCTTTATTTTGAAAACTGACCATTTTCTTTAGCCTTCAGTTAGCAATTAAAATACAGGAAAAAATTATACAGATGGATTTTATTGAGGTAATCTTTCAACTTCAGTTGAGCTAATGTATGAATGAGAAGAATTTGCAAAGTTTCATGGGTTACAGTGAGTTACTAGAAGGGAGTGGAAATACTGCAAGGTAAAATAATAGCACTGATATTACTTTATGTGCTATGTGCTATTAAATGGCAGATCCAGGGGAGAAGCAACATGAGTAACCATTCATTCTTGATACTGTGTACTATCCTGAAGTATTTTCTGTGTTTTTGGAACTCTCCTGGATTTGCATAATTGTGCTTATTACTAAAAATGTTACCCTAAATGTAGTTTAGGGAGGAGAAAACTGATGGTAACTGGACTGTGGATTTGTGTATGGCAGATTAGCAGCCTTTCTATATTTTGTAAGTTATTTATTGGATGATGAATATTGCTGTTGGTTGAAGTGTTTCTAAATATTTATTTATTCAGCCTTTGAATGCTTGATTGCATATCAGGGAAACAAGCCCTGCAGGGTCACACTGGAATAGATGTGGCTTTTTAAATTTATTCATCACTTCTTATCTTGAAAAACAAAAAGTTGTTTCCAGGATGTATCAGCTGGTTGTCTCTAAATCATTGTTGGTTCACTGCTAGAGATTTGTTTGTAGATTGTATTTAGAACACAGTGTCAAAGCCAGTCATAAACATGCAAAGAGGTTTTATGAAGATGGTGATTCAGGGTTTTTTAGACAGAAAATAAAAAGGCTTTTTATTTGGTTTTTTTTGCTGAATTGGTGTCTGATTTGAGCTGGTGTCTTTAGGTGTGATACAGTATTTGTGTTTATCAGTCTAATTCCTGACCATAAAAATACAGTGTGCAGATACTGTAGGAAAAGTGCAGTAAAAAGAGGTCAGTTCTTTTACTGCTTACACACTGTAGTACGTGTAAAACATAAAGAGTTGAACACATTCCTACCTTTCTCATGCATTTGCCTGTTCATTGCTAGGTACGAATGTGAGGAATCCTTCACAACTCTGAATGTAGATATAAGGAATCACCAAAACCTTCTCGATTCTTTGGAGCAGTATGTCAAAGGAGATTTATTGGAAGGTGCAAATGCATATCATTGTGAAAAGTGCAACAAAAAGGTAATGATTGCTTATATATATAATTTGTGTACAACTGTGATGTTACAGCTGATTACTCAATTTGCTGAGAGTACATGAATGAAAATTTGAGAGCTGGTAACTGTTCATGTCCTTTTTTAGGTGGATACGGTGAAACGCTTGTTGATTAAGAAGTTGCCTCCAGTTCTTGCAATCCAGTTGAAACGATTTGATTATGACTGGGAAAGGGAATGTGCAATCAAATTCAATGATTATTTTGAATTTCCACGAGAACTGGACATGGAGCCTTACACGGTGGCAGGTGTAGCAAAATTGGAAGGGGATGACGTGAATCCAGAAAATCAGATAATACAAAATGAGCAGTCAGAAAATGAACACTCTGGGAGCACAAAATACAGACTTGTGGGTGTGCTTGTGCACAGTGGCCAGGCCAGCGGCGGACATTATTACTCCTACATTATCCAGAGGAATGGTGGGGATGGCGAGAAGAATCGGTGGTACAAATTTGATGATGGAGATGTGACAGAGTGTAAAATGGATGACGATGAAGAAATGAAAAATCAGTGTTTTGGGGGAGAGTACATGGGCGAAGTGTTTGATCACATGATGAAGAGAATGTCCTACAGGCGCCAGAAGAGGTGGTGGAATGCTTACATTCTTTTTTATGAACGCATGGACACGATAGACAAAGACAATGAACTAATAAAATATATTTCAGAAATCTCTATCACCACTAAACCCCACCAGATTAAAATGCCCTCAGCCATCGAGCGCAGCGTGCGGAAGCAGAACGTGCAGTTCATGCACAATAGGATGCAGTACAGCCTGGAATATTTCCAGTTCATAAAGAAGTTGCTTACTTGTAATAGTGTCTACCTAAATCCTCCTCCAGGTTAGTATGGTAGTGTGGTTATTCTGGATTCATTTCTTGCAAGAAGAGTTTTGGTTTGGGTGGCCAAGGATTTTTCTGGCCATTGAAAATTTGGTGTGTCCTGCTTTGAATGCTCTGTCCTTGTGGACTTTTGCAGTTTAACGCCTGCTGTTCATCAGTGATAACTTGCCAAAATATTTAGCAAAAAATACTTTGATAAACTATCAGCTGTCAGTCAGGTCCTGTACTAAATCAAGTTAAAATACTCCAGTTTGGGGCTCTTGTTGAAAACAGTTCTCAAAGGTGAGGTGCTGAATTTGTAAAAGTCAGGCATTTGTTAGCCTCCAGGTACCTGTATTAAAACTTACATCTTAAATGATACATTATAGAAACCAGAGGTTATTCTGATCAAGTTTCTTCTAAAATTGTAACACCATGTCAAACAAAATAGTAATCTGAAATCAGTTAAATTATTAAAAGTTGCTTTTACTTTGTCTACATGTGAGTATTCTGATTTTTCTTTAGGACAAGATCATCTGTTGCCTGAAGCAGAAGAAATAACTATGATTAGTATTCAGCTTGCTGCTAGATTTCTCTTCACCACAGGATTTCATACAAAGAAAATAGTCCGTGGGCCTGCTAGTGATTGGTATTTTGTCTTTTAACAACAATTACAATTTTGGAAGTTTGTTGTCTGTTAAAAGGATCTCATTTAGATATATGGTGAAGGTGCACATGAAAAGGGGGGAAAATTTGAATAGAAAATACTGGGAAGAATTTGAGCCTTAAAATATCCTTCTGATCTGAACAGCTTCAAATTTCATTTTCAAACAGAGCTTAAATCTGTCTTTTTGTCTGTCTTTTAAAAAGAATAAAAAAATGTAAGCTGTCACTAGCACAGAACTAAGAGGTTACGTTTTCTGACAAATTCAGAATTTTTATATTGTTTGAGTAGTTTTAAACAAAGCTCTTTACAAGCCATTGTGTCAGCCTATATTTGTATTCTGTTTGTGAAACATGTATATAGTCTCTGAGACACTGCTGGCAGAGTACTAAATGCACATTGCTATGGGGCCTGGAATGCAAATTCACACTGGGACAAACAGTCCCATCTTACTCATTTTAGTCCTTAAGCTGGGTTATGCTCTGCTGGAGAGAGGAGTCTGGTCAACTTGGAGAGAAAATCTGGTATTTGTGGCCAGTAGTTTACCAGCTATTAGTAAGTAGTTATGTAATACATGGCAAATTCATACCCTGAGTAGCAACTTCCAGCTAAAGTTACTCCTTTTATTTTAAGAGATCAAGAAGAGTTCTGATATTTGTGCAGGAAGGACAGAGTAATGCAAGACCCTCTCTGAAACAGATATTTTAGTCTTTGGATGTTGGTTTTTCATTCTGTGGGGTTTTTTAAGATCTGTAAATGAGACTGTAAATTCTTGTTAGGTTACATATTTAGTTATGTGTTGTGTACACAGCTTATGAAATGCACCAGTGTTCTCTGCTGCTCACCCCTCTCCCCCAGTTCTAGTACTGAGAGAATAGTGGCTGCCAAAACAGGACCTGCTTTGAGAAGTAGTTAGGGGGTGTAATGCTGTCTTAATTCTTACAGGTGATAGAAGGAAAATGCTACAGTGAAACATTAGGTTTTTAATTGAAAGATATCTTCCATTTGTGATTGCTCATAAGAGTATTGCTATAGGAGCTACAAATTACCTGATTAGAATAATTCCGTGAACAAAAATTATTTTGGGGATCACCTTTAACACATATTTTCTTCAAACTCTGCAAAAGAAAGTCTGCCAAAAAGCACTAATGTCTTCATTTGGTCCTAATTGTGTCATGTGGTGTTTCAGGTATGATGCCCTGTGCATCCTGCTCCGTCACAGCAAGAATGTTCGCTTTTGGTTTGCACACAACGTCCTTTTTAATGTTTCAAACCGCTTCTCTGAGTATCTCCTGGAATGCCCCAGTGCAGAAGTGAGGGGTGCATTTGCAAAACTTATAGTATTTATTGCACATTTCTCATTGCAAGACGGACCATGTCAATCACCTTTTGCCTCTCCTGGACCTTCCAGTCAGGTATTTAATTTTCTAATTAAAAGCTTTTGAAACTTACTCTTATTTCTTCATTAGATGCATTTAATGTAAAGTAAACTCTGGAGCAGATGCATCCGGGTTGGCTGGAAAGCTGTACATCCAGTTTTGCACTACAAAACAGGGTGTAACTCAACCACTTAGTGAGAGAGTTGCTGTCAGAAGGCTTCAGTTCCTCCTCATTTGTAAATCTCTGTGAAGGCTCAGTGAGAGCTTTGAGCTGGGAGTGTGAAATCTGCAAAATAAAAGTAGTGGCTATTTTAGTGAAGTAATGTCTAGGGAAGTGAACCCTTGTTTTTATTTAGAAGTGTAAAACAAACATACAAGTCCCTACAAACAGACACACGAACCTGAAAACCTACAGGACTTCCCTAAGTTTTTGTCCAGTGTATCTTGCAACAGTGAAATTGTCAAAGATTTTAACTTAGAGTAGAAGTAGAGAGCTAATTGCCTGATTTTACACACCTAGAACTGACAAACAAGAACAAAATAAGCCTACAGTTTATTATGATACTTGTGATAACAGTGTTTTTGTTTGGACTCTATTTAAAAAGATCAACCTTTTTGAACCTTTACTTCGTCATGTTTTTAATGTCTCCAGTAAGGCACTTTTTGCTTACATGGTTCCCCTTACCTTCTCAGAATGTTTTCACTGCTGTGTCAAATAAAAGAATTTGTGTTAAGTTAAAGCTGCATAGGCTCAGGAAATGTTTTGTATCACGAGGTATTTGAGATACACCTGTATAGGTGATTTGTCTTAGTCTACAAAGTTAACAGTGGATTTGCATGTGTGTTTCTTGAATATTTAGGCCTGTCTGCTATTGGAAAAAAAGCCCAGTTAAAAGTTCTATACCTGCAAATTTCTTGCATTTGCATAGTGTTGAGTGATGGGAATCTTACTGCCTGTCAGTCTGTCAGTGTCACCTTCTCTGTGTGAGACACACAGGGCTGACCAGCTGACCAGAATTTGTATGAATCCCATACCTTTTAACCAGTTCTGTTTTCTATCACAGTTAAAAGTAGAAACTAAATAAAGATAGGCTAGATTCAGCCAGTAACAGTAGAACTTCTTTCTTCCTGTAGGCTTATGATAACTTGAGTTTAAGTGATCACTTACTGAGGGCGGTACTGAATCTGCTAAGAAGGGAAGTATCCGAACACGGGCGCCACTTGCAGCAGTACTTCAATCTGTTTGTGATGTATGCCAATCTAGGTAAGCAAATGGCTTTTACTGATGACACTGTAATAAGCTGGGGATTTATTGATGATCCAGTTACAGAGGTAACAGCAGGAGAATCCAGTTTTCATCCTTAGGCAGACTGTTATTGTTATATGTCATGTAAATGCTCCTTGGCATCTGTGTTCCTCCTCTTCGGACTTTGGGACTTCAGTCTCTCCATCATCCATGGAAGATAAACATGAGCAGCTTGGAGCTGTAAGACAGCGTCTTGCTGAGAGAGGGAGGGGGTGGAATTTCATAAAATACTTGACCATTGCTGTTATCAGCTCATGCAAGATGTAGACCATTTTAAAGGAATTTAATTTCCTATCTCTAGAATTAATCTAGACAATTGTGTTAATTTAATTACACCTATAATGTCTCTTGCTTTCATATGCTTTCCCTACCAAAGCATTCTCTGTCTGTCAGGTTTCTGTCATGCCCCAGAGTAGAGTTAATGTCATTGCAGAGAAGAGAAATGCAATTCTTCTGCTCCATCTTCTCTTTTCTTCTTCAGTAGCTTTTCATAGTCAGTGCAGCTCAGGCCTCTGAGCAGGAGAGCACTCAGAGGATAGATAGGAAAATATAATTTTATTTGTGGGTCTGATCTTTATCACAATCTACCCTGCAGAGATAAACCTGGAAATACTAATACAATAAGCAGTTGTCCTTGTCTTACTACTGTTGTCTGAAGGCTTCTGTATGGATGTAGAGTTCAGTCAGCAAAAACCACAAAAACATCATTCCTTCATTCTGTGAAAAAGATTAAATTGTGTGACATTTTGAGAAATCAAGTAGTAAATTGTTCACATCAAAGCAAGTGAGAGGTCAGTTCTACAGAGGATGCAACTACAAAATCTAGCATAATCAGAAAAATTGCTATCAAAAAAGCAATTACACTCCTCTTTATCAGAAAGATGGAAGGTAAGGTCCAGTTGTATTTCAGAATAAGACTTGGAAATGTATGAAAAATCATTGCTTTTAACCAAAATAAGAAACAGAATGCAAGAAGGGACATTGTGAATTTTCTGGTAAGTACTTGTGTAGTATATACAAGGTATTCTTGCAGTAAAACCTAGTTTATGTTTGGATTTTTTGGTTGGTTAGGGTTTTGGAGGTTTTCTTATTGATTTTGCCACTTAATTTACATTTACTACGTTGTATGGTACAGTTACAAATGTCTTAAGTTTCTGATTATGTATCTAGGACATGATAGAAAAATAACAAAATAACACTCTGGGGGTTGTTTCTCCTATCCTGGGCCTCACAATAAAAGGATTAATTCCTTGTCCAAAAGACTTCTCTGAGGCTTTGCTATTAACACAGATGCTACTTGTGCTAATGAGCACTGTGAAGAAATTGTAGTAATTTACAACTCTCCTTCAATGTGATTTTTCAGCTGTATATAATTTTCTTGTGTGTCTTTATTGGTTTGATTTTTTTTCCCCAGAAAGTATAAATGAGGGTTTTATAGAACACAGGAACTAAAAAGTTGCGAGTCATGTACAACTCTTGTAATTTTTCTTTGAAACAATTCTAAAAATAAAGTATATTCAGTACCAGAATCAAGATTTTTTTTTTTTTCTTCACCTTCCCATAAAGGTGTAGCAGAGAAGACACAGCTTCTGAAACTAAATGTTCCTGCAACCTTCATGCTGGTGGCTCTGGATGAAGGTCCAGGCCCTCCCATTAAATACCAGTACGCTGAGCTGGGGAAGCTGTACACGGTGGTGTCGCAGCTGATCCGCTGCTGCAACGTCTCCTCTCGGATGCAGTCCTCTATCAATGGTACAGTGAATTCTGAGCTTGCTTCAGACCCACTGACTACATCACAAATGTCTTTCTGTGCATGTTCAGCTATTATTTATAAAGTGGATCAGCTGGAAAAATGTTTTCTTTTATGTTTAGCAGCTCCTTTCATTTAATGACACAAATCTGTTAGTCAAAAGCAAAACTGATTTGTTATACTGAAAGGTAGAAATCTGTTCTGTATTTTATGCTTCTTGGCTTATTCCTTAAAAATACTGGGAAATAATCAGTAAAGTAAAGAAATACTAATGCTTTTAGAATAGTTTAAGGCCGTGGTAAAGAGTTGTCCAGTGATGTTTTTGTCCTGAATAGGCAATAAAAAAATAATCTGTACAGGAAAACCACCAAAGCAGGTTTTGAGATAACTAACAAAGCTCACCACTAAAGAGATGCTGCATTGTTCTGGGTAGCTCTTGAATGTGATTTACTCAAGACAGCAAACAGAAGCCAGCACTTCAATTTATAAAAGAGAAAGAATCAGCTAGAAATTGATTAACCACAGTGTAAATCATTAACATTTCCAGTAGCTGAATAGAGTGCAGTTATTTTTGAGAAATGGTGACAGAATATTGGGCCATGTGGACTTTATGGCCTGTATCTGTACACGTTCTGCTAAGCATATTTTAGAAAACCTAATTAGAAATCTGTAGAGAAGCTGTTTAATGGCAAACTCATTACAGCTTGATGTGTCAGGCTATAAAGTCAATAGGCTGGACTATGCTATAGTGAGATTAATGAACTGAAAATTTTACTGTGCTGTAATAAGCTTCAGAATCATGTGGCAATTTGGTTGGGACTTTTCCAGTGAATTACTTGAAGCTTAAACTGAAAAGATATTCTGCGTGTGAAAAATAATTGTATATTCACTGTATTCATAATATTGTACTAAAAAAGATAATTTGTATGAACTTTGCTCTGACTACTAATTATGATTACTGTTTGCACAATGAAGTTATTTTTTACTTCAGCTTATGAAGCTAGACGCCCAGCTGGACTTCTAGGCATCTTCAAACAATAACTCAAAACACTGCTAAATTTAGAAACATCAGGAGCAAATCAACATTCTTTCACTACACAAAATGAAGCTGACTAAGTAAGATACATTAATTACAAAAGTATATTTAGTCTCTACACTCCAGAGATTCAGATGGGACAGATATTCCTGTGAACACTTTTGCATTGTCTTGTGAGGTAAACAGACATTCTGTCCTTAAAGTATGACTTGGGCTGTGTTACACAAGCAATGAAGAGATAAATTCAGGAGATAAGAGGATTTCTCTGAGGAATTTAAGTGGTTTCTCCTCTTGCATTTGAACAGGTCTCCAGCTGTTCTGCTTTGATTTTCACTGCATAATCTTATCAGAGAGGGAGAAGTAGCTCTCTCAGGCAGCAAGTGTCAAGGTTCACAAATATAAAAATTTATTATTTTATACCTTTTTTTTTCTAAATAAAGTCAGCTGTTAAGGGAGGGTTTGTGTATTCTCTCCATACATATTTCTGATGAGTTACACCAGTTTGTATTTTGGAGTGTCTACCTTGAAAGCAGTTCAACATCTTTGAATATGTAATAACTGTGTGTTCCAGGTAATCCCCCACTTGCCAACCCTTATGGTGATCCTAATTTATCTCAACCTATAATGGCACTTCAGCAGAACGTAGCAGACATTCTGTTTGTGAGAACTAGTTATGTAAAGAAAATTATTGAAGATTGCAGCAACTCTGAAGAGACCATCAAGTTGCTTCGTTTCTGCTGTTGGGAGAATCCTCAGTTCTCTTCCACAGTCCTCAGTGAACTACTTTGGCAGGTAAAAATAAAAAGCTAGGAGAAAGATGGGAATAAAGATGTGTATGATCCTGCATTTATATGTAAGAGGGTCGTATTAAATACAGAACAGGTGCTTGATAAATAAACTTTCCTCAAGATGACTTTCTCTGTTAGTATTTACAGTCTTAGGTCTTTACATCATGGTGGAGTACTGTGGGAAATGCTTAATAAATTTAGGGAATTAATGAATTTAGGGAAGCAGTCAACCTTTAACAAGTCAGGAATGATGTGTTAAGGGTGGAAAGTAGAACAAGGGGGTCTTTGTGTATTTCAAGAGCATCTGCCAAAGCTTTCTGTCATTATCCATAAAAGATATTTGTAGATGACATTAGAATTTGGAATAATTTCCTAAGGTCTCCCTTGTATTTATTTCAAGTATGTTCATAAGGTTCTTTTTACAAGTCTGCAGAACATATTTGGCTTCAGACTCAGCAAAGAATCTTTGATACTGTCTAATATTTCCTTTGTAATCTCTGTAAGGTCAGTTACACTTTCGCACTCCAAATAATTTTATTTTTTACTTCTGTTAGCCCATCTTTATATTTACACTTTTTTTTCATGTAACATCACATTTTTCTATGTCCCTTTGTTTGACACTTGAAGGAATCATAATAAAAATCACTTTACTGATACTTTGCTAGCCATGTATTTTATGTTTTAGGATAACCTTTGCACACATTGCCTAAAAATAGCAATATCAATGAAAAGTGCCATTTTTAAATTTTGCTTTTTTAAACGTATTTTTAAGATACTTTCTTCAGCATTATTATGCTTGGGGCTTCAGATCAGTTGTGTCAGAAAGTCATAAAGAAACATTTTGTCTTTTACATAACCTACTATATTTAAAACCAAAACAAGTCAAACAAAATCACAACCCACAAAATTCCTGACACCATCAACACTTTCTAGAAAAGAAATACAGTATCTTGAAATACCCTTTGAATTACAGTAAACTTCAAACAAATTGTGTTCCTGTATTTCACTGTGTAAGCTGCCTGCCTCAAGGAATGATTTCCTATGTTCTCTGCATTTTCTCTTTTCAGGTTGCATATTCATATACATATGAGCTTCGACCTTATTTGGATCTGCTTCTGCAAATCCTGTTAATTGAGGACTCTTGGCAAACTCACAGGTCAGTATTTACCTGTCTCTTTATAACTCAGTATTGTTTTGTACAGATTGTTTTTCCAGTGGTTCTGTTGCTAATCCTTTCAATAGGTTTGTTTTAATTAGGTATTAAATCAAAAATCACAAAAAAGCACTCTTTTTTTGGTGTGTTTTTATCTTAAATTTTGAGATAAGTACAATTTTTCACCTTCCTTACTATTGAGAATTTGCTATAAAGCCAGGATTTCTCACTTGCACGAGAATGTGCTGTTTAGGTTAAACTCAGTGGTCTTCCCTGTGAGGTGCTCACACTGATTTTTAGAAACATCCTCTTGAGGTGGATCAGCAACAGCCTTGGCTTCCTCAGGAGCACATAAGATGTAGGAATGGTACCAAGACATGCATAAAGTGTGAATGTGGGAGAAAATAATACTTCACATATAGGTATTCTCTATATGATCACATTTCAAGAGAATTGTAACTTCAGCATATTACATATTAATCCATTAACTTAATTTTTGTAAGTCTACAGAATAAAGCTTTTGAAAGTTATTAAAAATTGTAATTACTGCAAATACTATTTGTGAGAACAGTCAATTTTTCAGAAGTTTAATATAAAAGTAGTAGGTGAGATAACACAAATGTCATCAGTGTGCTACCTGTTAGGGTTTGAAAATGTCACTGTTTCACAATAAGCAGTTATAGGTAGTATGGGATTTTCTGGATCATTTCCATCTGTGTCTCATGGGACATTTCAAATACTTTGAGTGAGAGCGCATTTATTGGGTATGGGAGTGGATTCTTGTCTTTAGCTGTGGAAGCAAACTGCTCATTTAGGATGTTACCAATTGCCTGGCCTTATTTTATTTAGGAGGGACTCAAAGGAGATGTGCCCTGGCTTTACCACACTCCAAAACATGATGACTGAGTTGTAGGGATTTCTGAATTTTCTTTATGGGAATTGCTATGCATATATAATGCAGTTACTTTATATTTTCTTCTTGATAAACAAATAATCCCATGAGGTAAGCACACAGAATGCTGGAGGATGGGCATACTTTAAAAGATATGAAATAAAATAATGGATTTTAGGGTTGAACTTCAGGTGAGAAATTGTGGAAGTGGTTGTTGGGGATATATTTGGAATAGCAGGGTGTGAAGGAGGTGGAATGTTGTGGTGTGGCTTCCCTGGAGAAGTACCTCACTCTGTGTTCATTGCAGTGTCAGGAGAAGCACTGCTCTGTGGAGTTTTGAGGCTTCTGCAGAGAGGATTAAATGGCCAGCCCCAGTCACCCACTGACCTCCTGCTGCCACTTCTGGCCATAGCTTGAAGTACTTGTCTCTCTTCTGGGTTTTGCTGTGATAATCAGAGAATTTTAATGATTTTTGTGTTCTCTTTCAAATAAAACCTCCAAAACCCAACAAGCCATAACCAAACAGTGACATCATCCATGGTAAATGATGTTTTATAGCTCCTGGAAAATGAGTCTGGTCTGACCTTGAGCAGTGTGCATCCCTTGGGGCAGCTTGTCCTGTAAGATCACTGCTGCTGGCCCTTGGCATCAGACCCACTCTCTTAAATTTCTCTTGATTTGTCAGGTTCAAGTGCCAAGTTTGTCATGGTACAAGTGCCATTAAGTTAATTTAACTGAAGTAGAACTCATCACTGCTTTACAGATGGAGCCTGGGCTGTGAGGAGGGAGGGCAGTTAAAGCTTTCCTTGCCATGAGTGTAGCTCTTTGAGACACCAGTGTGGTTTCTGTGCCCCCTCTGCCTTTTTTTTCAAAAGTGTCAGTTCTCAGTTTCTGCACTGTTTCAGAGTAGCAGTTAATTCCTCTGCCCTGTTCAAGAGCAGAAGGCACAGAAACTGGGCTTAGTTCCAGGGAATGCCCAAGTCCCTTATCCCCATGCACAAATACGTGCCATTCATTCCCCTTCAGAGGAGCTGCATGTAAAAGGGTGTCTTTGAGAAGCAAAACTGAGTGTAAGTAACCATTCTGTTGTGGATTTAACTGTTCCAGTTCTGTAAGGACCTACTGGCTTAAGAGGGCTGTTTTGTAAATGCAGTAGCTACTTTAGGAATGAAAATTAAACTAGTAAAGTTGTTTACTGTGACTGAATTAATCATACTTATATTTTTAATATATCTTGTTCAGTTATATTTTTAGCAGTTTTATAATATTTAAACTAAGTTATATAAATGACGTGTCAGGGTAGTTTTCTGATTTTAAAAAACCTTTTGACTGACACCAGAAGTCAGAACATCAGCTGTCCCTTTTATCATTACATTGTATATAGAACCTTAATTCAAATGCTAAAACTCTTTAACATCTGTGGTTTTGTTTTTGTTTTGGTGTTTTTCTAGGATTCACAATGCACTTAAGGGAATCCCAGACGACAGGGATGGACTCTTTGACACCATTCAGCGCTCAAAGAATCATTATCAGAAAAGAGCTTACCAGTGTATAAAGTGCATGGTAGCTCTCTTCAGCAACTGCCCTGTAGCTTACCAGATCCTTCAGGTGATACTTTTTATTCTGTTTCTTGCTGCTTTTTTCCCCCACGCCAAAACAAACCCCACCATTATTCAGTTTTTAACACCTCGATTAAATGACAACTTTCAGGTACAATTCATTTGAACCTCCTGTATCAGAAAGTCATTATAAAGGGATTGAAAGCAATCTGGTTAAATTCTGTTTTCAAGAACAGAGGAAATAATTGTGAATTGTTCATTTTCCATCTGCAGAGCAATGGAGATTTGAAGAGGAAATGGACCTGGGCAGTGGAGTGGCTGGGAGATGAGCTGGAGCGCAGACCATACACTGGCAACCCCCAATACACCTACAACAATTGGTCTCCACCAATACAGAGCAATGAGACATCAAATGGCTACTTCCTAGAGAGGTCACACAGTGCTAGAATGACTCTTGCAAAGGCTTGTGAACTCTGCCCAGAGGAGGTAAGGAATTAATTTGACTTCTAATAAAAAAAAAAATTAGTAAAGTGCTTCTATAAATTATTAACAATGATAATTGTTAATAATTAGCAACAGTCTCCACTCATTTAAGAGGTAACACATTTCACTAGTATTTTATAGTTTTGGATTTACATTTCTATTTTTCAGTTTTTATTACTGTTCTGTAGGCATCGGTCACTTAGAGAATTAGCAGGATAGAATTGAAACTGACCATTTAAAGTAGATTATGAATGGGTCTGTATTTCCAGTAATACATTGATAGAGGGAATTTTCATTTAGTACAATACAAGCTCTAAGTGACAGTGGGGTGGATTTTTTCTCTAAATGTCTAAAACATGAGTTTAGTATGTCTGAATCACTTGCACATAGGATTGGTTCTGGCTAGAATAATTGCAGTATGTTTTACCTAAGTAAATTAAATGGGCTTTTTCAAACTTTAGGAACCAGATGATCCTGATGCCCCAGATGAACATGAGTCTTCTCCACCTGAAGATGCCCCACTGTATCCCCATTCACCTGGTTCCCAGTATCAACAGGTAAAAGCTCTGAGTTGATCTATTTATTCAGAGTTCAGGTTTGCTTTCTTCAGCATTTATGGTGACTTAAATTATAGACATTTAGCCAGAAGCATGTTATTGTAAATACCATGTTTGGAGGAGTAAAGGTACACCTCGTACACCTCCATTTCACCAGGAGCAGTTTCACCATCAGAGCTTCAGGTGATAATTTTGTCAGATCAAGATTAATATCCACAGAAATAGCAAAGAGATTGATGCCATCACAGCTTAGGGCACACTGAATTTGATTCTGTTGTATTTATTGACATTGATAATATTTTGTGACTTGCTTTCTCAATTTCAAATATAAAATCAAATCTCAGGGTCTGAATTTGGGTAACTGGAAGGCTTTTGGAAAAAAGCAGATGGCTTCATTGCCATATAACTCGTGCTGTGAACACTGATCTCTAAATCTTAAGTACATATAAAATTCAAATCTGCTTTTATGTTAAATGGATGCTTTGTTAATACTTTCATGTGGAAAGCCAGATCAGGAAGAAATCTTTACCAGGGTCTTCTTACTGAATTGACTAAATTATTAGATCCCTCAGTTGCCATTTTTTGTTCCAATTCATTTTGTATATTCCAAATCTGCTAATTTAATTTCCTTTCCTGCCCAAATCCATTTTCCCCTCCATCTTGCTTTCCTTACTTGATGTTCTCAGCAGAGCAGTTGGTAAGTCATGCAGATTTTCCCACTCCCTCCTGAGCTCCCGAGTTCAGACACATTCTGTAACCTCACCATTGCCCTTGTCATGTGTTCACCTTCTTGCAAGAGATGGCATTTCTCACTAACACACACACAACTCTCATACTCTTGGTTTCTCCACAAACTCTGCAAAACAGTAAATTAATGAGGTGGTTTTGTTTGCCAGATCTGTGGGTGCCTTTTAAATTGGAGCAGAGCATTTGCAGAAAACTGCTGGTCTAGATTTAGTTCAGTTTGGTAACACTGAGGTTTCCCCCTTAAAAATTAAAAGTATGCTGCATAAACACAGGTTTGCTTTCTCCATTATTTTAGGGGAAAAAAATCAAGCTGGTTGAATCTGTTAATAAAATACGTGCACGGTTTAATGTGGCAGCACATGGGCAACCTCTCTTGGTCTCCTTTTTTCCTTTCTTGCTGCTTTTGCTTTGCATGTAACTGTTTGTGATTCAAAAGCTGAGATTACTGTTTCAACTGATCCTTTTATCTTTAAGTTGAAAGTTTGGCAAGGTAAGTGAAAGGTGTGAATCATAGAAATGAAGCAGCTGGGGATGTGTGGGACCGATGCAGGTACAGGAGAAGTTGGTGTGCTTGAGAATACTTTCCAGTGGTGTGAGTGGGAAGGGGGAAAGCAGGGAGACAGGAGACAGCCCAGAGGTTTAAATGGCTGTGAAATGTGTGTGCTTTGTTGCAGAATAACCACGTGCATGGACAGCCATATACGGGCCCGGCAGCACATCACATGAACAACCCTCAGCGAACTGGCCAACGAGCACAAGAAAACTACGAAGGCAGTGAAGAAGTTTCCCCGCCTCAGACAAAAGATTAGTGAAATGCACATAATCAATGAACTTGCTCCATCAAGACTGTGCACCCAGGCCTTACAGTCCAACCTTTCTCTGTGTCTGGCTAATATTTAAAACTAGAAAAACTATTCCTAATCAACATGGAGTGGAGAGTCTATTCACTGTCTTATCTGCAGAAAATTGCTGTCAATATATAACCCGCCTGCAGTGGAAAGTGTATAGTGTTTTGTAATAAATGGCCTGATGCTAATGTGTAAATGGCAAAGGTGTATATAGTATATTAATGTTTGACTGTTAATTCTTGAGCAAGAAACATTTTTTTTTTGTCTTGATGAGACTCACAGATCTACAAAAACAAAAAAATAATTTCTTGATATATCTGCTGCGCTCTGCAACCAGTGTTGCCTGCCTCATGGCAGTTGGATCAACTCCTTTACGAAAAAGCCTATCCATGTCAACCACAAAAATAGTTTCATGTTAATTCTTTGCCACTGGAGTCGATTTTACTATGAGCAACGTAATGGCTGGTAACCTTTTAATTATTTGGTTGATGTGGAAAATTGGTGATGTAACATTGTTTCTAGATCTTTTTTCATTGCCTTTTTCATTCTGGTATTAGGTTAATCACTTTGAAGCTATAGTTATGCTGTAACATTTAGCATGGCTTCACACCAAGTTAGTGTAGCCAATGAGGGGAAAAAAAAAAAACAAACGTGACAGCAGTTGTCCCAATGTGACAACTGCATTGCTCAGAACTTTTTCTTCTTACACCTAGACTATAAAATGGGGAGGGAAAATGTGACAAACAAGTGGTTTTCAGTTTCACATATGTTCCTCGCATCTGATGTTTGACAGTTCTCTCTCTGGGTGGGATAAAGAACACTTAGTTTTCAGTAATAGGAATTTAAAAGATTTAAAACAAATATGCAAAAATTTGCTATGCCAGGATGCCTGGAGCATAATAGACTGTATTTGGTGTGCTTGTTTTGTTTCTTTGGTAGAGCTTATTAGATAAACTTCTAACACTTTCCTTCTACTGCATCCCAGTGAAGTGGAAGTCAACAAAATCACAGAGTACTTGTGAGTGCCACTGCACCAAGTTAACTTGCTGGTTTTCTGCTCGTTCACAGTTCTACTTGAAAGCGAGAATTGTCTTAGCTCTTTATCCATTATACAGAAAATCTTAACATTAGAAGCAGGGTTTAAATATAAAAGAAACTACTGGTTAGTCAAATACAATTCTGAGGTATCTCTATTCCAGAATAAACATTTGTTTAAAGACTTAAAGAAACGCATCAGTAAATACTGTATTTAAATGAAAATTGGTAACTTGAATGTGTGTAATTTTTTTGGAACCTGTCTAAAAACCAAATACCCCTGCAAAACAGATACAGCCCACCCTATACTATTTAAATATTTTGCTGTTTTATTTTATAGAAATTATTTTGCTGAATTCACAAATAGAATTTGATTTAAGAAGAATGTTTTGTCCTGTGGTGTGTGTTGTTTTTTTGGGGTTTTGTTTTTTAATGGACTGCACAGAAAGGTGAATTCTGTGCAGTGGCACTATGCTGAATTCTGGAACAACAGTCACATTGAGATTCTGTGCACAAAAAAAAAAAATTGGCCCTTAAGAATAAAATAATCAGGACAATTACACTGTAAAAGTTTCTTAATGTGATTTATCTTGTACTTTTTGTATGTTTTTATATATACATATATATATTTAAGAGCACAAGCTTGATGGTGTTTTTTACAAATGAGTTGATAGAAACAAAGCTGCTTATCAAATTAAAGGTCTGTAGTTTTGAAATGAACAATGGAAAATTCAGTCCAAGTGCATTCTTAGGCATTTAGTGTAACAAGGGAGGGACACAGAAGATTTTTGAATATGCTGTGTAGCGATGATCACTTTTATGCTTCCATGTTTTTCCTAGTGCTCAAATTAATTCAGATTTTCTTCATAGTTTTTTAGTAATACCATTTTACCTGGATTTAGTAAATTTGGATAACGTGTTCCCATTTATGTTTGGGGATGCTTGTTGGAGGTTTTAACTAAAAAAATTCTACCCTGAGTTCTCAAGTTGAAATATTTATTTGGACCAGTAATTGTTAAACAAGCTGTCTCAGAGGCAATTATTACGTATTTTGTACTATATAGGTAAAATGTATAATGTGCTAGTTCAGCCTTGCCAAATGTGTTTGCTTTTAATAGTGCAATGATTGTAGAGACATGTCAAACCTGTGACACTTTAAGGCTGTGGCTTTCTCCAGCCATACTCAGCCCTGCCCCAGAATTGGGAATGGCTGCAGTGGCAGCAAACTGAGGATATTGTGCATCTCTGACATGAAGAAGGATAAACCCAAACTGTTTGCTGCAGCCGTTGCTTTTTAAACAGGTAGCTCCAGTGTAAGGTGCAATGTTTTCTTCACTCTGGGCAAAACCATTTTGAATTGTACTTCTTAACAAATATTGTACAAGCAAAAAGTTTGATATGCACGTTTCTGTCGCAGCATTTTGGCAGGTGACTTTCAGGCGATACCTCGTTGGTGATGGCACACTCTAAAGCAGTAGCCCTCAAAGTGCCTAAGATTTAATTCCCTCATCACTGATTTCAGTCCTGTTTTTCTGTTTAGAACAGTTTCTAGGGAATCTCTGGTCTTCCATAAAATGAGCCAATAAATAGTAAAGCAATTGCTCGTGTTTCTGGCAGTGTAACGTGGAGTACATAGAAAGTGAAAATCCATAGGTGATGTTGAGTCGGGGTTAGTGTGTAGTTTGACCTTGGGGGAAATCCATAACCTTACTGAGCAGAGTTTCTCTGTCTTGTACATTTGGAGTGTGGTTGTTTAGTGACTAAAATAAGCTTTTAACACTTGCTACTGTCAGTGTTAAAAATAGTACAGCCATATATAAAAATAATTCAGTCACTGTTTGTGTATCAGTAAATGTTTTGGTCACAGAGTTGGTCACCTGCACTTGTGTTACCCCTTTGACAAGAAGGAGATGGCTCAGGGTTCAGTCACAGCTTGTTTGTCCTGCAGCACCCAAACTTGTGGGGATGGACAAAGCAGAACAGGACTCTGCTTGACTTGGAATTTTTCACATTATTTTCCCAGTGACTACAAGCTCTGAAAATTTGAGTTCTCTGTTTTTCAAGCTTGTGCATCTTGCTGAAATCGAGCCAGAAAGAAATGAAATTCCCCATTGACGTTTCTTTTTTTTTTTTTCCCGAGTGAAACTTCAGGCAACATGAGAGATTTGTGTTTTCTTATTTGCTATTATGCCTTCTCAGCCACTCTGTTGTGCCTAGCTTGTGTGTTTTAGCATATGTATCATAAAAAAAGCACTTATGGTTCCAAAACTTCCTGTATATTTCCTGAGATCCAGGAGAGAATGAGATTAGCCATTCTGCCAAAGCTAAAATGGGCAAAAATTGGCTGCTGTAGCAATTAACTTCATTTTTGGTTTCAATAAATTTTGTCTACCTCTTAAGTCTTTTGCCAGAAATGAACAGGCTGATGAACTGTGTCAGGGCAAAGTGGCTCCATGTTTTTGTTGGTGTGAGTTCCAGTTACTGGGCATTGCAGGGAAGATTTCAGTGCAATGGATTTACTGTAATGAAAGCTAAAGACTGACTGTACAAATTAGAGGAAGAAGTGGCATGTTAGGAAATTTGCAGAGTAACCAATTAAGCATTTAAATATCTTTAGTTTTAAACCTTGTTAGCCCTCACTTTCAAATCCACTTTGAAAGCAAATTCTCCCCCCTGTGATGAAAGACACATCCTTATTTTTGGGAGGGTGAGATGCTGATACAAACCTCACATTTCTTAGGACAGGTGTGGGAGTTTCCCACTTGTGGCTCTGCTCCAGCACAGCATAATCAGGACAACAGTGATTTTGGCTCCCTGTCTTCTTATATTCCATGCTCTCCATCCTGTCCATGGCACCACTTTCCCACAGCCATGAGGTTTTGGGAGTAAAGTCTGCACCTGCCTTGCCTGGAGCCAGGCAGAGGAGGCGTTCTGGGAGAGCAGGAAGTGTCTTGTACAAGCCATGTGCTGCACAGTGGTGCTGCAGTGGCAGAAGGCAAAGTGAAAGGATGCCAGCTGCTTCCTCCTGCAGGATTCCTGCTCCCCTTGCAGGTGGTTTCATGAAGAAATTACACCAAACAGCTCTTGAGAGCTCAGGGCATTTTCTCCTGGCTGGCAGCTGGGATCAGAGTGATCTGTGTGTGCCCTCTGTGCCATTCCAGGCTGTCCCTGTCCCTCTCTGGGGATTGCCATGGCAGCACAGCCATGGCACTGAGATTTGCCCTCTGTTCCAGCCCGAGCACTGTCACTTTTTACTGGAACTTCCCGAGGTTCTTACCATAAACTTCCTTTTATTTCTAAGGTATAAAAGTCTCCCCTGGGCTGTTTTTTAAGTGTCAGTAACCATTCCTGTGTCTCTTTTTACAAGAGCAAGTGCACAGCCCCACCCCTGCAGTGTCTGCTAGGGTAGGCTGTGTCTGGAGGCGTGAAAAGAGCTTCCAGCCATTAAATCCCCATCCTGCACTCTGATTTTCTAAAGCAAGCTGTGGTGGATCCATGGATTTCAGCAGCATTTGTGTGAGTTCAGTTGATTTCAGCACTGTAAGAGTGGAAGCTGGTGACGTGTTGGGGTCAAGCCAGCTCAGTCAGCGGGTGGCACAGAAGACAGAGCTCTTGTTTGCAGACAGGTCAAAACAAGCATGGGAGAATCAGTTTCTGAAGAAGAGCACTCCTGGAAAAGGGCTAACTTTTCATCAGATTTTTAAATACCCAGCTCTGTATTTTTTAGCTTTAGAACTCCTTGAAGCCACTTTTTGATAATAAAACTGACCTACAGGCTGTTTCCTTGGAAGAATTTAATATAGCCTTAAATCACATCAGCACAATTCTGAAATGACAGGGTCATTGTTCAGTGGTCAAAATAGTGTGCAAAAAAAAGTCTTCTAGTTTTTAACCATGAGATAACCTTGAGTAATGAAAACAAGAGGAAAAAGATTCTATGACTTCATCCACAATCTGACCGTAGAAAAACATCCAGTGCAGGAAAACAAGATCATTCCCTACTCTGTTTCTGTAGTATTCAAAATGCCTGATGATGTTAATTTTTGTTCTTAATTTGCAATGGCTATTCCAGTAAGTTGGTGTATTTTGCCCCAAGTGGTGTGAGCTGCACAGTCTGCAGCTTCCTGGTGCATTTCCAGTGATGTCCCCTTGAGTCCACACCTGAGCTAAATTTTTAAATGTTCATTTTTTCCCCTGTAAGCTGTTCCCTGATCCACATTTCTGTTGTGGTGATGTGCTGTTCCTTTGGTACAATGCCCAGGGCTGGATGAATGCTTTCCAAGTGTGGTTTCACCTGAGCCATTAAGTGAGCAGTTCTGTTCCTTTGCTGTAGTGATACCTCTGTAGGTGCAGCTTTTAAAGGTATTGGCCTTTTTTGTAGCTTTATTTATTGAAATGCTGCTCAGTTCTTGTCCCTCACTCTTAAACTCCTGTCCATTGTTTCTTGTGATCCTTTCTCACAGAGTTTTTCACCCTGGATTGCAAGGATCATTTTTATATTCAATATTTTTGTATTTTCTTGGAATCAAATCCCTTCACATGCCATGATGGTTGTTTACCTCCTGTTTTTACCTACACCTGCAGTCCTGCTGTTTGCTGCTGCAAGAAAATCCCCCAAAAACCCCACGTTTGCCAGGCAGCCTGAAGCCTTTCACAGTGCAGTAGCAGCAGCCACAGCCTTGACCAGGTGGGCTTTGTCATCTCTTAAATCTTCTCATTTATGTGGGATAGGAAAGCTTTGTGCTACTGATGGCAGTCTGGAATTCCAATAGCTTGTAGCTTACTGGGTTTCTTTGGTTGATTGTTGCTGGGATATTTTTTCCCTTCATTTTCTGTCTTGAACCATTATTCTACAGATGAATAAAAACAGTAGGTTTTGCTGGAATCTACTCTGGAAAAGAAGGCTGATTGAAAACTTGGACACTTAATATATTTGATTGTATTTAAATATCTGGTAGGTGCTTTAAAGTCCTTGGAAGGTCTTCTGGAAGCAAATTCCAAATCTTAGAAATGTGAAGATTAGTTCTTCAGGACTTACTGGTACTCACCAACTCTATCTGCCTGTGCTGTGCGTGGCTAAGGACAAGTGAAATAGCAGGAATGGGAATACTTTGCTGAAGGGAGAGGTTGTGCTGTGTGAAATCCCCGGGGAACTGGAAATGAGCTCTGCCAGCCCCACACGCCCCTCTGGCAGCAGCTCCTGAGCCTGTCCCGAACCACAGCCTCCCAGGCACCACAACTGTTCCGAGCAGGAACTTCAGATCCAGTAGCATGTAAAGCATTTTCTATTCTTCTTCTCTGAGATCTGTACCAAGTCTAATCCTCTGAGCAAATAAAGGCAGGGAGTGGGCTGAGCGAGGGCCTTTGCAGCTGCTTCTGTGAATACTTTCTACCTCTTGTCGTTCATTGTGGCTCCGGCCGAGTGAGAGCTGCCCTGGGCCAGCCCGAGGTGCACAAATCCTGGTGGGGCTCCTGGCTGGGCAGGCAGGGCAGTCCCTGCCTCCCTGGGGATAAATGGGATCGTAGGAGAGACCTGTGTTTGCATCCAAGGGAAGGAACTGGTGGTTTCAGGTGGCTCCGTGAGGACTCACACTTTCTCCTCAGTCTCTCGTGCTGCCTCCTGTGGGAAGCAGCATCAAATCCTCTCAGAATTCATGTTCAAACAACGCAGCAACTGCAGGGAGGGACTTGGTTTTCCAGCTGTGTTGGTGAGGGTTTAGGAAGGTAGAGATGTGGGAATGTGAAAAGCCAGGATTCTGCAGATCAACCAGGTGTTCATCTAGAATAAAGAAATGTTACTGATTGCTACTGTGGTTGTGTGTAAGACTGAAATGCTGAAAGAGAACTGTAACCCTCCCACTCCGAGTCTGAGAGAGACCTGGCATTGGCTTTCTGAACACTTCTGCAACCTGAACCAAAAACCTGCTGTGGGAATGTAGACTTACCATAGAGCTGTGGAAGAAAACTTCAATCGTGTCACTTCTCTCGGTCTTCAGAGCAGTCAACATGGTTTTGATGTAGGTTTTAGATTATGTATATATAAATCTGATTGAAGTACCAACAGCAAACCATAAATAAAATGTGGACTTAATTGAAGAACGGGCTAGTGGAGGCCTCTTGTGTTGAATTTATTAAAATACAATATAATAAAGTTGTTGGAGGAGACTCGCTATGATGAAGACAGGGAAATAAAGCTGGGGTGTCCTCAAGCTGAGCCAGGTTTGCTGCTGCCTTTGCACCTCCTGCAGCACTCACAGACTGGTTTGATGGTGCTGGAGCTGAGCTGGGAATGCTCCTGGCACCACCTTCGTGCCTGTGAGGGCCAGAGGCTCTGGGAGTGGCAGCTGCTCCAGGGACGGGTGTCCTGTCACACTCGGAGAGGAGCTGGTGCAGCTGCTGGGAGCTGCTGTCACCCCTGTGCCTGCCACGAGCCCCTTGCTTTGCCATCTCCCAAAGGAACGTGAGCTGGGTGTAATGGAGAGCTCCTGGAAACCTCTGGTTGCCCAAGTTTGCTCTTGGAAGATACACAAGTGGAAAACAGTGGCAAATTGCTGGGAATTTGCGGTACTGACATTAAATAAAAACACAATTTAAAAAAGACATCATGGAATCAGGTGACACAAGAGGTTCCACCTTGCAAAGAGGAAGAACTTCAGAGCTCTGGAACATTTGCACAGGGAGGGTGTGGAGTCTCCCTCTCCAGACATCCCAGACCCTCCTGGATGTGTTGCTGTTCCCTGCCTTGGCAGGGGTTGGACTGGGTGATCTCCAGAGTCCCTTCAGCCCTGACAGTTCTGTGATCCTGTAACACCTGAGTTTATCTGTGGTCAGTTCCATCTGAGTGGACCTGAGTGTGAATTCTCTGGACATCAACATGGTGGCAAAACTGAGAATTCAGGATACACTTTGGAGGTATCCCAACAGATCTTTGGGGGTGGGGGGTTGCTGTAAACTGGGAGAAGAAAGCTTTTGATGAAGACAGCAAAAATGTAAAACAACTCCCACGAATGTTTCTGTTCTCACATTTCTCTCTGAGAGTTTGTTAATACCATGGGACAAAAAAAAGCCAATTTTTAATTTAACTTCTCTGGAGGCTGTAATGATTTATTGATCACCCCACTCCCTGAAACCTTTTAGAATTTGGGCTCCTATGGTTTTTACATTAGCTGAAAATACAGCCCGAAGCATTTCCCTTGGATTTGATAGAGAGTTACCAGGTAACTTCAGCAAAACAGTCAGGATCATTATCTTGCTGCTGGAGCTTGTTTCCCTCTCTGCTTTTTGCAGCAACTCCCTGGATGGGTTTGCTCTGACCTTTTTCTGCCTTGCAGTTTCCTGGCATCTCCCTCTGCAGGTCCTCCTGCCTGCACTGGTGAGTAGCAGGCTGTGGGTGCTCCAGAACTGCTCTCCCTTTCTGATTCCCCGAGGCTGGGCAGTCAGGAAGGCAGATGGTGCTGAGGGAAGCCCTGGGGCAGTGACCTGGATGAAGTCCTGCTTCTGCAGAGGTGTTGGAAGGGGATAATGATGTTAATGAGGATTCTGTTTCTGTGAAGGAATTTGTGATACCTGTCGACGTTTAGGTAGCACTTGGTGCTTCTCAACACAATGTTTAAAAGTATAAAGAAAATGCAGTTTGGTCTTTCAGTAGATGGGAAATTTGAAGCCCTTCTAAAGAAAGACTTTAGTGCTTCACAGGTATGTATCTTTTTTTTTTTTCTTTTAGCAAACAAAGCCTTATACTGGAAATAACCTCTGAGAATTCTGCTGGGACACTTAACCTGCCTTTAAAACAGTTTGCTTCATTTCAAGATTCCTGATGTCCTTGTAACTGTGCTAATCTTTATATGAGGGGATTTAATAATAATAGTAATCATAATAATAATGACAATAATTATCATCATCATCATCATTATTATTTTGCTAACAAGCGTGACTATAGTTTTTAGTTTGACTACATCTATAGTAGCTCATGTCTTCTGTGCATTATTAGGGCTGGGAATTGAGATGCTCCTCCATGAAGTGAAGTATCCTGGATATAAACCATATAAGCAAATCAACTGGGTATTCTGTCATGCTGCTAAAGCAGTTGGTTTGAGCAGGAGGTTGCTGATTATGATACACAATTAAAGCATAATTACAGCACATTACATAATTACTCCCACAGCAGGGGGGTTGGAACTAGATGATCTTCAGGGTCCTTTCAACCTCAAACCATCCCATGATTCCATACAAGGAGTTGTGGGGGTAGAAGGGCAAGAGCACAGAAGGAACCAGAGTGTTTCTATTGAGTGGGGTTTGTGTTTATTTTGCATTTACATCTGAAAGTGTTTTTGTGTTGGAGCTGCTTCAGTGGAGCCAGAATTCCCACCCACCCCAGGGCCCGGTTTGTGGTCACAGCTCCTCAGCTCCTGCTCCTCTGCAGTGTCCCTGTCCTGTTTTAATTCTGATTGCTCAGTGCAGGTTCAGAGGGAGCCTCTGCCCTGCTCAGCTGGACCTTCTGCCTGACAAGGACTGGTGTTAATTTCAGTCCCATTTTCATTTTCTGTTCGGTGCTTTCACAGATCCTCACAACCTGGAATTAGGCTTGTTAGGAACTCAACTGTATATTTGTATGGGTATTTTTTTTATTCTTATTGCTTTGTTAGTTTTCTTAACTTCTCATGTGTAAATTGCTGGAGTTCACCTCTATTCTACAGCTTAAATTACACCTTCAGTTTGGAAAATATACTTCAGCTTACTTAAATTTTTCATTCAAGGTTGGTTTATTCAGAGCCTCTCATTTTTTTATTCATTTTATCTTATTCCCTCGTGTTTCTTTTCACACTTTCAACACTGGAGGTGTTGGGGCTGGAGGAGCATTTTGTCCCTAGAGAATGTTTGTCTTGTGGTCATTTGCCAGTATCATGGTGGCTTTTTTAAGTTCCATGTTGTGCTGGAAACAGGAGACTGCGCTGGAATAGAAGTTGCAACTGGAGTTTGGTGAAGGGAGAAAAATCTTTGAAAGCCTCACACTGCTGTGGGAATTCAGACTTCTGGCCTTGCATCCTGTATATTTACATTTAATGTGTTTGTGGCTGCACTGTAATATGTCCTTACTTATTTGTAATAATTTCTATTAATTACTCCCTGCTCACAGACTTGGCGCACTGACCCTGTGGCTGTGAACACCCGTGGGACTCTGAGCCTGGAGCAGCAGCAGAGGCACCCAAGGGTCAGGAACCATCTCCCCATTCCCAAGAAAATACATCGGGTCTACAGATCCAAACGTGGTTGCAAAACCGTGGTTTTCTGCGAGTCCTTTAGGTGCATTTAATGGACATTGTGGAACATTAAATACCTCAGCTGCTCCTCTGATGGTGTCTGGGAGTGTTACACTTTGGGCCCTGCAGGAGAGCACAGGCACGGAAAAGCTTCTGACCTCATGGCAGGAACAGATGTGAACTTCAGACTTCTATGGAATTGGGGGAATAGAAACAGAATCAGAACTTGCCTTTGCTTTCTTTGTTTCTCCCAACTGGGATCTGGTGCCTTTCAAGGTGTGGTTTGGAATTTTAAAACCACCTTTCCCTCACCAGACACACATGGCCAGCTCCAGTACTGGTTGTGTGTGGGTGTAGGAACTTTTCCTGCTTTGCATTCCACTGGATTCCCATCAATGCAAGTCTCACTCATCCATGGAAGTTTGGCCCTTGGCAGAGACCTCCCCAGCACTGCCAGAGCTGCTGCAGATCAACAGGAGCCCTGGCTTTGGGAGTGCTCAGATGTGAAGCTGAGCCCCACCTGCTTTCCTTCATTTTTCCATCCAAAGGGCAATTCAGAAAAGCTGTAAATGGAGACATTTTGCACTAAACCACACTTTTCTCTCATTCCCCTACAAAAGCTGTCTTTACACAGCACAGCTGTTCCTATGAGAACACAGCTTCCCAGTGGAGATTAGTGCTACTGCCCACGTTACTGCAGCACCTTGGAATATCCCATCACAACCAACCTGCAAAGGAGAGATTTTTGAAGCTGTTTGCCCTTCCCAAAAACTGATGAGTAGAGGGGGCAGTCTGTGTGGCATCTCAGATTTTTAGGCACCTTCATGAGTTCCAAAAGGAAGCCCAAACCTTGCAGTGAGAGCAGCTGAAATACTTCTTAAGTAATGCAACTCTCAAGCTTTCCCCCCAAAAAAGCTAAAAATGGAATACCATTATGGTAGACTTTAAGAACTCAGAAAACTGAGCATCCTTTCAGCCAGATTCCCAAGTTTCACTTGATTGCTTTGTCAGGCCTCAGCTTCCACACAACCAGGCCAACATGAACATCACACACGAGCATCCACAGCAGTTATTCCAGCCTGCAGGACCAGCTTACAGACTGCAAGTCCTGGCTGAGAGAGAATCCCTGCTTTTCAAGGCAAGGGGAAGAAACCCCGCATGGATCTCCACTCCCAGCTTGCTGTGCTGACCATTATCCCATTTTATCCCCACTGCAGCAGCAGACAGCAACTCCAGGCGAGCTGTGTTGTACAAATTTATTGTGTGCCCCCTGGGCTGGGAGCTCAGTTCTCCTTCTCCTGCACAGTCTTGGTGCCCCGCAGCCGCCCCGTGCGGCGCGCGGCGATCAGCCCGACCTTGCGGCCCGCGGGAGCGTCCCTGCGGATCGTCGAGGGCTTCCCGATGTGCTGGTGGTTGCCTCCTCCGAAGGGATGCTCCACGGGCTGTGCAGGGGGAAAGCAGGACAGCATTGGAACCACAGAAACCCACGGTCAACAGAAGTAAAGGGATTGAGGGGGAAAAATGAGTAACTGCTTCTCTTTCCATGGGATGCAGTCTCCATCACTGCGCATTTATCTGGGAAGCTTCCCTCCCAGATAGAAGCCAGGCTGGTCCCAATATCCCAGGTATTTTCTGAGCTGTCAGAGGGGACAGGGATGACCCCAACCACAAAGAGACTCACGTTCATGGCCACACCACGGACACGTGGCCAGCAGTTCCTCTTGGCCTTGTACTTGTGGTAGGCACGGCCGGCCTTGAGGATGGGCTTGTCGATACGGCCTCCACCAGCCACGATTCCTGCAGGGAATGGCAGAGTGGTGACTCCAAACTGAGCACACACAAGTACGAGGGAAAGCCAACACCAACAGTGAGATCAGAGTTGAGCTCCAGCCTTCTTTTTGGTCCTTACACAGGACTGAGCTTTCTTTCTAAAGCACTGCTACTTTTACTGCTCTGATTTCCTGAGCAACATTAAATTTTTCAAGTGAAGTATGAATTGAAAGAGCTCAGGGGACAGTGAAGAACTTTGAGGTCAAATACCTACTTGTTTCATGTTACTGAGTCAATTTTACTGGAGTCACACAGCAGATAACTCATTTTGGGGTCGTTTATGCAGAGGCAGGCAATTGTCCCGAGCAGCCATCTCAGCTGTCAGTCAGGTGCACAACACACCTGGTGCAGCCTCTGCTTCTTGGCAGTGGTTTTGTCATTCCCTGTCAGACCTCCCAGAACTCCCCACCCTCCTGGCACCACCAGGCTCCCTCAGTGCACCAAAAGCAGGAAATCAAAATAGCATTTTTCATCTAAGTCCTTCCCCCCAAGGACTGCAGATTTTACAGGCTGAGCAATTCTACCACAGCCTGAGGACAATATGCCTCTAATTTTCTGACCTCTCACTAGGTCAAACCATCTCCAAATTTAGGTTAGCAACAAACAAAAGTAATGCAGGTGTAAAACACATCAGGCACCTGAGCACAGACTATCTGGTGTGTAACCCCAGGCCCAGCCTGCACACAACACTATTTTCGAGATGGTTACTCCAACTGGGGCCCTGTTTGGAAGATTCAGTGGCAAGAAGCCCAATGCCAAGTTCACATCGATGGCTCCTTACCCACAACAGCTCTGTTTGCAGAAGAAATGACTTTCTTGGAGCCCGAGGGCAGCTTCACCCTGGTTTTCTTGGTCTCGGGGTTGTGGGAGATGACGGTGGCGTAGTTGCCGGAGGCGCGCGCCAGCTTCCCGCGGTCCCCGGGCTTCTCCTCCAGGCAGCACACGATGGTGCCCTCGGGCATGGTGCCCACGGGCAGGACATTCCCGATGTTCAGCTGGGCTGCAGGGAGTAAGGATGGCAACACGGCTTCACTTGGGGTTACAGCTCCAATGGGCAGCACCACAGAGCCTGCGGCAGCACAGCCCTGCACTTCAGCATCCCAAACTGCAGGAGCCGGGACAGCTCTGCCCTGCACTCCAGCATCCC
>JAHLSL010000075.1:6144511-6155712 GCA_025920805.1 Petroica traversi | reverse complement strand
CGCTCCGGCCTTCCCGGGAAAGAAGGAGGCGCTGACGTCACGGGCGCGCCGAGGCCCTTCCGGCGCGGTGACGTCACGGGGAATGGCGGCGGCGCGGATTTCCCGCCCATCCCCTCAGAGCGAGCCCGGACACGGGAGAGCCCCGGCCTGAGGGAGGGACCGGGAACGGGAACGGGAACGGGACCGGGAACGGGAACGGGAACGGGAACGGGAACGGGACCGGGAACGGGAACGGGAACGGCACCGGGAACGGGAACGGGAACGGGAACGGGAACGGCCCCGGCCTGAGGGAGGGAACGGGAACGGGAACGGCACCGGCCCGAGGGAGGGAACGGGAACGGGACCGGGAACGGGACCGGGAACGGCCTGAGGGAGGGAACGGGAACGGCCCCGGCCCCGCTCCGGGAGCTCCTGCGGCCACCGGGGAGCCGGCAGAGAGCGGGACTGGAAGGGTCAGGCCGTGCAAGGGAGGGCGGCTGGGATTGGGATGTGACCCTGGAATGCGAGTGAGTGCATTCGCTGCTGAAGAAAAACAAATAAAGGCTGCGCTCGCAAACCTTTCTGGGTTCTCACAGCCCGATTGTGCAGCTTTAGAAGCGCAGTCTGAAACAGTCGGAAACGCTATATATATTTCTAAATAGAAAATAGGTAATTAAAAATATGGTGGTCCTACGAGAAGTCCTGCGGAGAACGGGGCTGTTTTCCCCTCGGCCCAGACACGCAGGTCCCGATCCAGGCGGGAGCGGGACAGTTCCCATCCCGGGGCAGTGTCCGTGCCGGGGCAGTTCCCATCCCGGGACAGTTCCCATCCCGGGGCAGTGTCCGTGCCTGGACAGTTCCCATCCCGGGGCAGTTCCCATCCCGGGGCAGTGTCCGTGCCTGGGCAGTTCCCATCCCGGGGCAGTTCCCATCCCGGGGCAGTGTCCGTGCCTGGACGTTTCCCATCCCCGGTGTCCCAGGAGCCGCTTCTCTATGTCCTAAAACGTTCCCTGACACACTCCGAGCAGCCAGGGAGGAAGGAGGGCAGAGGGGGCTCAGTTCACGGCTCTGCTTCTCCTTTCTTTGGCACAATCACAGATTCCATTTTGCCGGAAAAGACCTCAGAGATGATCGAGTCCATCTCGTGTCCGAACACCACGGTATCACCCAGACGATGGCTCTGAGTGCCATGTCCAGTCTTTCCATAAACACCCCCAGGGACTGCACCACCTCCCTGGGCAGCCCATTCCAATACCTAGTCACCCTTTCTGTGAGGAAATCCTTCCTAATGTCCAACCTAAACCTCCCCTGGTGCAGCTTTCCAAAGATGCAGTTTGCAGGATGAGGCTCCAGCCATCACAGGGACAGATGGATCTGTAATAATCGGACTGTATTGTGCAGTTTAAGAGCTGCAGCTTTGGGATGAAGAAGTAACTGAAGATAAAACCCCTGCAGTTGCTTTAAGCTGCCTTTGCCAGATTTTAATCAATATTAATTAGGGCATAATTGAGAGATACAGCAAAGCAGAGGTAATCGTCTTAGTGTTCCTAATCAACTTGTGCTACGCCCTGGAATGGGAAATGAAAAGTGCCTTAACTTCTTTAACAGTCCAGCAGGTTTTGTGCATCAGAGGCCACTCTTCCAGAACAGGTCACTGCTGATGACCCAATTCACTGAAGATGGACTATTTAACTTTATTTGACTCACTGGAAATTAGGCAAAGCTCATCAGACTCACTCGTGCCATTGGTCCTCACCTTCAGCTGAAGAACCTCTGAGCTCTAAGCAACTACCTGAATTTCCCAATACTGCCCATAAACCCAGCAAATTGCACTGGTCACTCCTGTCATGTTCTTAGTAACGACTCAGTAACCAATTACATAAGAGGTAGTTGTGTAATGATTTAGTACACTCATCAGTTTTATTATCCTGTATCAAGTATACTTTGTTTTCATTTTATTGTGATTTAATTTGTGGTGCAGTCTTCACACTGCTGTCATCATCTGTGAAGCTGCAGCCTCTTGGCAGCTGCCTCCCTGCCCAGGGAGTGCTGCAGCACAGGGGGAAAGGCTGGAACTGGGACCATCCCCAGCTCCTCCCTGCCAGCTTGTTGGGTGTCCTGAATATGGTGAGAAGTGTCTGTTCCAGGAGAGTGTGAAGAGTTCTGAGTTCACTCTCATCACATCAGAGGCTGTTTCAGCCTTTTCTCCCAGCAGTGCTGAGTGGTTGTCACCTATTTGTGTCACCACAGGCTGTGTTTATGCACACCTCAGGATCAGAGCATGCTGCTACCCAGGGCCTCAGTAGTGGTCTCCTCCAAGCTGACTCTTAAGTATTTTTCCATCAGAGAAAACCAGGAAGAGGCTGGGAATAGTATGCATTTAGGTCTCTGTGCACTCAAGATTCCTGAGGATGCACACATGAGTGCAAAACTCTGAAAGCATTCAAGTTTTCTTGCCTTGATGGCATTTAGAAATCAGAGAAGATATGCAAATAGATGACAGAACTCCATTAATGATGTAATTTTATAATTGATTTCTCCTTTTATAAGAGAGACAACATTAGTTAACACTTTTGTAACAACTTCGTTGGCCCATCCAAACATGGACTGAATTCACAATAGTTATTTTCTTTAGCTATGCCTTCAAAATTAATGGATCCAAATAATTGCAAGCAAGGGGTTTACATTGGCTGGCAATTTAAAAAATTGTGTGGCTGTGGGTCGTGCCCTAAGAATCTCAGTGACAAAGAAATACAAGTGTTGAGCACTACCAGTAGTCATTATTCTTTTAAACTTTGAGGAGTGGAGGAGGTGCTGTGGTTTGAAAAGAGACCCCCATTCCCTGGGCTGGTGTCTTCTCCCAGATCCCATCTGTGGGATATTTCTCAGCATGAGGAGGAGGTGGCAGTGCCAGAGCTACAGCAGGGTAAGCCCGTGCTGGGCAGGACAGTGTGAGCCATGGGGCTGCTGATGGCAGAACAAAAGCATCTCCCAGCAACACAGGAATTCCCTACCATCTGTGCTGCTCTTGTACAGCTTTGAGCCCTGAGATTTTTGCCTTCAGGTCATAATTTCTACCAGTTCCATCCTGGTTTTGGCTGGAATAGAGTTAATTTTCCAGTAGCTGGTACAGTGTTATGTTTTGGATTCAGTACGGGAATAACTTAGAGAGCAACAATTAAAACATCAGTGAGTTAAGCAGTGCTTACTCTAAATCCAGGACTTCTCAGTGCCTCATGCTTGGCCAGTGAGGAGCTGGGAGGGAGCATGGCCAGGACAGCTGATCCAAGTGGCCAGAGGGATATTCCACACCACAGTGTCATGTCCAGTATAGGAACTGGGGGAGTTGGCTGGAGGTGCTGACCACTGCTCAGGGACAGCCTGGGCATTGGTCAGTGAGTGGTGAGCAACTGTACTGTGCATCACTTGTCTGTTGTGGGATTTATTCATCTCTCTTTTCCCTATTATTATTGTTTGGGTTTTTTTGGTTTTGTTTTTTTTTTTTACTTTACTGCAAGTATTGAACTGTTCTTATCTCATCCCACGAGTGTTGCCTTTTTTCAATTCCCCTCCCCATCCCACAGAAGCAGGAGGTGGGTGAGTGAGTGAGCAGCTGCTGGTACTTATTTGCCATCTGGGATTAAACAACAAGAAGCTGCTTTGCTTTAAGACCTTACAGCCTTTACTGCCTCGCTGTCTCTGCCTGGAGTTACAGCCGGTGGGAACAGGAGCACAGGCAGGGCCACTGTGCTGGAATTCGCTGGCCAAAGCCTATTTTTCCACCCATACTCAGGCTGTGCTGGAGCTGGGGGAATTTGCTTGTCTCCCTGAGGATTCTCCAAGCCTGGAGCAAGCACAGGCTTGCCTGGATAACCCAGACACATCCTGCACATCTGCCCGGATCGGGGGCTGAGGCTCTGGGGAAACCTTGGCCTCACACGCCTCCCAGGCACAGGAATCCAGATGGGAGTCTGCTGGTGCTAGGCAAAATAGGGTGTGCTTCCAAAGCAGGGCTGCAGCACATCACAGCCTGATATTTTGGCAGCAGCTTCATCCTTTGGCTGCTTCAGCTCCAGCACGGAGCTGAGCTGGCTGAGTCATGGCCCCACATCCTGATTCCAGGGCAGCAGCACTGCTGGGCAAGGCCAGCTCTTCTGTCTCCACAGCTGCTTCCATGGGACTGTGGCTGCTGGAGCCCATCCTCAAGCACCTCCCCTGGCTGGCAAATTTGCTGGGATAATAGAGGAAGGATAAAAACTCCCTTGATTCTGGCAGAGCCGTGGGTGCACCCGCGTAAATGCACAGTGGGAACAAGTCAAGGGTGTGTTGCCTTAATTAATCCTTTCATGACAGTCACAAGCTAATTTGCTGAAGGTTAATTGCTCTGTAAATAGCAAAAGGGGTGGTGTTCTATTTGCAACAGATGGCAGCCAACAAGAAATTTTGATGAGATTGCTGTTGGAAAAGGGGGAAGAAACAGCAAGGTTTCTCTAGAACCCTGCCTTGAGAGGGAACTGAGAAGGGAAGCCCATAACTCTGCGCTTTTTTGAAAGGCAAGGATGGCTGTAAGATTCATACGAGTGTTTTTTCTCTGGGAATTCTCTACAAGGAAAATAATCCTGACCTCCTTTAGCTGAGCACTTACCTCTGTTTATGGTCTTACTGGCCTCTCAGGGGCTTTGCCTGGGATTAGGAACTGACACGTGGCCTCCTGCCAAGCTGCACTGTCACAGTTCCAGTCTGCAAAAATAATGCACCTGCTAATCCCACCAAACACCCTCGGGGAGATCCTGTTACTGCTGCTCCAGAGCAGGGCACGGGAGTCTCCTGCTGCCAGCGAGGCGAGGGAAGGGCCAGAGACAGGACTGATGAAGGGCCAAAGCCTCATCTCCTGCTCTGCATCCAGAAAAACTCTTGGACTGCAAGGAAATGTCCTGGGCCTGCAGTGTCCTGTTCCTGAAAGCAAAGGAGCCCTTTGTGAGGATCCTCTCACAGCAGCCCCACACCACCCTCAGCATCCTGGCAGGGCACAGGCCACTCACTTCATTCAGCACTCCTGGCTTTCCAGAGAGAAGAATCTCCCTCCAGAGACACCACAGGCCTCCATTCCAGTGACTTCTCCCAAAATAAATTACTTTGCTCTCTCCAGAGGAATTTCTCCTGAAAGGATCAGCTTCTGTTTGCTGCCTTGAAATAAACAGTCTCCTTCGACTGCACCAAGTTCCCCAGCCTGTCTCATTCCTAAACCCTGGAGGGAGTTCACGGAAATTACTTGAGTTTTCCCTTCTGCTCTTGCATGAAGCAGGTGAGGTCCCTGACCGCATGACAACCACTCCATCATAATTGCAGCTCTCCTCTAAACCTTCCTTGTAAATGCAGCACGGGGTGACCTGGAAGGAAACCATGCTCTTTACAGGGTTTCCTGTGCTTGCAAGGCAAGAATTTAGGCAGAAGAATCCTTGCCAAGTGCCCAACCTGCCCACTCAGCCCGTGTTCCCTTTTGAGTTATTGCTTTCGTGCATCTGCACAGGAGAAAGAGCTGGCACCCCCTGGCTTTGGAAATACCCCTGGAATCCCCTGGGCTTGCAGAGGTGGCAAAGACATGGCCCGGGGGCACCAGAGATTCCGGCTGTGCCAGGGCGGGATTTATCACAGAAGCACGGGATAAAATCGGAGCAGTGTGCGGAGGGAAAAAGCCAATTAGGAGACTGTGCCTTCTCCCCCAAAGGGAGCTGCCTCCTGCCAACCCAGCCTCTCCAGCAGGGAATGGCTTTGCAGGCGTTTCCTGTTATTCGCAGGGTAATGACAGCCTGGGTTCCTCGGGAGAGGGGAGACCCAGAGCCGCAGAGGTGGAAAATCCCAATCAAAACAAAGCAATTTGCACTTCACAGACGGGTTTAGCACTGCTGATTAATTAGGTTCTGGTGACCTCTAGAGGCCCTGAGCCCAAAGCACCTGATTTCTGCGGATCTTTCCTGAAAAAATGAGTACGAGAATTCGGCTTTATTTTAGTTTCGAGCCAAGATTCCTTTTAGCCTCAGCAAGGAAGGCATTGAGGAACAAAAATTGATTATTATTCTCTTCTTGTTATTCTTTTCCTCCCGCTAAACGTGTTGATAATAATTCCCTATTTGCAGCAGCCTCAAAGCCTGCACAGTAACCGTGGTAAGTATTCACATTTTTAAAAGAAATTTACTTAGTGCACTGTCAATAAGAGAGAAACTTCTCTCCCTTATCGCTAAAGATCTATTAATCTAATCACTGATCCTGGAAAAACTTCCCACCTCCCTGTGAGATAATCCCGTTGCTTACAGTATCTAAATTGTGTGGGTTTAGGATCCAGGCGTTAGGTGTGAGTTGAGTCTTTGCAGAATGCAGCCTTTTGTGCACAAATCCTTGCAAAGCAGAGCTCAAACCCCGTGCTGGTTGTCTCAGACTGCAGCATGACCATCTTTTCTGAAAAATTATTCTCTGCTGCAAACAGGGAAAAATTGTCAATCCACCAAATTCAGGGCCAAGCAACACTGTATGTAGGAAAATTACCTTCTGCCTGTACTGCAAAACAATAAAATTGCCTGCAGGGAAGAGTGATGCAAGAAAATAATAAAATAAGAAATTAAGTGGCTTTTTACTTCTACATCTGGATCAGCTTATTTTTTTCTTAATGAGATAAACAACAGGGGCAGCTGATGGAGAAGGGGAGAAATCCACTGAGCCAATTTTCTGTCCTCTTGAGCAGCTGAGATACACGATTGAAACCACACCAAGGAACTAAGAGAATTGGAAGGAGAGATGGAAGAGAAGTGAGACCCAGGCCAGAGAGACATTGGAGTTAACTGAGAGAGACTTAAAGCCAGAGAAGCTTAGCAAGAAACAGATAGAAACCTGGAGGAGGTGAAACATATCTGCAGCAAGGAGCAGCTCAAAAAAACTCTTTAGCAAACTTGCAGGGATGTGTGGGAGACCTCCTAAAGGTTTCTAATTTAAGAGCACCCAGCTGTACTTCCAGATTTAGTTATTAGTTGCTTTTCCTACGCAACACCCCCCCCCCAAAAAAAAAAAAAGTTTTTCTGTCCGCAATTCCTAATGGGCCTCCTACCGACACTTTAATGGCAACATTTGTTTGGTGACAACATTCCTGGAGGCTACAGCCAGGGCAGTTTGTGCATCCATCTTAGAAACCAAACACAATAGCCCAGGAGTCTCTCTTGCTTGATAGATGTGACTCACGAGGCAGGGAAAAAGTGTATGTTTTGGTAATATTTTGTTGTTGTTGTTGTTTTCTTATTATTGTTTTTCTTATGATAAGGTTTTTGAAAAAAGAAAATTTAATTATTTTCTTGGGGAGTGTTTTCCATATTCTCTTGCTTTGTTCTTCTCCTTTGCTGTGTAGGCAATAGAGCTAAAGGGATTTCATGCCTCAAAACAGAAAGGAATTCTGAGCTACTGAGGGGAATTAAAAATGGAGGAAGGGAGAAAGGTTTAAAAAAGGATTCTAAAAGAATTTTTATTCAGACTGTGTAAAAACTCTTCTGAGATTGATTGAATCAAAACTCCTGTGAAACACATGGGAGAAAAGCTCAATTTGTTAAAGATCTGCATTCTCCTCTATCTTCTAAGCACAGCCTACAAAAGTAATTTGATTTTGTTGGTCCTCCGAGAAGTCCTTTAGCAAGAGAAGGCTGGGGGGGGTGGGGAACCTCTCTTTTTTGATACTTGTGAGATAAAAAGAAACCCAAGCTCTGAGGCCACTTGCATAAGCTTTGTAAAGCTCTCTGAATTAAAAAAGAAAAAACATTTCTTTTGTAGTTACCAAGAAATGCTGGCTCCATATAGTGCACAAGCATGTTTAATTTACACAGGTTTGTTGGCTGGATACTTTTGATCAATAGTATCTCAGTGCTAATCAGAAAATGACAGGTACTTTTCATGTGGACTTTTTCTGGGTAAAACTTTTGAACTTTTCTAATCTCTTAACTGAAAATGAAGACAAAATATTGCTCCTGCCTTGTCTCCAAATACTGGTTTTCATTCCTTTTCAGAGATAAGAGAAAGAATAAAGGGATAGAGGTGAGAAAGCAAACAAACAAAAAATGGAAAACCAGAGAAGTAAAATTCCTCTCCCTCCCAGTAACTGTCAGGGTTTTTTTCATTAAATATGCCATTACATTTAGGATTTCCATTTCCAAATGGGAAAAAAATGCGACTGGCTCCAAATAGAAGAACAATGCTTGGGGGCTGGCCTAAAGTGAGCAATAAATCAGAGCAGAAAGTGTTTTGCTTGGGGAGCACATCATGATTAGATCATAAATAATCCTCTTTTCTTCTATATGCAACATAAAATAAACACAGCTGTGAGCACAGGCAGTGTTGGTGCTCAGACTCGTTTGTTTGTGCACACACAGAGATCTCAAACCCGTTTCCCCAGGGCAGTTCTGTCACAGCACGAGGGGCGAAGGGCTCTGGCAGAGGGGTCGATGAGGTGTCAGCTGAAAACCTCATTAAATCAGAGCAGCAGAGCCAGAGTGCAGGGGGCACTGGGAGATGTCACCAGGAGGAAGCAACCCCTGGGCCAGCAGGAAACTCTGCGTATCAGTCCCTGCAAAAAAAAATACTGCTTATTTCTTAGTAATCGTGGCAGTCACAAAGTATTTGTTTCTCTGTGGCTGGATCACATAATGGAGGAGGCTGAGCTGAGACAGAGCCTTGCCAGCGTGTGTATGGGTGTCTTTCTAATTCTCAACTCAGTCTCAAGTACAAGGTTTATTTTCTCCATTTTGGGCCCTGTTAAGACCCCCGAGGAAAGGCAGCTTCAGTTTCTCCAGGGATGCTTCCAAAATTCAGCCCAAGTGGACCTGGGGTGACACACTCAAGTGGGAGCAGTGCTGGGACAGTGCTGCTTTCCCTACCAGTCCCGAGGAACTTTCAAGATTAAAACAATTCAATTCAAAGCAAGTCTGAGGCATCTGGAGGGATCCTGTGTGGGCCAAAGCTCTCTTGCAGGGAGAAAAGCAAATCCATCCACCTTCCAGCAGAACTTGCTGGGATCTGTGTGGCAATTTCCTCCTCTCTCAGATCTTCCAGTGAATTTTTCCATGACAGGGATAATCCAAGCTAATCACTTCCATTTGACCCAATTTAATCACCACCTTCCCGAAATGGAGTTAATAGGCACTTAATGCTAAACAAGTGAGGAGGATGGTTCATAAAAGAGCTTGGAAAATCACTCTTCTGTTCCTAACACACTCTTTTCTTTCCTCTTTTTTTTTCTTTTAATTTGTTACCCAGAGTTGGTAACTTCTGAGGCCTAAACCACAATACATCTTGAGCTCACTAAGCTAAAAATACTGACTCACCAATCACAGCATACTAATGAATCCTCCACAGGAAAACTAATCTGTCATTTCCCTTCCCACAGGAACAGGCACAAGTGGTTAAATATCTAAAGATTTTGTACAGCCTCTCTGCCTGGGCCATTGTACACTGAGATCTTGATTCAGGTACTGGAGGCACATATTTCCTTTCAAGAATTAGTTTTTGGCATATTATTCCAAGTCTGTCATTCTGCAGCAGCACTAATTTTAATTTTGCTCTGCAGTTATGACAGCATTCATAGTCTCTGCTTTTGAGATGATTCTGGTTTTATTCTTTTAGATACCTGCCAGGGAGCAGTGGGAGTGGGGTGCTCTGCACAGCACATGGGCAGTGCCCTCCCTGCCCTGCTCCTGAGCCAGGCAAGGCTCTCCCAGGCCAGAGGGTGCTGGGATGGTGGTTGATTTGGCTCCTAAGGGCTATTATGCTCTCAGGGCCCTGGAAACCCCCCAGCAGGACAGCAGTGCTGTGCCAATTAAAGCAAAAAACTGCTTATAGGTGTAGACTATTCTATGTTCTCATAAATGCACTTTTGTCATGTCCTCTTGAAATCTCCGGTAGGCAGATTTTCTTTCCCCTTTCATTACTGCTTATTTTTTATTTAATTGCTTGTTTGATTAAAGTTCAAATACGGATCTCTGAAATTGTCTTCACTGCCTGCAAAAATCTCACATCCAGTGGTTGGGGCCCTAGTGGATTTACACAGCAAAATCTCACTTAGCTGTGGTCTCCTCATCCCTCAACGATGACACCTTCAGCCTCTCTGCCTTAACACCAAGCTCACCTGCTGTTCCTCCATTGAGGAAAGGGCCTTGGGATGTTCTGTGGGCAGAGTGCATTTGCTCTGTTCAGCCTTGACACGGGTACCTGCAGTGAGTGGCATTTGGTGCTCACACAGATTTCCTACCAGGACTCCTCTCATGCCCCAGCCAGAGGCAGGAATCACAGAAGTGCTGGCAGACTTCAGTTTTCCTATTGAGTAATCCCTGGCTTCCTGCTGCTGAAAACATGTCATTCATGGCAATGTGGTGGTTTAAGGCAGAGTCTCAAATAGCAGATGCTTATCTTACCACCCCAAGACCTCTTGTGTAACACTCCTGTCTTCCCCCAGGCCAGTGAGAGTGAGGATGAAGGATTCAGGGGCAGCTCCAGCACTTGAGCTGGCTGTGCAATCTTGCTGGGGGACACACTGCCAAGGATGGGACACAGTGGAGTTGCAGGGCTGGGCTCTGACTGATGTCTATCCTGAAAAACGACTATTTAATAAACAAACAAACAAGGCATGACATCCCCATGAGCACTGTTAGCAGGGAAGTGGGATGCTAGCAGAGCCTCACTGCCATCCAGCATGTGAGGCTGGTCTATATTTAGCCCTTTGAAACTTTCCAGATAAGAATCCTCTTGATGTGAACTGAAACCTTTGACCACCACAAAATACACAGTAAGGCTGCATGTCCCCGCTTCCTCCCTGTTGCTGCAACTCAGCCCTCATACTTTGGGATTGAATCATCAGGTTCCCAGTGCTAACACCCAGGCTCCAGCAGCCTTACCACACAGGAGGCAAACAGAACACGTGTTGGTTAAAGCCTGACAAAGCAACACTTGGATTTAGGTCAGGCACAGCAAACAGGAGTTACTTGTACGCTGTACCTGGCTCCCGTTCAAGCCCAGAGCCTGATAAATTCTCACCAGCCCAGACATGCAAAGCAGCATCTGCCTTTCCCCTTTCCACACAGATTTCTGCTCAGACTGTGCCTTTCCCCTTTCCACACAGATTTCTGCTCAGACTGTGCCTTTCCCCTGTCCACACAGATTTCTGCTCAGACTGTACCTTTCCCATTTCCACACAG
>JAHLSL010000075.1:6131278-6144501 GCA_025920805.1 Petroica traversi | reverse complement strand
CTGTACCTTTCCCATTTCCACACAGATTTCTGCTCAGACTGTACCTTCAGCTCCTCACTGCTGTGCCCCCACAGCCACCCCACAAGGGCTGTGGCTGCTGAGCTCTGGTGAGCACCACACTGGTGTTGCCCCTGCTGTGAGCACAAGCTGCAGGGTTCCCTGCTGGCACAGGGCACTGCTCTGCCCCTCACTGCCCCATCTGCCCTGGCTCTGCCCCAGCTGTGGCACAGACAGAGCTCCAGCTCCAGCTGCTCATCCCAAAGTGCCCAGGCTGTCCAGCTTGGCCTCCTGCATGCCTGTGACCAAGAAAGCCTCTGCTGGACCTCACCCCTTCTCATGGACTATCAGGGCTCACAGGGCATTCAGCCTTCATTTGAAGATGGGGAATTCCCCTCTCACAGCTCTTTCAGCCTTTGTCTCTCACCTCACTATTCCTCTATCCCTTCCCATTTTCCCCTGGCTGCTGTCACTTCCTGGTGGTAGAAACAGACTTTAATTTCCATTCCAGAATTGGCAGAGGCTTTTAACTCTGGATTTTTGGAGGCTTCAGTTGCTAGTACCTTAACTCCTTGTTTGCTGGTTGTTGGAGCTGAATTTTATCCTTTCTTGTCTTTTGGCCCATCTCAAGGCCCCTTAGTGCAGCTTACTTTGTATTAATGAAGTTATGGACAAATAGTATCAATCTTTCAATTAATATAAGTGTTATTATTCCACAATAAATGCACGGTTACACATTTATAGGGATAATATTTACTTATATTTTATATTCAAAATAGAGAATTGCAAACATCAGATACAAAATATTATTAATTTAGCCAGAAAGAATTGCCTGGCTTTGCCAGTTCCTGATGGAAAAGAGGTTAAATCAGGCTGAGACTGTAGTAACCTCACCTACAAATTTAACACTGACTTGGTGGTAGGAGATTACTTAGATACTGTTTTTTATGGGATCACGTGGGATTAGGTAGCATCTTGAATATATTGTCAGGCTGTACCAGAAACCAATTTAGCACAGCTCTATTTGTTCTCCAGCTTCTACTCAAAGTTTAACTTGTATATACGCCTCAATCTTGAAATTATTTTAAATGCTTCTATTAAAAACAAAGGAGAGCGAGGTCTGTCGACCACAGATTGACTTCCCTGAGACAGGACCTGAGTGCTGGGATTCCTGAGCAGCTTCCAGGCTGTTCTGAAGGGAAACACACACAGCTCCTCTCTCCAGCACACGTCCTCCTTGGCTCTGCACCTGTGTGGTCTGGAGGCCAAGATCACAGAATGAAATTACTCTGGTCTTCCCAAATTTTCCCTGTTCAGTGCTCTACAGCAGTTAAATAGTGGGGGTTTTCTTCACATTTCTAATTCTGTGTTGGTTCTCATATGCTTGGGCATCCCCTCCTTAGCAGCCAAAGTATCTTCCTAGCCCTGGCACCTTCAGTGAATGTCCGGAATTCTGGAATGGAGCAGTGAATTTGGACCCAATGGTCCTTGTATGCTGCAATTGTTGATTTGGACATAGTCACTTCTTGCCTTTTCTCCATAAATTGTGTATTTATATAAAAATTAAGAATCCTGGTGGATAATTTTAGTGCAGGTTCCAGGGATTTTGTTGTTTTTTTTTTTTTTTAAGCATTTATATGGGGGACTCTGAGATCTTCATTAGGCAGTGCATTGTCTGTACATGCATTAAAGGAGCTGGAATAACACTGGTGCAATATCCAGTTTCTCCCAAATGAGGCTGTTGAGCAGGATCCAGATCTGTATCCACAGAGGGCAAACACAATATTTAAACAGAAACAAAGCCTTCGATTTATTTCATTATTTACTAAGTGCTGCCATGGTGCTCAGTGCTACATAAACATTCCCTGCCCCAGGTTATTAATACTACCAGGCACAAGCAGGTTCAAAGCTCAAAACACCTTACATGAAACACTCCCAGGACAAGAGCTTTAAGGACAAGTTAAAAGGACAAGGTGTCCGTAGAGGAATCCTGTTAATGAAATTTCAGGCTTCAAAAAAAGCTGCGTGTTCCAATAGGAAGAAATTCACATTTGAGGACCCAGCTCTCCACCCATCCCATGTAACTGCCCCTCACTGACTACTGCTGGAACACAGGTCTGCCCTGTTGAGTGTGTGAGTGATGCCAGTCTGGCCTTTTCTTTTATAAGGGACATCCACCCTTCCAATAAAAATGGGGAACTAGTAGGAGACCCGATTTTGGGGCTTACACTGCTTAATGATCCCTTAGCTGGGGAGAATGAGAAGGTTTTGGTCTTCAGACTGCACAGCTCTGGGGAGTCACTGCAGGGTCCCCAGGTTGTGTCACCAGTGGGTGAGCAGGAAAATGGCAGATGTTGTTTTGGAGGAAAGAAAGGTCTGTTAAAGGGCTTGTCTTTAACCCTCATAGAAGGAGTAAATGAAACGAGCTATTCGGAGGCACCCCTCAGGAAAAAAAAAGGAGTATTTTACTTCAAGATAACTTAAATGCATTATAAATTCTTGAGAAAGGCTAGGAAAATTGCTCTTAAACACATCAGGTTGAAATAACCCCAAAGGTATACAATTCCTTGATGAAAACATCAATGAGTTTTAAGAAAATTGTGTATGCATGCTTGGGTCAGTGAAGATTACATCTTATATAAGGCCACTTAAAAGACAGAGCTCTCACAAGAATTACAAATTATTCGGGGCCCATGAAAATGATCCTGGTTTTAATTACAACATTAAAGACAAATCCACAAAGTTGTAAGTTCTGCTGGCATGGCAAGCAATCATTATAAATGTGGACAAGGGATCACAAGAAATTGTAAGTAATGACTGTGAGAGATTTCAGTTCTAGCTATTTTTGTCTTTAGAAATGTTTTTCATTTCAAAAAGTCATTAGCACTTGTGCTCAGCCAAAATTTGCTCATAAGACTAAGCAGGATTTCTTAACATAAACTGTCCTTAAAAGGACACTGTCAGCTTCCAACTAGTCTGTTTTTGAGAGGAATTTTAAAGATGTTTCAGTACATTAATCCCTGGGGTGATGCCTGTCCTTTTATCACAGTATTTTACTTTTTTTTTTTTCTGTTGCTTTACCTCGCCCTTTTGCAGCATCAAAGACACCACATAAGCTGAGGGAACCAAAAAATAGGGAGGTGAAACTGAAAGCCTGGAAAGCACTGTAAAAAGCTGAAAACAAGCCAGAGGAGCTAAACAAAGAACTGAAAAGGTGTATCTTCTTTTATTAATTTTCAGTTCCAGATGTTGTTTGGAAAAGAGACAAAAAAAGTCGGTAGTGATGTCCCTGTATTTTCAAGTTAATTATAGCCAGTACTGCAATAAAAAAGTAGAAAGATGGACAAAATAAAAAGATGACTTTGAAAAAAGTATTTTTTAAAGAAAATAAAGTATTTTTTTTCAGGCAAAGGAAGAGTTCAGCAGGTTGTAGAAGTCATACAATAGGGTTCCTCCATGCTGGCACTTTAAACCTGGCGTTTATTATGTGTATCATGATCCAATATCATGATAGAGGTGATAGTTCAGTGGGTACCAAAGGGCAAAGTGGGAGAGGAGTCCCTCAGCTCATCAGGCAAGAATTACACAACTCTTTAATGCATTTTATTATATTACATTTGTGTCAGCAGCCCTGTCCTGCCAGTGGGATTTGTATAGCTGGGCCCTTCCTCTTGCTGGGACCCTAAATGACAGCAACGAGAATCTTTCAGTAAGGCTGGCACTACGAGGCTGAGCCTGAGCTGCTGGAACAAGGGAGCAGTTGAACAGAATGGAAAGTTCTCTAAAGTAAAGCTCTAGAGTTTAAACCACACTGCTGCTGCCAGGTTTATCTCAGTGCTACTCAGATAATTAGTACCACCCATGGGAAAACTCCTTTAACTTTCTGATTCTAGCTACACTTCATTTGGCCTGGAGTGTGACAAGGATAACTGTGTGTTTATGCAGCTTTTGGTGATGACTTCTTGGGAAGTTATTTGCAAAGATGGAAAACCCCTAAGTCTTCCTGCTCATTGGAATAGTCTAGATGCCAGAAATTTTGTGGCTGACTAGACAGAAACTTGTACAGCTGGACCTGTACAATAAAATGTATCAACTATTACAATATGCTGATTAATGGGAATTCACACCATTAAAACACCAGCCAAGAATCAGTTCCTATGAGAGTGGAAGGCAGGGGTGGGTGAAGAGGTAGAACTGCTGACCGTGGGGTGGATACCTCTGCTGTGTAATCCCTTCCCTTCTCCTGACCCCTTGTTAGATTCCAAACACTGCTGCCACTCTGAAATGGACTTGAATCCAGCTGAAACCTTGGTTCGGGCTTTCCTTACCTCCTGCATTGGCTCAGGAAGGGCTGCAAGGAGAGCCCTGGGGAACAGCTCCAGAGAACTCGCCCAGCCCAGCACCAGCTTTCCTCCAGGTGAAGAGGTCTGGTAATCCAGATCACCCATGCAAAATGAATTCCATGCACAAATGAGCATGGATATGAGGCTCTCATTTCAGGCTCCTACCGCGGAACTCCAGCTGCCTAAGGCTGAACACCCAGCAGGAACAGCCCTGCTGGAGGTGCTGTGTCTCCTGTTGACTCAGCAGGATGACAAACTCCTCACTGGTGCCCACAGCCAGCCTGGCCATGCTCCCCCTCCCACTGCCAATCCCTCCCCAGGCAGCTTTCCATATGCAGCAGGCAACTCACATGCTGCATATCCATCACTCCTGGTGCCTGCTGCTATCCTACAGACAATTTGGAAATGGCAGAACTTCTTAAAGAGACAGCCTGCTAAATCTTGGGATACAGCCCTTCTTCCTCCTTTGCCTTCTTCTTTCTGTCTTCTCAGCTGCTCTTGTCCAGCATTTGGTGCTGCTGTAAAAGTTGTTGTGCCAGAGGGTTAAAAAAAATAAGATAACCTTCTCCTGTGTTTTATATAGGTCCATTCATAAAAACCAGAACTTTCTATCCTGCAACAGCAAAGAGTTAATATCTCTGAGATATTCTACTGTTCTACATCTGTAAAAAAAGAAGCCAAAGCAAACCTAAAAGAATTTAGTATGGAAAACATATTCCAGCTTCAATGACACACTGGGGTTTTGTTTAGGTTTCTTTATTACGATGAGTCACAGTATGTAAACTTCACATGCAGTTACTGAAGTCATGTGTCTGCCTTATTTTAGCTTGGAAAACAGCAGCATTGCCAACATCCTCTGCTGCCTTTGAGACTTGAGAAGTCCTGAAAGCCAACAATGTTGTGGTTCTATTGTAAGCACTGTGTTGCTTTTTCACCCTTTGGCTAGAAAATAAAGGGGATGATTCTCCAGGTGAGCCTTCTCCACTTCAGATGTTCACTTTAGGACCCTGGCATTGGTAATGCTGGCTGGAATCTGCTGCTGTCAGCAATGGAGGGATCCCCATTTGGGATGGTCTGACAAAAGGATGTCTCAATCTCTGTCTCTCCTGCCTCAAGCAGAAGTTGAGCCACACACAGGTGAAATCAGCAGAGCTGTGGGTGCTGGGAGTTCCTCTGCTACTTTCATTACTGGAATTGTTCTAATCAGAAGTCCAGTTAGGGTGAGTGGAGTCCAAACCAACTCCCCACCCCTCTCCTCACCTTTTAGCCCTGGAGAAGACTTAAACTGAGCAGAGATTCCCAGTGTTGCCATTGCCCAGGTGAGTCTGGTGCAGTGCAGCTCTCCAGCCCCGTTCCCAGAGAGCCAGCCCTGGCTCAGGGAGTGCAGTGCCCATCCTTGCAGGTACAAAAGGGCACCACGGAGTCATCTATATAAAGAATGTTCTTCAGATGGGTTATGTATAAACTGCCTGATGGCAAGGGTATCAAATGAAGGTCGAACATCAGAGACCTTTAGGCTATTACGAAATATGACTCATGGATTAGTAAACTGCCTGTCAGATTTTCCATTATGAAATTTAACCACAGCCCATATCTGCACAGCAGCAACACCTGTAGAAGTGCAAACAAACAAGTGGTTATATGCACTTGCATTGAAATGGGTCAGCAGATGTGCAATGGCATTGAGAGAACCTTTTTTCTTATTAATGAACTATTGTTCATTAATAAGAACAAAGGTTCTCAATGCCACAGCTAAGGAACAAAAATGAGAGAAGGAGGAGAAAATGCCGTGGGAGTAGAAAACGTTGTTTTGAAGTTCCTATCTGCCAAAGAATCTGCAAGATAAATCTTTACAGTTCAACTGTATCAGATGAATCAACATAAAAATTCACCTCTGCAGAATATAATTATTTTAGCCATGATGAATATCTGAACTTCCTAATCCAAGCATTTGCTTTTCCAGTTCCACATGGTGGCATAAGTGAAGTCAAAAAGCAACTATTCCTGTTCTGGAAAATGGCCATTTAGGCACTAAACTAAAAAAAGAAGGATTTAATGAATTTTGTTTCGGAAAATCAGTGAAAGATTTAGCCACTTGGTGGAAGACCCTCATAATTCTCTCAGCTGGTTGTTTGAAGGTGGTAAATTCAGAAAGGCAGAAGTGTTCTGAAGGTTCACTATGAGAAGTGGGGCTTTTGACCTGTGTGCCCCTGGTTTGACTCCACAGGTGAGACTCAGCTCCCCTAATTTTAGATGTCTACAGTGTCTATCAATACATCTGAGCCTGATGCCCTGTAGGCAATTTAAAGGTATGTCTTATCTGATCTATTTTAAATATCTATCTTAGGATGAGATGATTCGTGACCTCAGAGTGTCTCTTTCTCGCTGTGCTCTATCAGGGGCCCGAGGTGACTCGCTTGGCTGGAGAGCCTTCATGTGGCCAGAGATGAACCCTGGCTGAATGCTCTGCCCCCACAAGGCCAGCAGTTTATGTGAAATGATTGGTGAACACTGCTCCTTGCTATTGCAATGGTTAGTTCGTATCAAAAAGCCACCACCACATCTGGCACAAATGAATGCTAGCAGGCTGAAACAGCCTAGAGGCTACTGATTAAAGAGGAAACCTGAACCACTTTGATGGATTTCATCATTACATCCTATTCTTGCCTCTAGAGATGTTGCAGATCACAAGGCAGGTATGGAGTTCTCACTCCTCCTACCACTGTGGCATCTAATCTGTGAAGACACAAGCCTCCATTTCCATGCCTGTCAGTCCAGCTCATTTCATAAACACTATGTTCATTTAAATGTTAAACAGCTGCTCTACAAGAAGATATGAACTGTAAACCACAATGAAAAACAATTCAGTCTCAAGAATCAAAGTCTGAGGAAGGGCAAAATAGCAGCACACAAATATATAAAAAGCAACTGCAAAGAGGAAGGAAATAAACTCTTCTTCCTGTGTACTATGGAGACTGAAGTCACTCCACAGCAAGGTGGCATACAAGCTGTGCAGCCACTTCTCACAGCTGAACAGCAGCATTGTTCCATCTTTTAGACAATGGGGAAGCCACCAGGAGCTGCTGTCTCACAGAGAGGCAGCAGCAGCTCCCACCTCTCTGCAGCTGCCTTGGAAAGGGCTGGGAGGGTTTCAGCTCCACCGTGTCCATGGGTGTCTGAAAGGAGCCAGGAGCCCTTGGCTCACTGAGCAGCTTTCCAGTCCCAGCACGAAGCAGGGGTTCCTTCCTCACAGCTGAGAAGTGGCTGTGGTGATGTGGCAGCATCCTGGGGCCCTGTCCCTTAGGAGAAGCCAGCCAGGCTTGGAGCCCCCCCCATTTGGGGATGCAGTTGGTGCTCTGGTGTGTGATGAGCATCCTCCCAGAGGGGATGGACATATTTAGTCTTAAGGCAGTGTGATGGAACAGATGTCTCCAAACCCCTTTACCTTCAATGATTTAAGTGGAAAGGTTGCAATATGCACACTTAAACCTGAGCTAAGCCTCTTACAATGGAGTGGACCAGAGCTCCAGCTGTGTGATCTGCACTGCTGACCAAAGCCAGCAAGAGGGACAGGGTGGCCTTTGAAGAACCCCTTTAGAAAAAGACACACTTTTTTCTTGACAGTAAATTTTTTATGGTTCATTCTCTGCTGCCATCTGAAAGATTATGTTTCTGGGCGCTCCTATTCCAATTTCTTGTTCCAACACGGTATAAACAAGATAGAAAACATTAAGAGATGTGAGGATGAGGGGGAAAGGGGAAGAAAGTGATTTAGTTTAAAATAAAACCAGAAACAAAACAGGTTCCACTCAGCCTCAGCCACATTCATATTCTAACACTCACAAGAGCAGCCACCAGGCACCAGGCCAGCATGTTTAAGCCATCTGACCAAAAATCCAGGCAACATGAAGTTTGTGCCCAGGTAATAGGTCCAGGATCTGTGTGATGCCATTGAGAACACAAGGGATGCCAGCTCTGAAGTCCTGAGTTATTCTTGGATTGGTGACTCTGCACAGGGTTTGGATATCTTCTTGTATCTCCTGGAACTGTCAGTACCTCCAGCTGGCGCAGCTCTGGCAGTCATCAGGACTAATCACGTTTTTTTCCAGATAGGAATGCCCGGAGAGACAACAGGTCGATGCCCCGTGGTCCCGATGACCTGCTAACCTGGTGACATTAACTCAGGCCATCAACCTTTGTATTACAAGTCCCTACACCACTCCCATTCACTTGCTGGTGATCCCCTGCCAAGAGACAGAATCAACCCTGCAGCAAAAGCCAGGGAAATAGGAAGAAGAACCTTCTTCCCTCTTTCTCCTGAAGACCAGTGTTGGGTTGGGTTCATGGACTTCATGATTTGCCCTTTCAGTACTTGGCAGAGTTGTGGGGAGCTGGGGGTGACCTCAGGACCCTGACAATCCCACAGGCATTTCTGAGCTCTCAGAGTCACCCTCTCACTTAATAAGGAGCAACACTGGGCATTCCTCAGATGGCCGAGGCCACTCTCTTAACCCGAGCACTCCTGGCAGCTGCACCACGTTGCACAACCACCATCTGCAAAGGTCAGAGCTGGCCAGGTGCTCTCAGCTGCAGTCAAACCCCTGCACACCAGAGGGGAGAGTGCTGGCAAGTGGCACTTGGTCAGTGATGCTCTGAAGGGCTTTCAAAGAAGACTTTAATGCTACATTTATGTTACATAATATAAAAGTTACAGTTGGTATTTAGAAATGGTAATTAGAAAGGGCTTACAGAAACCAAAATGAGAAACATTAGTGCTTTCTTCAAAGTATAATTCTGATGCTGATTAATATAGGAGCCATCTTGACTAGGTGCCTATTTTGATTTAGGCAATTATGAGCTTACTAGTTCAAACCAGTTCACAATAAGAATGTGAATCCAAGATTTACTGACAGGCCTCTTTCCTTTCTTCTTGCTGCTATAAGTCTCTCTCCTTTTGTCTTCATCTTCTGGTCTTTGGGTTTGCCTCAAGAGAAAGGCACACTCATAAAATTACAATCTACTTGTAAACCAATAGCTAATCCCAGGCATTAATTCAAAGAGGGGCATTAGATGGATACTCACGACTTTGCCATATTGAACAACATCATACTGTAATTTGTTTTTGGCAGAGGACTCAGTTTTTAATACCTGCAAGATCAGAGTGGAAGGCAGTACCTTGCACAGAGGCAGCAGTCCCTGCTCCTGTCCTGTGAGTCTGTGGATTGGGCTGTCCTGGTAGGAAAAAGGCTCAGGGGACAAGGGCTGCTCCACAGTACAAACCAGGGCAGTGACAGCAGCAGTCACCTGGTGTTGTGCCACCTCTGACCAGCAGATTGTGGCTCCTGCAGAAGTCAGGACCATGCCCCCAGCCTTTCTTCCCACTTGGAGGTTACAATCTGCAGAAGGAGCCTCTGGACTCTTCTTTCTGATGTAGGAAAACTTACTGCTTTGCAAGTTCTTCCTGTTCCTAATTGACCTGATCTAACCTCAAATAAGCCATTTGTATTCCTGCAGAGGAATACCAGGGAGTCCACATGGCCTTTTGCCCAGGTTTAACGTAATTTCTTTAATGCAAACTGCAAATTAATAGTAGTGTAACTTTCCTGTGCAGGCAAGCCCTTAATCTAATTGGAACATGGAAAACAGCATTTGGGAAGACAAAGCAGTGCATAAACTTGGGGAGTGAGAGAGGGAGGCAATATAATTTGGAATCCAGTGGGGATGGTGGAGAAATCTGAATGCAGAGAGAAAAAAATTATTAAGGTTTTTAAAATCCAAGCTAGCAAGAAATCTAGGGATATAAAAAAACAGAGCCCAGTTCAGAAATTTTTAATGTTCAGAAAATTGCCACATTCTCTCCATCCATTCTTCCACTTGGGACAACAATCCTTGACATTTCAGTCAAAAACCATTCTCTCTTCCATCCCCTAAAAGTTTGAATCCACATTCATGGCCTCAATTTTCCCTGCGTCTGATTCTCAGGTAGCAAGAAGAAAAAAAGAACAAAACCATGCTTGTACTTCCTCAGTTCCCACAGAAGCCTGTGACTACTTGATCTTGTCACAAAACTATTACAGAAAATAAAAATAGGACTTCATTAAAGAAAGAAAAAATGAGAGAGAGAAGGCTTGAGTGCTGCCTCAGATAAGGACTAGTGACCAAATCTTTACTGTGTATGACTCTCTGTTCTAGAGTCATGGCTTATAAAACTTCCTGATTCTCTCTCTCCTTTCAGCTAAGAGTCTCTGCTTTCTGTAAACAGTCTTTTGTGGTTTTACAGGACAAGATGTGAATTTCTTTGAAGCTTGAAAACAAGCTCCAGGCGTCTTTGCAGAGAATCATCACGAATCTGCTCTTCCCCAAGCCCTCTCCAATCAACTGTGCATTCCACCAGTCTGGGAAAATGGAGAGACAAGGGAAGACAAGCAAGGCTTGGGTGGCAGCACAGTGCCCAAAGGACAGAGCAGCTCTTAATCAGATTGCCTTTTAATTCTTCATGTGAGCTAAAGGCATTATGTGTTAAGACTGAGGACAGAGGTGTACTCAGCAAAGGCAGTGATAGAACAAAGTGTTGCAGCAGAGGGGAGCATTTTGTAAATATTCTGTCAGATGCTGTCCAGGCACGGTTTAGCAATCACTGGCAATGCCAGTGAGAGTGCAGTGGCTTCAGTGCAGGGGCTTTGCCCTGCACCCTGAGTAAGATTCTGCCTTTTGATGCCTAAAAATGTCCACAGAAATTTGGGAACAGATCAGATGGAGTATGTGGAAATTACACTGCTGAAGACAGATCTCTCATATTAATGAGAGATATTTACTGTTGACTAAAGACTGTTTCTAAATCCCTTTGCTAATCTGTGGCTGGACAACATTAAATTTATATTTTTATTACCCTGCCACATCTTACAGTATGAAAGACTCACCAAAATATGGTATGGAGTCTTAGCCTCACAGGCAGCTGTGTAGAACAAGAAAAAATTATTCACTACTGCAACTTGAGAATTATGTCCATGGTAGGATTTATTTGTTATCTCACTCTGGATGCCTGAGCTACTTTATCATTAGTAAAATACCTCCTTTCCCTAGAAGTGAGTCCATAGTGAGTACAATGAGGAAACTGCTTGTTCAGATGGTCAGTAGCATAGGACCTGTTGATAGTTTCAAAACAGATAAGGAAACACAAGGTCACTGTCTGCCAGCATTGGGTAAAAACACACTGAAAGATAAAACTTCATAAACACACTGACTTCACACATCCATGGCTTGGTGGCAGGGGGTGACATTGGCTTGCTAAGGCAACTCTTCAAGTCTCAGAAAGCTGCATTTCTGGCTGGTTTGGGGCTCTCAGTGTAGCCTTTCAGAAAACCTGCCAGATGAGGCTCTGCAGGGGAAGGAATACCAAATTTGGGAGTTTGCTGGGATTTAAGAGCTGAGTGTCCAAGCACCCAACAGTGTCAGGTTTTGAGGAGTTTTGGTTGAGCCCACTGGCAAAAACTTGCTGAGTTTAAAGTGAGCAGGGTTTGTGAGGACTCTGGTGTTGACTCAAGTGCTCATGAGCTGCTCAGCTTCCTCCGGGGAATTGTATCTGAGTCAGCTGTGGGAGAATTAAAAGTGAAACTGAGAATAGTCCTGCCTAGTGCAGATGGCAACTCAGAGGGAAAACTGACTTTCCCAAGAATTGACTTCCCTGACTGCAGCATCCAGGTTTAAATTGTTGTGGTACTTCTAAAACTTGCACAGCAAAGGACGAATTCATGTCATTTTCTAGTGCATATGAATTATCACAAACAATGCCCTTTTTTGTAAAACCTTGCAGGGATGTAAAGGGAACTGCAGAATTGTTTAGAATTTAGAATTATCTGCAAAGTTGTAAGAAGAAAAGGAATTAAAAGTATTATTTGATAAAATTTGGACCTACGACCAACAACTTCTTAAAAAATACTGAAACTTTTTCCTTTTAACTGTCAGTTGAGCTTTAAACTGCTTAAATAGGTGCACCTGGGAAAGAATTAAAAGCATATATCTTAAACTCTGGAGCTGTAGCTAGCTGGAGAAGTATTATGGAGGGTGAAAGCAGAGGACTGGTAAATATTTTGAGACCAGAGCACCACAGAATGGACTGGTTTGTCTGTGAGGAACACGTGCTGCTCGTTCAAGGACTTGTTTATGGATGTTTAAATCTTGTAGGGCTTAACCTCAGCAACAGGAGGGCTTTGATTCTAGAGCTCCAATTTTAAGGGCAGGAAAAACCAAGGCAGAGATGGGCTGTTTGATGTGCGAGTACTGTGAAAAAGTTCTGTCTTGTTTTTAAATCCCATGGTGAATCATCCTTCTACAGGATGGATCTGCCTTGTGGTTTTCTTCTGGGAAGAGGCAGGAGCCTGAGGAGGGAAATGGAGGAGTAATTGCTATGTGTGGATCAAGGACAGTGTCCTTTTCCCTTCTCAGCCCCGGCCGTGTCCTCATCCCCTAAGCACGTTCAGCAGTACTTTTACTGACCCGAATTCAAGGAAGCAGCTTTAGTGTTGTCAGCAGGCTGTGATAGAACGGAACTGGGTTATTTGTATATATTTTTCCTCTAATGACAGCTCAAAGCTTACTTATTTGCCTGATGCTTACAGGCTAAAAGTCCTGATGAACCAAGGTGGGGCTATTTGTGGATGCAGAGATAGATGGCAAAACTGACACAACAGGGAAAACAGGGGCAGTCCTTTGGGACGTCAGTATTTTTGATGGCTAAAGCTCTTGGAGAAAGAGCTGAGTATATGCAATAACTAACGCAGCCCACCAGCAGCGTGCCGGGGTGAGCGGCTCAGCCACGTCCCGCTGGGCAGCGGGAACAGGCAGAGCCGCACGCTGGCGTGTCCGGCCCGGGCAGGGGGAGGG
>JAHLSL010000075.1:5883883-6126278 GCA_025920805.1 Petroica traversi | reverse complement strand
TATTATTTTCTCCCTTTTCATTCCTACATCCTCCCCCGCCCCCTTCCCCGCCCTAAGCGAGATCGGTGGTTATCTAACCCTCGGGGAAGGCGGCGGGGGCAGGAAGAGCCCCATCTGCTGCAGCGGGGCCGCGGCCGGGCAGCCCTCGGCCGTTCCCGCGAAGTAGGTCACGGAGACGGCCCTTCCCTCTGCTCTCGCTGCTCCCCCGCTCTCCCCCCGCGCCACACGTGACGGGCGCCGGCAGCCGGATTAGCTGCTCCTGCTGCGCCGGGAATCCAACCCGCAGTGCCGCACTGAGATGGCGCCGGGGCTGCGCCACCGGTGCCCCGGGCAGCGCTTGCGAAGTGTTGCCCCCGCCCTGGGCATCCTCTGCGAGAAGATTGATCCATCGCTCTGGTTGATTGTGGAGAGCCGCTTAGTACAGAACCTTTGTTTTTGGTTGTTGTTAAAATAAGAACCGTTTTTAAGCCCTGCGTTGATGCTTCGATCAGCTGAAGAGATGACATCTTAAGTAGTAGCTTTAAAGAGAATTTTACGAGGTCAGCTGTGGGAGAATGCATAAAGAATTCAATGTCTTTAAGCAGCAGCTCACGCAGCTGAGCGCCAAAAAGGACAGTGCATTCAGGTCTTCGGTTTGGATTAATTCAGCTCATGTTGGAAAACACTTCCGTGCAATACTTTACGTAAAATTAATTTGTATTGAAACATGCCTTATTTTTCTGATGTGAGCTTGTAATCCTGCCATGCAGGCAGACAACTGTAATAAGTTGAATCTTAAGTTTCCCACTGCTTTCTGCTTAAACGAGACCATATTGTATTTGACTTAAAACCTCTGAGCGGCACACCAGCACTACGAGAACTGAACTTCTTTTGGAGGACGTTGCTGTGAGACAGAACGTTATAAACGTTTTGGGAAAACAAACAAAAATAATATATTTGCTGAAGTAATTGTCAAGACACATCACCTAATGTTTTGTGAACAGTAGTTGCCTCAGACTTGAAGACTGTAATGTTTTGATAGTGCTAATGCAGTTAAAAAATATCTCGAGTTTCTGTAATTAAAGTGCCCAATTGAATTGGCATTACTTGTGCTGGAGTTTCTGTGGCAAAAAAAATTGCCGCTGACCCAAATCTAATTGCCACTGAGTCCCAAATCAGCGTTTGAGTGCAGTGAAATTCAGTTTATTGAAATGGCTCTTTTGCCTGCACGTGTTGTGAAGCAGAGGTCTGTGGTAGTGATTTGGTGGGTGTGAGATACTCTGCTGGCCTTGCTGCCTGTGTGTTTGTGTTACTGGTGGGTATAGAAAACCTGAAGATGATATAAGTAATAATAGGAGACCTAATTTGGCAGCAGTAGCTTGTTTCTGATAAGTGAAAAGGTTTTTTTGTATCTTAGCATAAATTCATGGTAAAACATGTTGATACTTGTTTTATTTCTTCTAGTTTTCTGGTCTAGACTTGAATTCCTCAGACTCTCAGAGTGAAGGAAGCTCTACAAGCAGTAAGTACATGCAAATTCTCAAGCTTACAGACATACAGTTTTGGAAACTGGGGTTTGCAGCTGTGAAAAGCAGTTTCTAAAGCTAAAGTTTACAGAAGCTGAAGAGGAAATAGAGGAGGTTGCCAGTTAAGCTTGCTTTGAAAATACTGTGTGTTTTAGTTAAAACCACTTAATCTTGCAGTGGTACAGTATGTGCACATTTCTGAAGCACTTAATTAGCTTGAGAGAATTTAGTGTTCCAGTTCTGTCCCAGATTTTCAGTTGCCTCTCATCTGAGGCCACTAACTGTAACAATAATGTGGTCATTTGTCTTAAAACATCCAGGTACGGTGGGAATGTTAACTCTGCTGAGCTCAATTCATTGAATAGAAAGTGATATGTTGAGTATGTTAAGAGGGGGGAATCTTCCAGGAATTCACATTCAGCTTGTAGCTGGTATGTTCTCATTCATGCTGCTTTAGCAGACAGATGTTTCTGGATTGTAAATGAGGAATGCTATTCAGAGGCAATTAGGTGTGGCTTCTGGTTTGATCTGAGCTGAATGGATGGGAATGGGTGAATCTAAGGGGAAGGGAAAATACTGGTAGTAATACTGTGGTGCCAGATACTTGACCAACTCAAGGTATTTACTGTGACATTCAAGTACTGGCACCAGCTTAGGTTTTAATGGGTTCTAGGAAGTCGGGCTTTTGTCATAGACACTGAAGCACCCATAAATGGGTGTGAGATTTGGTCAGAGGAGCACAAGGCATCTGTGCCTTAAACAGGCTGCCTAAATGGGTATGCAGGAACTTTAACCCTCAGCTGAAAGCATGCTGCTGAGTGCTGTGTTGCAGGATTCTTGTTTAAAATGCTGCAAGAGGTCTTAAAGGCAGATGTTTTTACTAAGCAGAAGCTGTTGTTTACAAGATGAGCATTTCAGGATGTGCTGACACCTAACCTCTGTTTTGTCCTTCAGAAGGCCGATACATTCCTCCTCACTTGCGGAACAGGGAAGCTTCAAAACAGGGTATGTATCAGAAACACAGAAGCAGCACTTCCTGGTTCTTGGATCTAGGAGAAGACTGCAGAGGCTCTGACAGTGCTGCTGAAAGCTTGACTGTCCTTTGCAAAACTGTCAACTTTATCTTCTGCTTTTAGTGTGCTATTCTAGATCCCTTCACCAGTATCTATCCTAAGCTCAAGTTCACCTGCCTGACAAAATACCTTCCATGTCTCTGTAACAATTAGCTGTGACTGAAGCAAGATGGAGTCTCCAGTCTTAACCTGCTGTGTAATCTTGAGTGTTGGTCTGAATGAATTTCGTGGGTACTAATTTTTCTGCTAGTGATGACTGTGTTGTGGAATTTAAAGCAATCAATTTTTTAATATGAACGAACACCACAGTTTCACTTGGTAAATGCATATTTTACACAAAGATGCTGTCTCTGTTCAGCATCTTGCAGTTTTTATGGAAGCCCCTGGGAGTACTTGCAGAAGGAGATGCAGGCTGTTGGTGAAGCAAACATGAAGTACGTGACCTATTTTGGTCACATGTTTACACAGGGGGTTATGCTGAGGAACGGCCCTTCCATCTTCAAAGCCAAAGCCATTTGAATCTCTAAACAGAACATAGTGCAGAAGAAAAGTTTCTTGGAACACATCAGTGAAGTAAACTATGACCTTTCCATGTAAGATCCCAAGGGAGCAGGTGCTGCAGCACGTGTTGTCGTGTCTGGGAACTTCGGTGGATATGAGACAAACATTTCCTGTAACACCTATTGAAATATACCAGAACACAGCAGCTGAAACACTTCCTGCAGTGCTACAACAAAGAATTGAGGTTTTGTGGCATGGAGGGACTTGGTTCTCATCTGTTTATAAAGCAGTGGATTTTGACAGATTCTTTTCAATACTGCAGGATGAGTTCCGTTATGGGTGGGTGGGAGGTCCCTACTGAAACAAATGCTAATGTGTCTCACAGTGCTTCTGGAGCCCTGTGGCACTTTAAATCTGAATAGATGAAAAATCATCCATTCTAGTCTTAAGCCATTTGAAGAAAGATTAGTCTGGTTTTTTTCTTGTCTTTGTATGCACCCAAGCCTAGTTCTGGATGTTCAGGGTTTGGGGTTTTTTTTTTTTTCTGTTTTGGTTTTTTTGGGTTTTTTTATTATGTAAAAGAAGTATGGCCTGAAGCACCAAGTGATGAACAGTGTGTCACCAGAGCTGAATGTTTCAGGAAAAGGAGAAGGACTGGTTGGCAGCCAGTTCAGTGATCTTGTTCCCAGTCACACTGACCTCGAATATGAGCATTCTCACAAGAAACTGCCTTGCCAAATCTGAGCAATGTGCAGGTTTCTCAAAAGCAGGGAACAGTTTTAAAGTGATTGTGAACATTTGCTGTTCCTTCCTTCTGTTATGTGGTGGTTTTTTACCTGGGTTTTGTGGGTAATAGATGCAGTAACCTTGAGTGCTGTCGTGACCTGTTACGTGTAGGACTGGCATTGTACTCGTGTGCAGGACCAGAGTTCAGACATGGCACTGTAGGTGTGATTACATGAGGCTTTTCTGGGGACTTCACCTTGCAGAAAGGTAAATAGGTCATGAGACTAATCTGATCTGTGGCTTGTTCAACTAATGGAACTTTTGGCTGCCAACTTTCCTTGGTAAACCTAGTGTGCAACAGCTGCCTTAAAACCTGGCTGAGTGCTGTACCACTGGCCTCCTCCTGGTTCCCTGTGACAGGGTCCAAAATTGCTGAATGGAAAAGTTACAGTTCAGGACCTTGTTGGAAGCATTGTGAATTGAGGCTTGTAAGCCTGAGCTATCTTGAAGGTTGATTTGAAGTCTGTTCTGCTGTCGTACTTTCATTAAAGTGATGTTTGCTTCTGTTTACATTAACTCAGTGATTTCTTTGGCTGCATTGAAACGGTTCTGAATTTTGGATGCTCCTTGGAACTTTTAATCACAGATTTTTTTTAAAGCTTATACTTAAAGAAGCGACCTTGTGTGGTAGCATTCAACCACCAACAAACTCTTGATGCAGCCTTACAGGTGTAGTAGCCTGATAAGAAAAAATCTTCCATTTACCTGCAGATCTGTCCCACTAATAGTAATCTATTGGCTTTGTAAGTGGGGAATAGGGCAGTACGGAACTGCAGGAAATAACAGCCTGCATTAAAATAGTGTCCTTATGTTACTTAATGGCAGTTCTGTCTCTCAGCTGGGGGAGTTCAGTGTATAGGGATGGCATGAGCTCAGCTTGGTAATACTAAAGCTTGTCATCGTGTAAGTTTCATGTTAAACTTTCTGGAAGCTGCTCCTGGATAGTTAAACTGCAATCTAATCTGTAGTAGATCAAAAAGTAAATGTTAAAAACTCATCTTAAATGTTAAAAACTCAACCTAAAGGAATCTATGATTGTATTTCTCCCATCTTCTAAAAAGTGGTTATTGCTGCTGCATGTAGTAGGTTTTCAAGTGAGCTGGCAGTGATCTCTGTTAGTGTTACAAAATGTGAATTGAAACGCTCGTTGAGGGAGAGGCATTGACAACTGTAATGCTGTTCATAGTTGTAAGGAGTACAGAACTGCTCTGGAAGTTGATTAACTGTGTGAATTCTTACCGTGCAGTGAGAAAGACCTGGTGGGTGGAATCTATACAGCTTTTTACTTGTGAGAAAACCAAAAGCCTTGGCATTTCCTGGTGGTCCTTGCAGAGTCTTGCAGTCATTCTCTTCACTTCAGAGAAGTTGATCTATAGTCTGTTACGGGCTTTCTCAGGGCATTATCTGGTTTTAATTTGCCTTTTGATGTCTGAAATTCTGACTATTATGCCAGTCATTTACTTAAAATTGATTTGCATGGCCTGGACCTGTGTTCTGTGCTGATCTTCAAATAAAGTCAGAGTAGGAACAGCAGACTGAAAGGGCAATTGGTGAAGCAGGATGTGTATGCCTGTCTTTGGTGTAAAAGTTGCTGTGCTACCATGAAGTTACGGCAATTACTACTGCCTTCTGAAATGAGTGCAATCATGAGTTAGGTGAATAAGGTGACTTAAAAGGCTATTCAGAGAATAAAATTTTGACTCTTTTTGAGCTTCTCAAGCTTGATAGAAAATCTTAAGTATCATTTCAGCTTGTTTTTTTTATATTAAGAAACTACATCAGTATCCCTGCAGGTGACCCTGTCAGTGCTGTTAGATCTCTTGGCAGGATGACATGTCCCGATAGTTGTAATGTGGCCTGAAAGTTACTCATAACAAAATCTGCATTTAGATGTCTTTTAAACAAGCTAAAATATGTTTCTTAAAGTTAGTATCTTTAAGGACTAAAGTTGCTTCTCAAAGTCCTTTGGAGGCCTCGAAGCGCACTCCATGATCTTGTGCGCTATAAAACTTCATGGATAGTTTATTTTTGCTGTCTGTTTCAGTTATGCAGACAATGGAGTTACAGTTGTCACAGTAGTTTTTAAAGTTCCATTGTGACCAGTACATTTCTGGATTCTGAACAGCAGAATTTCTTAATTAAAAGAATCAGAGGCAAGGTGAATGGCACTCTTTTAGAGAACATGTAAAATGGTAGGGTAGTTCTGGTAGCAAAGCCTTTTCAGAGAGACTGGGCCTAGAACCAGCCCCTTTCTTTGGAATGAGTTTGTTTTGTGGTTGCTTTTATTGTCTCATGAATAGATCTGAACTGGGTTTGTGCTGTGGAGCTGGCAAAGCATGCTCACAGGAGTGACATTATTTGTTTATCTGTTCTGTTATTTAACTTTCTCTAGGCTGGAATCCCATAGCTGAGATTGCTATACAAACTTGTGGAGGTTGGACCTGTGAAAGAGAATCAGCAATTTCTTAGTCCAGTACCAGAGCAGTGTTTAAAGCTTCACATTTGCTACAGGCCCTGGTAGCAGAATAAAAGTGAGGATTTTTACTCAGTGGTATTGGCAAGCTGAGGTACTTAATGTTCTTAGAGTTAACATATGTAAGTAGGCACCTTCTGTAGGCAGGGTTAAAAGTGCTGTGGAAAGGTCAGTAATTTGTTGTGAAAAGCTCCATATACCTTTTTTGTTACTTTCAGTCTGTCTAGATCACATTGCTTTGTGTACTTGCAGTATGGTAAAACATTCTAATCTCTGTTTGGATTTTTTATACCATTTATTGATCTCTTGAGAGGCCTTGTTAGCATCCAGAAATTAAACGTGTAGTCAAGGATTTGTGTTGGAGAGATGACATAGATGAGGCTTGGCAAGACTTAGCATTTTAATATTTCTTCTGATACCCATCTTTACAGGGTGGGAAACTGAAATACTTGTACTAAGGCAAGTGCGTGTTTTTAAAAACACTCCAGCATGCTTGTGCATGCATGGAGGAATTTCAGTTCTGATGGGTGGTGAGAAGTGCTCAGGCCCTTGTTGAGTAACTCTGAACATTCACTCATCTTCCATTCATGGAGGAATTCAGCCCCACAGACCTTCCAGTCAAGGCTTCCTGGACAGAAGTTGTTTCTGTTGCAAAGCCTGGGTTGTGCAATGTGTGGCTGAGGTGCCTTTCTGTGCCAGGTTTCGATAGCGGTGGCTGGAGCTCCAGAAGAGACAAGGATGCCTACAGCAGCTTTGGAGCGCGCTCTGACCGCGACGCCAAATCCAGCTTCTTCGACCGCGGCACCGGATCCCGAGGAGGGAGGCAAGTGCTCTGTGTCTGGGTGGTGCCTCAGCTCTAGCACTGCACCTGTCATCTTGATGTTCAAATTAGAGTTCCAGGTGTGAACAGCATGAGATAGGAGGAGCCTGGGAGGGGAGGAGAGAGGGAGAGAACCTTGCCTTTAAAGCTCTGTGGTTTCAAGGATGGGCAGCTTGCATGTGTTGAAAAATGGGCCCTGTAGTCTGTCAGCAGCCACTCACTGCAGCTGTAGTGACTGGCTGACTTCAGCATTCACCAGACAAGTGCTAGGTGGGTGGCTGCTTCCAGGAGAGCCGTGAAGAGCTGTTGGGAGCACACACAATACATCACAATGGAGGTTTTTTTTTTTTATTTCAATATTTTTTTCTTGTTTAAAAAGTGTAGTTAATAAAACTGGGTGAGACTCTTGCAGGTTCTCTGCCTTACTTGATCAGTCTTACACACATCATGCGTTGTATGCACAAGTGTGGTGAGAGTGACCTTTACCGACTAGTAAAGCTGACCTAGTCCTGTATCCAGACATTTCTCAAACATGATTTACCAGGCCAAAAACTAAACAGTTGAGGTAAGGACTTCTTCCACCTTCTTTCCAAGTCAGTGATTCAGGTGAGCTCCCTCTTTATGAAATAATTATGTGACATATGGAGGTATTTGGTCACACATGTGGTGGGGGAATAAAGGAAAAAATTGCAGTACTGAAGGGTTTTGTCTGGACGTAGAAGACCTGTATAGAATGAGGCAGAGGAAGGGGTGGGGGGAATACAATAAATGCTGCTTAGGAGGTTTAGAGCTCCCTACAGAGAAATGGCAAAGCAACTTGAATTGCAGCTCCATTGACAGATGGCTGTTTACATTTGTTACGCTTGATCAAACAAAACTGGTGGTACAAAGTTCACTGTGTTAAGCTGAACTGAGCTCTGAAATCATTATGAAGTCTCCTGTGTGACGCAGAAAAATGTGACCTGGTTTGATGGCCAGGACTAATTCCTGTTCTAAGGTCAAGAAGCAAGTGTAGGTAACCTGATGGTTTTGAATTGTTCCAGAGCTGTGTGTGTAATACACAGAGCATACATGAGCATTGTTAAAACTTCAGTAGTGCATGTCAGACTCCCCTGTTGCCTGGGAAGGGTGTTCTGATTCTCGTGCTGTATTTAGATATGAAGAGCGTGGCAGAGGAGGGGACTATGACCGGAGTGGCTTCGGCAGATTTGACCGTGGTGGTGGGAACAGCCGCTGGTGTGACAAATCAGATGAGGATGACTGGTCAAAGCCTCTCCCCCCCCAGTGAACGCCTGGAACAGTAAGTCATGGAATAGCACCACTTCATGGGGGAGGGTCATTTGGTAATTCCAGCAAGTAAAAATACTTTTGTTGTCTGTTTTTAGGGAACTCTTTTCAGGAAGCAATACTGGCATTAACTTTGAGAAATATGATGATATTCCTGTTGAAGCAACAGGCAGCAATTGTCCTCCACACATTGAAAGTGTAAGTTTTTTTAAAAGTTTAGCTAATATATTTAATAGCGACCGTTTTGCATGTGAAACTTGATGTCTTGCTGTCTGGAGTTCAGGGGAGGAAAGGAAACATGGTCTTCCCTTCCTACAGCTAAGCTGTTTTGCAGAAGAGGATTGCATATAATGAACTAAGACAGGGAAGAAATTGTTAGCTTTTTTAGTTAACACTCATAGCTTACTTTTTAACTGTAACTTGTTCCTTAAACAGTGAACCTGTGAAGAAGTGCTTTGAAAGTGCTGATTTGGGAGCAACTGCTAAAGCATAGGCAGTGTGTTAGGCTAAGCACAGTGTATGTGCTAGTGCAGTTTGCACTTCAGGCTTGGCTGGCTTTTTAAGAATTGCTTGGAAGGCTGGACTAAGTACCTGTGTAACTTTCTGTAAACTTTATAGGCAAGTTCTGTATGAAGAGTTTAAGTGAGCTACCTTAAAATGTCTTGCTAAGCTGAATGTTGTGTTACGTGGTGGTTGAAGGGAAGGATTCTGATCTTACTCCTTTTAAATCTCCTATAGTTCAGTGATGTTGACATGGGAGAAATTATAATGGGAAACATTGAACTCACACGTTACACTCGTCCTACTCCAGTCCAGAAACATGCAATACCTATTATTAAAGAAAAGAGAGACTTAATGGCCTGTGCTCAGACAGGTAAGTTATTAAGTCTTTGCTGCTTAGTCTCAGTAGAAGTGGGGTCTTGTATTACTGCAGATAAGAGGTAGAACCTCCCATGCAGTGTGTACTGAAATAGTTGCAGTGTTGGAAGCTAATTAGCTTTAGTGTTGTATTTGCTTTAGATGCGACTTGATTGGATTTACTGTGTTTGTCTAAGACATGTTCATGTCTTAAATCACATTCAGTTCAGGTTTTGGGGTGCTGAGGGTGCTCCAGTGCCACAAGTAGTGTCTGTATTCCAGTGCAGGTGTTACTGTGAGTGTGCTGCTGATACAGGATTAGTGCTGCAGTTGATAGTAACTCATAATAATAATGACTTGTATTCTCCTAGGGTCTGGGAAAACAGCTGCATTTCTTCTACCAATACTGAGCCAGATATATGCAGATGGCCCTGGTGATGCCTTGAGAGCAATGAAGGCAAGTATTCAAGTCCTGGAAAAACAATGACCAATGTCATAGGTTAGGGGATTTTCCCCTCCCCACATGAGTTGATGTGTTCTACTGAACACAACAGCAAGTCTTAAGTGTGGTCACCATTTTGGGTATGACAGGCAAGCATCTCAACTTTTAGAAGACTTCAGTGTTTCCCTTAAAAAATCCAGGTTGTGGATTACTTTTTTCCTACCTGAGGAATTGCATGCATTAATGTCCAGGTTTTTTTTTAATGAGTGGTTTTGTTGTTGTATAAGCTTAAAAGACACTTCCCTTGCTACAAAAAGCAAGTTGGTCACACATCTACTATGTAATAATTTCAGAATAGGAAGTAACTGGTTCTATCACTGTTAACTTTCTGCTGCTGAAGTTTGGGAGTGCAGCTATTGCCATAGTAACACAGAGCTGAACCTCCAGCACTGTAATAGGGCTGTCTTCAGAGGCAATGCTGAAGTTGGCTTTCAGCTGTGCAATGTTCTACTTAAACTTGGTGACCTATCTTAAACATTGCCTATAGTAGCATTTTTCTTTCCCTTTGTGTTTGAGATTCTCATGCCAAAGTTTTTTATTTTTCCTTCAGGAGAATGGGAGGTACGGGCGCCGTAAGCAATATCCAATCTCGCTGGTCTTGGCTCCTACAAGAGAACTGGCTGTGCAGATCTATGAGGAAGCCAGAAAGGTACATATAACAGTTAATTATTACAACATAGCTCAAGTAGAATTTTCCTTGGAGCTGACTTACTTTGTTTTACAGTTTGCATACCGCTCCAGAGTTCGCCCCTGCGTTGTATATGGTGGTGCAGACATTGGCCAGCAGATCCGTGACTTGGAACGTGGATGTCACTTGCTTGTAGCAACTCCAGGACGACTGGTTGATATGATGGAGAGGGGGAAGATTGGACTGGATTTCTGCAAGTAAGTAAAGTGTTTGTTCACATACAAATAACTTAAAGCAAGATGAGTTAAGGACCTCTGTTAAGGTCTGTAAACAATCTAGATGAGAACTTGTAACCCTGTGCAGACACCAGAGCACAGCTTCCAGAAAAATGTTCTAAAAATGGTTTTTTACTACTGTTTAGGTACCTAGTCCTTGATGAAGCTGACAGAATGCTTGACATGGGGTTTGAACCTCAAATCCGTCGAATTGTTGAACAAGATACAATGCCACCAAAGGGGGTTCGTCACACCATGATGTTCAGTGCTACTTTCCCCAAGGAAATCCAGGTACTTAACAAGAGCTTAAATACTTAAGAAGCTCATTAGGCCAAAGAAATTCCATCCTTGGAAGGAGGAAAAAATTATGTTTTGATTGCGATATTTTTTCATCCCCTTTTTTAGATGCTTGCTCGTGACTTCCTTGATGAATACATCTTTCTGGCTGTTGGCAGAGTAGGTTCTACATCTGAGAACATCACACAGAAAGTAGTATGGGTGGAAGAGCCAGACAAACGATCGTTCCTGCTTGACCTGCTAAATGCCACAGGTAAAGAACAGCTGCAGATAATCAAATGAGGCAAAATTCAGAACAGGCAAATCTAATGACTCAAGCAGTATCTATTGATTAGGTGAATGAAATGGTGTTTTGTAAACATGCAGTGAATGTATTGCCCTGGCTAAAGGCAAGTATCAAGGTGATGTAAGAATGTCTAGTAATAAAAAAATGGGGAGGGAAGACCCCAGTGATGTTACTTTACAATAAACGAGCAGAGAATTGAAGCTGCCTGATACCAGGTGGTGGAGCTGGTATTTGTCTGTGCAGCTTTCTTCTGCTAACCTGGGATTTAATTTTTATTAGGTAAAGATTCCTTGACTTTGGTGTTTGTGGAAACTAAGAAGGGGGCAGATGCTCTGGAGGACTTCCTGTACCATGAAGGTTATGCCTGCACAAGTATCCACGGAGATCGTTCCCAGAGGGACAGAGAGGAAGCACTGCACCAGTTCCGCTCGGGCAAGAGCCCCATTCTTGTTGCCACAGCAGTAAGTGAAATCTGTGAAACTTAAGCATGTGAGACTATTTCTTGGCCTGTGGGGTTTTACTAAGATTTGATTGAATCCTTTAACCACTAGGTAGCAGCAAGAGGATTGGATATATCAAATGTAAAACATGTAATAAATTTCGACTTGCCGAGTGACATTGAGGAGTACGTACATCGTATTGGTCGCACAGGCCGTGTAGGAAACCTTGGTAAGTATGACCTGGGGCTTTCACAGACAGCACTGCATACCTAAGTTGGCAGGTGCAGTTGTATTGGCTGAGTAACAAATTTCAAATAAGTACTTGAGAGAAGCCTGTGAGCTGCTTTTTGTGACCAAAAGCTGGTCACTGCTGTCTAGCCACTGTGGAAAGTTAGCCACTGTGGAAAGTTAGCAGTTCTTTGAGTAATGTTCTTAGTGCTGTTAAAAGGCTCTCTTGGCACATGTAAGCCTGGTGTCTTCCGGGTATGTCAGTAAACATGATCTTGTGACGAGCTTATGGTGGAATAATGGTTTCATTAAGCTTTCTCTTAAGTAATTCTAGTGTTCCCTAGCTTGTCTGTAAGGAACTGGAATGTGGAATGGGTTTAAATGCTGTGGTCTGCTGGGACTGTGTGTTGCTAAAACTTAATATCTCCTTCAGGTCTTGCCACTTCATTCTTCAATGAGAGGAACATAAACATTACAAAGGACTTGCTTGATCTCCTTGTGGAGGCTAAGCAAGAAGTACCATCTTGGCTGGAGAACATGGCCTATGAACAGCATCACAAAGGAGGTGGCAGCCGTGGGCGATCTAAGAGGTAAGATGCACAGCTTTGGCTAGAGGAGTACATTCAGTCCATTGAGAGACAGTTCTGTGACTCATTCTCAGTCTGAAAATACTGAGAGGATGGTAAGTGCAGTATAAACTGAGTTTGGGTGCAAAGGTGACAGCTGGATGTCTGGCTGGTTTTGTTCTGTCTATTCATAAGGCAGTTAGCACATAAGACCTCTTTGCTCTTAAGCAGGTGGCTAGATACAGCTGAGGTAGCATAATACTGGCAAAAACCATTTTAGAACTAAAAGCAGCTACAGAACACAGAAATGCATACCCGACTGTACCAGAGGTGTACATTAAGTGGTCTTCTGATGTTTAGCAAAAGGTAATACAGTGGCTCCTCACAAAACAGGAGACAGAAAAGAATGCAGGTGTGAGGCCACAGTTTTCCTGTGGCAATCTAAAACATTGTAATACAAACCTTTGTGTACTGGTTTACAGGGGTAGGATGAGAGAACACTTTATCTTAATGTAGTGAACATGATCCCACCACATTGGGTTTGGTTTTTCATTTTCCTAGCAGTATGCTTGTAAAACACTCACCTTGTACAGTGTGAGAGGTAGTCACAAATTCATCACTCAAACACCAAGATAGGGTTGGAAATCTTGTCAGGCAGAGATTTCACTGAATCAAATCTTCCATGGTAGCCTTGGGATGCTTGTAAAGTGTGCTCACCTCAGCACTGGCTGTTGGCCAGCTGTGGTTGGTACTCAGAGTCAGTGTGAGTGCCAGTGCGTGCAGTGCTGAAGATGCTACCGGTTTAACCCCGGTGTTTGTTCTTCCCTCTGCAGCAGTCGGTTCAGCGGAGGCTTCGGAGCCAGGGACTACCGGACGAGCAGCGGCTTCGGCAGCAGCAGCTCCAGCAGCAGCCGCTCCACCAGCAGCCGCAGCGGCGGGAGCGGCAGCAGGGGCTTCGGAGGTGAGAGGGGCTGGGCAGGCACTGCTGCCAAGCACAGACCCACCCTCAAATGCTTGTTGGGATAAAACTGGGTGTAATGTTTAAATAAGGGATCATCTGGAGCTTGTCATGCAGTCTCAGCATCCTGCTTGGATCTAGCCCAGTGCAGGTTATATGACTATGGTTTGACATTACCTCCATTTCCAGTATTAATGTTGTGCATTTGACAGTACTTCTGGGTGGGATTCATCCATACATGACAGATACCAGGACTGTTTTCTTGTTGTGAAGGTGCAAATCTTTAGAGTTAATTAAGCATCACTTTCTCTTGCCTTTCATAGGTGGTGGTTATGGAGGCTTCTACAACAGTGATGGATATGGAGGAAACTATAACTCCCAGGGGGTGGACTGGTGGGGCAACTGATCTGCTTGCAGCAGATAGCCCACCAAACAAGCTAATATGGAAACCACATGTAACTTAGCCAGACTATACCTTGTGTAGCTTCAAGAACTCGCAGTACATTACCAGCTGTGATTCTCCACTGAAATTTTTTTTAAGGGAGCTCAAGGTCACAAGATGGAAATAAAGGAACAAGTAGCCCTATCTCGAAGGTGGTTTTGAAGACTCTTATTGCTGTAGTCAGGATTAACTCCCCTCCCACCCATCCCCACCCAGAAACTGCATTTATAATTTTGTGACTGAGGATCATTTGTTTGTTAATGTACTGTGCCTTTAACTTTAGACAACTTTTATTTTGATGTCCTGTTGGCTCAGTAATGCTCAAGATATCAATTGTTTTGACAAAATAAAAATTACTGAACTTGGGCTAAAATCAAACCTTGGCACACAGGTGTGATACAACTTAAACAGGAATCACTGATTCATCCATAATATTACAAAGAAAAACTTATGCGGTAGCCTGCATTAGGGCTTTTGGTATCTGCAGATTTGAAAAATAAAACATCTTGAAGCATATCAATGCAATTAGTTTCTAATGTGGCAAAACTGTACTAAGTTAAAGTTCTGATTTGCTCACTCTATCCTGGATAGGTACTTAGAACCTGATAGCCTTTAATAAGCCATTCCAGTCATGATGAGATGATGTATGGATACATGCATACATTAAAAGCACTGTTTTTGAAGTTAATGCAAGTAAATACAGCAATTCCTTTTTCAATATTTAGGCAGATCATTAATGTGAGCTAGCCAAATGTGGGCAGAACATTACAGGGAACGTTTAAAGGTCTGATAACTTGAAATAGTTTTTAGGAGAATTCATCTATTTAGACTTTTTAAAAATGCCTGCCATATGAAATTGAAATGGTAGAATGGCTGACCATGGCAGTGATTGGTCCTCCTTAAGGGCCTGACTGAATTTTTGGTCTAATAACGCATGCTAGTGTTGATGTTTTTTGGTCAAGAGGGTATGAACAGGAAGAATTATGCAGCAGGCTTTATTTTAATGCAGATTCACATTACTCTGTTCAAGCTGCGTGGAGATGTTAAACTGGCTTACTGTAGACTTTGTAAAATGGCTCCAGAAGAGTAACAAACAAACCTGAGATCACAGAGGTTGGAAATGTACATAAACTGCACAAGGTTTCAATTCTGCTATTAAAGTGCAGTTTTAGTCAGTTTTAGTTGCATAGGTTTCCATTGTATTTATAGTCTGTTATGCTAAATCTGGCCAAAGATAAGTATTGTCCACCAGAAAAATGCCTCTGCCACTTGGAATTTCTGTGCTAACTTTTCGGCCAGAGCATTTAACAACTAATCTACAGTGGCATAGGAAAATGGCAAAAATCTCCTAAAGTGCAATAGATTTTTTCAAGTGTATTGTGCCTTGTTCTAAAACTTTTATTAAGTAGGTGCACTTGACAGTATTGAGGTCATTTGTTATGGTGCTATTTCAAGTCTAGGTTTAGGCCCTTGTACATTTTGCCCATAACTTTTTACAAAATACTTCTTTTATTGCACATTCAGAGAATTTTATATATGTCTTGTGTGCGTGTCCTTAACTTCCAATCTTATTTTGTCTCTTGGAGATTGAACGCAGCTTGTTTAAGGAGAAGGAAATAGATTCTAAAACTTATTTGGGACCATGGGAATGATAGCTGGGAAGAAAACTATTTGCACACGACAGATTTCTAGATACTTTTTGCTGCTAGTTTTGTGTAATATTTATTGAACATTTTTGACAAATATTTATTTTTGTAAGCCTAAAAGTGATTCTTTGAAAGTTTAAAGAAACTTGACCAAAAGACAGTACAAAAACACTGGCACTTGAATGTTGAATGTCACCGTATGCGTGAAATTATATATTTCGGGGTAGTGTGAGCTTTTAATGTTTAAGTCATATTAAACTCTTAAGTCAAATTAAGCAGACCCGGCATTGGCAGTATAGCCATAACTTTCTGATAGTAAAACAAAAATTGGCAACTTAAAATTAAACATGCCAAGGTTTTGATACACTTGTCTTAAGATATTTATGAAACACTTCTAAACACTGATGTGAAGTGTCCAGATTCTCAGATGTTTGTTGCGTGAGTTTTGTTTAGTTGTGTGTTTTTTTTTTTCAGTGAATGTCTGGCACATTGCAATCCTCAAACATGTGGTTATCTTTGTTGTATTGGCATAATCAGTGACTTGTGCATTTTAGCAAGTTTTATCAGCCAGCAATATTTTCAGTTCAGATACAAGGATTCAAACCAATATGCAAGAATGGATTTAAACTTGCTGAATGTGAAAATTGAACTTCAAGTCACTGTAGGTTTAGAATTGCTTATTGTATTAGTTTAGATGCTAGCACTGCATGTGCTGTGCATATTCTTGATTTTATTAAAATAAAAAAGTTGAACTGCACAGTCTATTCATTTGTGAAGCGTCACTCTGGTTTATGAGCTCTGTAGCCCCAGCAGTCTCATTCACATGCAGCTCTGCAAGCAGGTGACTCTAGTGTGGCACATGTCAGTGTGGTGACAGATGGCAGCCAGGCTCAGGGCTGTAGCTCAGAGAACCTAGAATGGCCCGTGCCCCACAGTGCAGGGTGACTGAGCAAGTGCCAAAAGTGGCAGCAAAGCACAGGTGGGACACATGAGAAACCACCTCGGGTTCTTCATTAGGGGAACCAATGGCTGTAACAAACTTAATAAACCTTGTGACCTCAGGCTTGGTTCCTTGGCCCCTGCCTGCTCAGGACTTCATCTCACAGCTGTCCCTCTTAATTTCACAGGAGTGCCTTGTAGAGAGCTTTAAGTTAAAATCATACCTGTTGCTAGGTGTTGAAAAGTCAAAATGAGGTGAAGTATTGGGACATCCAAGGGAATTGAGTGCAAGGAATAGATCCAGGTCTTTCCAGTTTCTTTGAAGTGAGGTAAATTTGCTTCATTTGAAAGTGATTTAGAAAGCCTGGTTTCAAGTTCAGTGCTGAAATGACTCTAGAAACTTACTATTTCCTGGTGAGTAAGGAAGTGTGTGGGCGGGGGGAAAGTAATGCCTGGGACCTCTGACCCATGAAAGTGTGGTGCAGGTGAATGGCATGGGGTAAGGACTGGTAAAGGTGTGGTATGCCCATATAAGGAATCTACACCAGCAATCCAGTCCTGTGTATAGGCCTTGGAGAGCAAAGGAAAGGAGGAGATTCCCAGGATAGCTTGCTGGAGCCTCTGCCTTGAGCACACTGACTGTGGGCCACACTAAATTTACCTGCTTTAGACTTGCATTAATTATCAACCTCATCATGCAGGGCTTTGTGTTGTCATGCGATGTCCCTGGATGTGCAGCATGCACTTAGATACCTTCCAAAGGCAGCTTTCTCTCCCTGTGTATCTGTGGAAATAGTTGAACTACAGTTAGGAGATGGATATGCCATGGGCATTGTGCACTGGAGGTGGCCCGTGGGATCTGGAACTCCAGCTCTGAGTGTAAAGGTTTGCACTTGGTGCTTCAGCTTCGGTTTGTCCCTGGCAGAGGAGTCATTGGGCAGCCAAATCCACAGAAGCACAGGGCTGCGAGCCATGCTCTGCACTGGGGCTTGCAAAGGTCCTGGAAGGGTTAATGCAAGGCAGTACTGGGCACAAAGTGAGAGAAAACCACAGGAGGAAATCTGGTCCTCAGACCTACAGGCTGGAGGAAACCATTTACCTCTGGAGGTGGAAGTTAGGCTGGGGAAATGGCAGGGATGAGGGGCCTGGAGGCACCAAAGTTACTGAGGTAAGAGAAGCATGGAGCTGTTCCCACAGAGATGGAAGTTTGTATTTCTGTAGTTCTGGGCATACTGGGCAGCAACACTGTTCCCACAGTAAATGAGAGAAGACTTGGGAAGAGGTGGGCAAGACATGATAAATTGTCGAGAAAAGGCTGAGAAGTTAAAATGGTAAAAATGATTATTGATTTGTCTTTGTAAAGCTTTGTTGTGTGGGGCCTTCAAAAAGTGCAGTAAAGTCAGTCCTTGGGCAATAAATGTTTGCATATGCCAACAGTGGCAGAGGTTATGGCAGGAAGGTTGTAGTAAAACCTGCTCTTGGTTTGCCAGTGAGGTCACTGTGACCTGTGCAGATAAGCAAATGTTGCTGAGGCCGTGGCAGCCAAAAGTTGCCTTACAATCCTTAAAGCTGTGTGTCTGTAGCTGCCTAAGTCTGTGAATCCTCATCCAGTGCAGTGTTCACTGTTGCTCATATTGATCAATGTGTTCATGAAAATAGCCTGCAGTCAGTTATGACAGGCCACACTGAATTACAAACCCTGGGTGCTCATTCTTGGGTGGAGGGGAGCAAAGGGTGGGTCTGGAGTTTCACTCCTGCTGTGCTGTGAGCTCTGCCACTCCAGTGAACTTGGCTGGAGCTGTTGCACCAGCACTCAAACAACCTCACAGGTTGTTAAGTAGCTAATTTTTGAGGGGAAGATTGCCAAGGCTGTTGATGTGAGAATTTCATGCTGCATTTTCTGTCTCAGTTACCACTTCATGTCAGAAAACAGCAGTGCAGATCCTGACTGGTGCTGTCAGCCCCTTGGCTGGTTGCTGCATGGAATCAGTGGCCTTGTCCCTTACACTGCTCATGGGTAGCAGTCATGTAAGTAGTCCCAGGAAGTGGGAAGTGGTTTGTGTAATTACCCTGTGCTCACACAAAGATGGCACTTAACAAGCTGAAGTCACCTGTTGGTGGTTAATGAGGCAGGCCTGGAGCAGAGCCAAGGCTAGGACAAGTGTGAGTGGTGGGAGGGCCTTTGCTGATGTACCATGAGTTCCTCTGCTGCTGTCCTTAGCTCTTTCCTGGCATTATTTTGGGAAAGTCTGGAAAGGCTGTCAGTGCTACGGACCTACAAGTGTGGGCTGTCCATTTAGGATAAGCAAATTCTGCTGTATATTTCATCATTGGGGCACTGCATCTCTTCACAAGTTTTTGTAAACAATTGAAATTCTGCTCTAAACTGCATCCTGCCAAGGGTAGGGTTTGTTCTTTGTCCTGCCATTTCCCTGTGGGGAAATCTACCATCATCTGATTTGTTAGCAAAAAATATTGCTGCTAAAGGAATTGCATGTTCCAAAGAAGCATTCAGTGTGTTCAGAGCACAGATTACACAATGCTGAGCCTGATTAATGACCTGTGCAGGTTTCAATACAGTGACGGCATCAAATTATGTATTTGGTGTGATGAAAGCTTTGCTCCCACTGGCCTTTCATGCAATCTAGAGTTTGTCATCGAGGGTCAGAGGGACGGCAAGCTTTGCATGGAAGGCTGAAGTACAGTCTGGAACAAGTTTGGCATTACGTGCTCAGGTATTCAGTGCAGAAAATGAAACTGTTGCTTCAAGGAGGGACCTGATTACCAGGGGTTTTTTTCAGTGGCTTAAGAGTTTGTCTAATCTCCTTCAGTTGATGACTCACTGTAAAAGGAGTAATGATAAATTTGAAAAGGAAGCAGAATAAAAGGTTTGGCAAAGACACAAAGCATCTGCTCCCAGCTGGGCTGCTGCTCTAGGTTACCTGGGGTCAGTCACATCATCATGCTGCAACCCTTCTCTTTGTCTCTTGTTCATCCTGTCAGTGTAAAGACATCAACTTTTTCAGCCAGAAATTTCAGCACCAATATCCAGTCTCATCTGACATCTCACCTGGGACTTCGAGGTTCTACTTGAAACCAATAATTTGCAGGTAGATTCAGCTTCAAAAATGTCAGCCTAGTAAGAGCATGGGACACCGTGGCATGTTCCTTGATTATTGTACTATAACAAGAGAGAGAAATGAGATTTCTGATAGCATTTCTCAAATATTTACCCTTGTTCTTTATAACCCAATTTTGGTTGTTTAGTTTTCTTTCTTTCATTTTTTTCTTTTTTTTTTGGTACATATTTGTTTCTTGCTGACAAAACAAACATTGCTTCTGATGGCACTTGAGATCTCAGAGACTCATGTGATTGAAAGCATTTCTTGTGCAGAAAGGGAAACAATTGCTCGGGGTTATTTACAAAGAAGGAACAGCCAGAAATTAAGTGGACTGGGAATCTTAATGGAAGCTGTTTGTTAAATACCACTTGTGTGCTGAGCTTCGTCAGAGATTAGATGCAGGTTAAGGCAAGTGTTCTCTGAAGAAATATAAAAACATTTGAGAGCCGAGAGCTAGCTAATGGAAACAGAGTTCCACATTGCTGATCTTTTCCAGCTCTCTCCATTTATGCATGAAGATGATGTGCCCAGGACTCTCTGGGTGAAAAGACTGTACTTAATTATGTTATTTAAATTGTGTGAGTCTACAAACATACTGGGATCACATACTTGAAAGCTTGCCTGAGTTTTCTAACTATATCAGCTGGTCTAAGAAAGATGCATCCTCTTCTCACAGCTCCTTAAACAGCTGAGGAATCTGGTAATTAGGCTACTGTTAATTCACAGTGTGCTTTATGAAAAATTCCTGCAGGGACTCAAGTACTTGTCTATTTTATGTGGATAAATTAAAATGATGGGCTCATTGCAACCACTGGTGCTTCTGCAGAACTTCTCAGGAATAAATCTCAGCAAGTTTTAAGTGGGAGGTCAGCCTTGCCAGGAAATGGAGGTGCAGAGCAGCCAAGCAAGAGGCCAGTGGCCGAGTTGGAGTGGAAGCCCAGCCCTCCTGTGAGTGAGTGTTGCTGTGGCTGCACAAACATCAGCTTCCTCTCACCATGACCTGGGGCTCTGGGAGTGGCCAAGGCTCCCGGCCATAGCCTGGGAACTTCCACTCAGCCTGCAGCCCCTGCCCGTGCCTTGGGACTCGTTACCCTTCAGCAGGAACTCCCTGGGAATCAGAGTTCCCCATGCAGGGTGAGCCCTGTGGTGGTCACCAGGGTTTTAGGAGGTTTTCTGCTACTGATCTTTGGTCCTTGTTTTAGCACCAGAGTGATTTACCTTTGCTTCACTTGCTGTAGAACTCTGAGATCTTAACTGAGGTTCTTAAAGGAGTTTGTGACTTTGAAATGCCCTTGACAGGAGCCCCACACAGACTGGAGGGAGCTTTCAGTGCTGCAGTCCATGAGAGCATCCCCAAAATTCGTAGCAGGTAGAACTGAACCTTGCAGTGCCCTGCTGAATTTTCCGGCCTGGGCTGTGCTGTAGGACTATGAATGTCTCAGCAAGCTGGAAGTATCAGGACATCTCTGGCTGTTGATGAATGCTTTAGTGATATCAAAGAATGTCTGTCTGATAACAGCAGTCACTTCTCTAGGGCTTTGTTAATTCAGTGGAGATTCACTCTGAGATGCACCAGAGGTCAAATCATGCTTTTCAGTTTGGATAATGGAATCTCCCTCCCATGCCAGGAAAGGATCACACTATTCTGACCAAAACTTTCAGTATTGGGCACAGCTTTTGGTTTAGAAGTCTGATCATCTTAACTGAAGCCCACGGGGACAGGCTGTAGACAGCACATAGAGGTTCATCCCTACCTCAGTTTCAGTTCTTGTGCTGAAGGCATTGAACTGGAGATGGAACATGCAGCAATTGAAACCTTTAAGAGCCAGCTAGGCTTATCAAGAATTACATGAATTAATTATAAATTAGGTTTAGGGACAAGGAATGTGTTTTCACATGGATGGTTCAGTTGGAAACCCAGATTCTTTTTTGTGGTGCACTCAGCCTTGGCTGTTGGAGTGGTTTTCTATTTGCAGTCACCAAATTCTCTGTGATCAGAGATTGCTGCTGTGCTTGGTTTTATGTCCATCAGAGTGTAGGCAGGGTATTAAATTGCCAGCCAGGGAGCTAGGGACCATCAGCCGCTTACTGCTGTGTGTTTGTGCTATTTGTCCCCCTGGCTTGAAACCATTTCATTTTCCTTCTGTCTTCTCTGACTCTTCCTACTAAGCCCAGGAACTTACACTTTCCTCTGAGTCCCAAAGACCTGCCCTCATCCTTCTGAATCAGGTAACCCTTCCTTTTTCCCCCAAACTCTGCCCACCATCTGCAGCCTCTGCCTGGTTTTGGTGATTTCAAGGATCCACCTGCCTTCTCAAAAGTCAGAAATTTTCCATACTGTTGTTTCCCTCGATGTTCCTGCTCCTACAGGCCTCCTTCTAGAGGCACAGTTTGCAGGATTGCTCAGGCAGCATCTAATAAGTAATAGCTGCAGAAATATGGCTGTGCAAGGCTTTTCTCAGCAGAATTGTTACTGTAGGTTATTTAAACATAGCTCTGCTGGGTCATTGAATTCTTTCAGCCCAGAGCAGTTGCTGGCAGAAGTAAATGGATATGGCTGTCAAATTTGCATGTAGCCCTCAAAAACTGCTTTATGAACTACTTGGTATTTGAATTCTCATCAGTTCAGAAGAAGATACAGCTGCTTAGTTTGTTTACTATTATCAATTGCATAAAAATAACCAGAATACAGTGACTGATAAACCTCCAAAATGAGGAAGAGGCTAGTTTATATTTACATTTTATGTTTAGTTTTGTTTACTAGAGCATGCTGTGTTACTAAAATTAGATGTGGATGAAATGTTTGTCCTTTTCCATGGAATCTTTCAATTTCAAAATTAAAATTTTTCCTCTCTGCCAATACAGATAAAAATAGTATGGCTTTGATGTAACATAAAGTCTGGGTTGTTCGATAGCTTTGGGCTGTGTTGTACTGCTTCCTTTATTAAAAATTGCAGTAAAATGGTTCTACTTTCTAAATCCAGTTCTCAAAACATATCTTTTTTAAGAAATGACAGTTTGACAGTTCTGAACCAGTTTTCCCAGTGACCCCACCTAATAAATGTTTTTTGAAGTATCAGCATTTTCCACCAGCCACAGAACAGTTTTGCTGAACAGCTGCTGTCCAGCTCTGTGGTCACTTCATATCAGTGTGTGACACCATTTTCTTTGTCACAGCATGACACAAAACCTGTAGTGCCTGTCACCAGGTCAGCCTTGAGTGCTGCAGGTTCAGGGCTCCTGAGTGGGTGACACTTGACAAGAAAAACCTTATTTTAGCTGCTTCACTCCAGTGAGCAGCAGGAGCGCTTGTTTTGCCTTGCTATTCACTGTACTATTTTATATTTCCATTTTACAAAGTTAGCACCAATTTACAAAAGTACAGCCTCAGCATGTGTTCAGTATGTGGATTGTAGAATATATCTGATTTATAGCCCCATCCTGGTGTCAGAAATGTAGAGAAACTACTTCTGAGAAATTCTTTTTTTCAAGAGCAAAAGCGGACCTTTCAGCTCTGGGTTAATTTGTCTCCTTCTGTGCAAGGCTCATTCTGCTGAGGCCAACACTAGTGTTACATCATCTCAATTAATGCTCTTGCAAAGCACTTTTCCAAGCTCAGAAGAGACAGTTGAGGCAATATTTCCAAAGCATCCTGGCTCTTGCTGTGCCTTCACCACTGTTCTTGAAAGGCGTTTCCTGCTGATGCTGAGTGGGAAGAAATCTCGGCAGTACAGCTCTGCCAACAGCCACCCCACATCCCAGCATGAGCAGAAGGGGATGAGAAGAGCACCAAGAACCAAAAAAAGGGGACATTCCTTAGGGAGAGTGGGCCAGGAGAGGTGTTCAGTGGCCAGGCAAAGGCATCAGTGTCAAACTCAGGTTTTGTTGGTTTTCATACAACAAAAGCTTTCCCCTTCTCTCTGTGTTACTGAATGATGCTGAAGTTTCCTGCTGATGCTGAGTGGAAGAAATTTTGGCAGATCTCACACTCCTGATGTGTTCCTGGTGGGCAGCTGAGGATGATCCTTCCTCTGCTGTGTCATGGAGCTCATCTGAAGGAAGGCACTTTCTCAAGCCTTGAAGGCAGCAGGAGCTCAGTCATGGGGTTGGTTCTGGCTGCTCTGAGTGAGGTTTGCAGTGGGTCTGACACCAGCAGGGGAGAGGCAGCTCAGCCCTGCTGCGGAAATTGCAGCGTAGGCTTTGCCCTCCGACGTCAAAAGCAGAGTGGGAATGAGATCAAAGCTTTGGATGTTCCTGCTGCAGTCACGGGACAGAGCCCAGTCTGTGTCCCCATCCCTGTACCGTGGGGGCTGGCTGCAGGCAGCAGAGATCTCGTGGGAGAGGGAGGAGGGATGGCAGCTGTGTGTGCTGGCAGTGGTGCAAGCTGGCTGCTGACGCTTGCAGGCTGGCAGGAGGATGTGCTTGGTCAGCTTTGTGGGGAGAGAAAATGTCCTGGATCACTTCGTGCTGGCAAGAGACAAAGCGAGAAAAACACTGAGACTGAAGTGGGGGAAGTGAGTCTTTCCCTGGCTTTCCATGCAGAGCATTCCAGAGTTCCCCCTGGTTACAAGGGACATACCATGTTTTTCTTCTGAACATCACTGAATTGATCATCTCAATATAAAATTATCTCTGTTTCCTTCTCATTATGTGGGTTATTTAGCCATTTAACTTGAGAGTGGCTGGTGTTACCCTTTATTCCCATTATCCCCTTTATTATTCCCTATTAACTCCTTGAAGTTCAAATATGTGTTTCCTTGGGTTGGAAGGTGAGGAAAAGCTCTTGGCTCTGGGGTGACACCTCCCACCCAGCCTGATTTAACCAATGGTGCTGCCCTCAGAATCAGCCTGGAGGAGGCTGTACTTCTCCTTTTCTCCCAGGAGAAAGTTCCCACTATGGTTCTGCTGGAATCACTAAGAGGTCCTTGGAGTTCTGGCCTGGAATAGTGCTGGACATGGGAGAGCAAGAAAAGCAGCAGCTAAATGGAATGTGTTGATGGGTTTGATTTCTGTTGTTCCTGTGCATTGTGTCACCAGTGACTTTCAGAGCACATTTTCAAGTATGTTGGGAAGCTTACCTGTAGGACATTACAGTGTTAATAGAGGAGCAGGCAGGAAACAAACATGTTCAGGTTCTTGCAGATCAAATTGGAAAAGAAGCAGCTAGGGAGTGAGGAAATGGTGATTTCAGTACAGTAGAGAAGGATGTCAGGCTTGGCTGGGTGATTGCTGATGGGCAGGAATGGAGTGCATTGGTGTCAGAACATTCCTTCCCATGTGGCCTCAAGTTTCCACAGCCCAGCTGGTGCAGGAGGCATATTTGCATTGTGAAGTGTCAATAAACCAGGCTAGAGAGGAGCCAGGCTTCTCCTAGCTGACTTAAATCATGTAAAACTGCTGTCATTTAGTGGGAGACGCTAAAAATCCAAGAGATAGTGCTCACTTTCTCACATGATGAGAAATTAATTCAATTTCCAACACAGTATAGCCAATAGTGAGTTTAATTTATGCTGCAATTTCTAACATTAATCTTTAATTTAGCCCAATGCCTCTTTAACTAGCTGAGAGAGCAGCATCTCCTGACTCTGCTGTTTTGATTAAAGGTGCTGTTCTTCCAGGACTGTAGTCCCTGACACTCTGCAGTCACATTCAGCAGATGGTTACCCAGGGGAGCAGAGACAGACCTGTCTGCTCAGATTGCTCAGTCTGTTCAAAACTGACAACTTGTGGATAGGAGACTGGATGTTCTATTAGTTTTGGAGCTGGGCTTTTTAAAGGAGTTAAAAAGGAGTCTTTCCTTTTTAACTGAGGATAATTCAGTTTAAACTGGACAAGGATTTTGCACATTCAAATACAAACTTTCACTCTTCCCTTCCAGCTTCCCTGTTTTGGGGTACAGTTGTGTGCTCCCTTGTTCTGATGGACTGAAGCAATTCCTGGGGAAATCTGAGGCCCCACAGGGGTATAAGGCAGAGACCTGCACAGGCTCCAAACTTCTCCACCTGTTTCATTGTCTCTCACCTTGTTCCCAGGTGCTTTTGCTCCAGGTTTTAACACCACGGAGCTCCTGCATAAACTTGGACCATCTTTTTATACCTCATCCCACTTTGTCAGCTGTGTCTCCTTTCCATTATCTACCTCCTTTGCCCAAATGGGATCATAGAAAAAGATTAGCATTGAGTGGGACCCTAAAGATCACCCAGTTCTAACCTCCCTGCCATGGGTTAGGAACTTTCCACTAGACCAAGTTGCTCAGAGCCCCATCCAGGCTGGACTTGAACACTTCAGGAATAGGAAGTGCAGCTCTCTGGGCAAACCTGTCTGGGATCATCCCTCTGGAGGGTGACAGTGCTCATGCCAGCCACTCCTTGCAATGGACTCATGGGATAACAAGAGACCTGGGGACACTCGTAGGGAATCAGGAGCACAGTCCCAGGACATCTGTGATGTCCTGCAGCCTGTTCCATGTTAGTATAGCATCTAGGAAAGTAGCATCTTATCTGAATTGCTGTGCAAATCCATAGGATTAGTCATGGGAGCAGGGAGGTTTAACTCTGTAATTCAGAGAGTGATGCTAATGAGAGCTTCTTAGAGAGGTCATTTCATAGTGGTCTGTTAGGTCTGCTTCTTTTCTGGTCTCCCCAAAGTATCACCTGTGAGCTGTAATCAGATGTTACAGACCTCAGCTGCTGAAATTCCTGTCTGGGGGAATAAACAAGCAGTGTTTTATGCTTTGCTGTAGGAAATTCAGGGATTAGCTAAGGCTGTGTTTTAAACCTCCTCCATAAACAGACTCCAGCTGTGGCAGTCCTGGGATCTGAACCCTCTTGCTCCGAGCTGCAGTGCCAAATTAGAAACAGGCTTTTTCCTGGGCAGGCTTTGTCCTGAGACGATCTCCCAGTTCGTGAATGTGTTCTGACTTGGCAAAAACCCAGTTGTTTAAAATATTCACTGAGCCAGCTGTGAACCTGCACACGCCCCTGGTGCAGTGAGTGACTGGAGGGGCCACCAGCGGCCTCTGCAGAGTCACAGCCAGAGCTGCTGTCAGGGCTCACAGCTCCAGCCCAGCCCATCCTTGAACACACTGCCCCTCGTCTGTCACAGCTCAGAGATGGGGGTAAAGCTTCTCACTGGACACAAAAGACAAAAAGCAAAGGAAATAAAATCCATCAGCAGCCGGGAAATGCCCTGCAGTGTTTGCATTGCAGTCTTCTATGTGCAAGGCTAAAATAGGACATGTCTATGTCCAGCTTAACAAGGGCAGAGTCCTCCAGTGACCTTCCTGGACTGTAAACCTCAGATTAGATCATGGTGTCTCCTCACAGGTATAGAAACAAATGTTTGGGCCAAAGGGCTTGCTGCCAATTTGCTGCACAGACCATTTGATTAAATCTCAATATATGACTTTCCCTTTGATGGAAAAGAAAGGCCAGCCCTTACAACAAAAACCCCATGTAGTGTATTTATTACAGTACAAGTTAGGCAGATGAATAACAGTATTTGGAGGAAATTTCTGTAAGCTGCTTAGTGGTTACAATAGCCAGTGCTGAATTACGTGAATGATTTGTCCAAGGGAGTCACTGCTGTGCCCCTTTCACCCCATACACAGCACCTCTGACACTGTGCCAGGATGGCTGGGTACTGATGATGCCCCTTCTCTTACTTAGGGATTATCTGCAACTTTCACTTGTCCTTTCATGTCAGCCCCAGGTGAAAGCACTGAGTTTTCCAGGCTTATCAGTGGATTAAAGCTGGCAAGAAAGTTAAAAAAATGAACCAACAATCATTTCTTCTTAGCTAGCTTATGATAGATAAAGGAACTCTGAAGTATTTCTATTTCTCCCCAAATAGAGAATGTCAAATAGACTGTTTTCTGCCTTTCCTCTCAGAAGATTATGGCGTGGGGGGATCTCAGAAGTGTTAAATTGTTTTTACTTAATCAAAAAGACAGGAGTCTTGGAGCCTTAATAGAGATCTATTTCTTCTCAACACTTCTCAAACATTTGAACTACATCGGATTTAATGATACAGGAGTTTTAAAGGGGCTGAATAAATCACTACTTTTGCTTTTCCTCAACTGACACACTGGTGATAAAGCTTCTGTTGGAGATCTGGTAGACCTTTCAGGGAAAAAAAAGCAAAACCCAGCATTAAAACCAGACTGAATTTACTGTGTTTAAAACACAGCAGTGGAAAAACATGCCTCAATTTCATAAATGTTACTGTTCAGCACAAAAATGGCAAATGTGCATGAGGTTCTTGGAGACCTTGGTTATATTCAGTAAATATATTTAGTTACTCGTGGTAACTTGGAAACACTTAGGAGCAGGGAAGAGAAGGAGGGATCACTGAAGAGAAAGCTGACAAGGGGTGCAGCTGTGCAAGCATGGCTTGGCTGGCTGGAGCTGCAGCATTAAGGCTCTTGTAGGTCACAGCACAGTTTGTTCTTTCTGATTTACGAGTCCCACACTTGGAGCATGTCCTGGCTTCGCTGTGTCAATGGCTTGGAGTGCCCAGGAGTGTGTGCAAATCTTATCAGGGATCAGAGTATCACGAGCGTCAATCATGGGCCAGCAGCTCTGTGCACACACTGCTGCTTTCTCACCTGCTGGAAAAGGCTTTAGCCCCACAAAATGCAGAGCCTGGGCTGTGTCACTGCCTTCCAACGGGACCCTAAAGAGAGCAGAGAGAGCTAAAAGGGCTCAAGAGGCTCTCACTTGCTGTGTGCAGTTAGATCAAGCGTGGGGTGCATTGCCATGTGGACATTGCACCCTGTATTTCCAGGTTCTGTCAAGCTAGGGAGAAGGAAAATAAATAAAGCAATATGCTTGCATGTACTGCAAACACATCACATCCTGTTTATTGCACACAACTCCTCCCACCCTGTTAGAAAAATGTCCCTAAGGTTTCAAAGTGGAAAACTCAGCAGCTGCTGGTGAAAAATGACAAGAGCAGAGTGATGGTGCTTTGTAAGCCTGAAAGCTTTATTTACATGCTGCAAAGCTGTTTGCACAAGGCCTTACCCACTTTGGCGTGTGAGAAATCTGGTGGTGAAACAATTCAGTTGTGTTACAAAATTATAAAGCCTTCTAAAGACTTAAGGCATTAAGTGCTCTTTGCGTGCTGCTGTATTACATTCGTAAAATACCCAAGCTTGGCTCTAATGGGCTGTAAATGAACTCTTGGTGAAAAATATATCAAAATAAAACTGCAGGCAGCCTGAGAGAATGCCTTCCAGGTTCCTCATAAAGACTTCATACCAATTAGCAAAGCCAGTCCCAGGGAGCACATAACAGGCTTTTTATACTAGGCCTTGCAGATGCTGGGATGTTACTTTATTTTTTACAATACCAGTATTTACACCAACTATGGGCTTTAGTGAAAAGAAATGCAAGATTTTCTCTGAGAGCAAGGAAATGGTATCGTTTACAAGGGAAGATAAACAAAATTGCTACTACCAGGAAAATGGGAAGTCAGAGCTGTGTGGGCTGAATTCTGTCCTTATTTGGCTTTGGGGAATTATGTTATTTTATTCTATGACTCAGAGCTGTTTTTACAGCATTTGCGTCACCCAGAAAAGTTGAATCTGCATAAGACCCAGCATGTTCTAGGAGAGAATATTTTGTTCTGTAATGTGAACTGGCTAGCAGGCATTGACAGGTCTCATGTTTTGCTTTATTATTATTATTGTTGTTGTTGTTGCCATTCAGGCATAAACAGCAAGATGTCTCAGAGCTATCCGTTTGTGTTACAGCAGCAAGCATGTGCAGTAACAGGGAAAATCCTAATACTTGGAGAACCATCTCACAACTCAGCAGCAGTGAATTCCATTTGCTTTCAGTTTGCCTCCTTTGACCTCTGTTCACATGTGGAAAAACACAGCCTGTGCATGACATGGATAATGTTACTTCCCTGCTCAGTTCCACCCGGATCTCACCATATTATTTCACTTGCAGAGCCTCACCCATTGTAGGTGCCACAAATTAGTCACTGCCCCGAAGTGTAAATGCTTGTGTTTTTCCATCCGGGAGGGTGGTTAGAGATTTGGCACATAATGCTGCAAGGAGTTGGCAGAACTGGAAGTAGGTGAGCTCAGACAGTGGTCTGAAGAATGCAGCAAACCCAAGCAAATCCAAATTTAGTGCTCTGGAGGCTGGATCACAAGTGCTGCAGCCCTGTGATACAAAGTGCTGATCTGATATTGGCCCGTTCTGCTTGTTCAGATGTGTTCGAGTGTTTCTGAGAAGTTATTTTTGTGCTGGCAGGCTTTGTGAGAGATCAGGTGGTGTCTGCCCATGCGGCTCTGCCTTTCTGCAAGGCTGGAGATCATTTCTCTTCCTGCAGCTGGCACGGAGCTGTCATTAAAAGTGTGACACTGACATAAACACTGCTCTGGCTAATTAGACATCAGTGAGGTTGTGTGCCCACACCCAGCCTGGGGCATCCTGGCAGCTGTGGAGGAGCCTCAACTCCCCAAGCATTGCTCAGGACTCAGGAACAGCTTGGGCACAGCTGAAATCCAAAGCAATAGGGTTTGTTTCCTTGCTCCCAAGGGCGGGGCACTCACCTTTCACCCCCTCTTTGCTGGAGGGAGCTGGCACTGGACTTTGGCTCTGTGTCACTGCTTTGGCACCAGCCTTGGGCACCAGGCTGCATTGTGGTCCTGAGAGCCATTTCTGTACAGCAAACTTCCTTCTCTCTCACATACTAATTTTTTTTTCTATTTTGTTTTTAACAGCACTTTGCTAGTGGTTTGCTTCTGCTTTTTGGTTGCTCAGGTTTTGTCAGATAAAAGGGTGAGGCTCAGCAAGGTGCAAGCATCTCTGCAGCCTGGGAGAGGGAGCACTGCAGTAATCTCCTGCTCTCTGTCTCTCCCCTTGTATCCAGAGGAGAAGAAAATGAAGCCTGACATGATTATCAGATAGCTCATTAACTGAATCCCATCACAAGTGGTCACTCCACAAATTCTTGGTGATTTAATTCCCCCATTTAATGAATTCCTTCCCTAGAAATTATTAGTTCACATTAGAGACAAATTACCTGTTAATTTTCCATGTGATAATTAGTGCTCTTCCAGGCCCTAGTTAAGCTTTCTTGCTTTCTGTCAGATTTGATCAAAAGCAGACACCTGAGCCTTTTGGTTTGTGTTTCTGTAAATGTCAACATTTCCCCTTTTCTGTATGGAACACGGGCTAAGGCAGGGGTCTGACACTGCCCTCAGGACCTCCAGGAGAGATGACTCCCTCCCCATTCCTGCTGGGGACTTTGCATGGGCCTGGGAGAGAAAGAAGATAAGAAATCCACTCCAAAAATAATTACAGTGCAAGACTGTGACCTTTGCAGCTTCTGCTGGTGCCCGAGGTCTCTGAGCATTGATTTTTTTATCTGCTGAGTGTCACACAAGGCCAGGGGCAGTGGCCTCCAGAGGGGTTGCAGAGTGAGGGCTGCATGCGAGGGCTTTCACGGTGGATGGGGGAATTTTCTTTGGCTCTGGTCTCTGCCCCTGAGGCTGCTGCTGTATTTTATCTACAGATTTGTGCAGTGCAAAATGCAGAAGCTGCCCAGGAAACAGAAGGCGTTGCTTCCCCCCCGCCATCCCCCCCCCCCCGGAAGGGTTTGCAAATCCCATCTCCTCTTTCACTGTGTGTTTCTGCCAGAGGCTGCTGGCATTATTTATTCATTTTGCTGCACAGTGTCATGGTTTCAACAGGAGGGGGGGATCGTCCCCTTTTGATCTGTGCTGGCCTATGGCTTCTCTTGGTGTGGCACTTTGGTGGAGATGGTGGGGTGGGTTTGGCTCTCCTGAAGCTTGGGGCTGCTGCTCTTGGGGCTGCTGCTCGTCAGGCAAGCACTGAAAAAGCTGCTGGTTGTCCTGCCTGTGCTGATGTCACTGACACTGAGGGTTTGCTGTGCTGCAGTTTGTCCTTGCACGCTCCCAGGGCAGGGGTGGAAAGGCTCAGTTCGGGTGTGGGACTGAGCTCAGAGCCCTTGCTGGGAGGCTGCAGGGCTGGGGTCCCTGCAGGAAATCAGGGCTGGCAGCAGCGTCCCAGCAACCCCTGACAGAGCCTGTTTGGCCTGGGCTGGTTGGTCATGCACAGGCATGATGGACAAATGGCAAACACCCCCCCAGATTTTGTCATGGAGAGGTGATAGGCACGTTCCAGGTTTCAATAAAGAAAATGTTTAGATCTCCCTCAGGTGCTGCCTGTGTCTCACAAAACACTTCTGATCAAACATTCAGGCCCAGAACCTCGAGGGTGTTTCAGCATTGATGCTGCTGACATTCCCTGGCAAACACTCAGTCCTTTTTAGGTCTCTCAAGTGTGAACAGAGCCACCCAAACACAGGTGCTGCTGCCTGGCACAGCCCCAAAATGCAGGGTCTCAGCAAGGTGTGTCCAGATCTGGGCTTTGCTGTCACAGCCAGCTTGTAGCACTGGTAGGATCCCCCAGACTCGATGGGATGCTCTGTCAAGGCACCCACTGAGCATCTACCCCAAATAATCTGAGAGCATCCCAGCTTGGTGCTTTCATTCATTGCTTCCACAGACTGCCTTTTATTTTGCAAATTTTGATCTGCACCAATTGCAGCTCAATGGAGCAAGGTTTTCCTATCCAAGGGAAGCATTTCTGTGGCACTGGTGAGTCCACTGCTCTGGTGAGAGAGGGACTGTAGAGGCTGTCACCAAGTGCACCTGAGGGGCTGCTATGAATGCTCAGAGTGCCAAGGAGGGAGAGGATGTTTTGGATCCCCCAGAGATGCTGCCCTGTGTGGCCCAGCAGCTCCTTCCTTCTCCTACACCCTCATGTACCAATGTGTCTACTCCTGTACAGCCCAGTAAGGCTCAGAGAAGTGTGAAAGTGCTGCTGAAATCAAAGGGAAATAATAACCATAGTGAGGAATTCTGGGTGGAATACAGGTTTTTTGAGGGCTGAGTGCTGATCCTATCCAGGAATGTAGTACTTGCCCTGCTGCAGAGGTGCTGCATCCTCTGCCACCACCAATTCCATGTCTCAGAAAAACGTGCTGAACTCATTCTCCCTCACGTAATGAGGTCTTCTGCAGCTGGGAGGAAAGAAAGTCTTTTGCATGAGCAGAAGTGCTGGACTTCTGTGATCCATAAATACACCCCAGTGTGGGGGATCTGCTGTCTTTTCCGTGGGGGCTTTTTTTGGCGACGCCCAGGGTTGGTGTGGAGGAAGAGGTGTCAGCAGCCCATAAAAGCACAGGCAGGGACCGAGTGGGAAGCAAAATACGGGGGTGTAAATGTGAGCTTATCTCCTGCAGTGGCTGTTCCCCTCCCACCCCCAAGCTCTGCTAGCTTTAATCATCTTAGACCCGTGCAAAAACTCTGCATATGTCAGGTGCAGGATGTTTGAGCAGCTGCATTACTGAGCTGGAGGATCTAAACCCCTTGCAGATGGACTTTGTGGAGGTGGCAGACAGCTCCCCAAGGCCAGGCTCCTGCTGGCCACAGCTCCTGAACCCCAGGGACTGCTCCATCCCCCTCTGGTGTGCCCTGGAGCAATGATGTGTTCCACATCTGGGCTTGATAGTTTCACAGAATGCACGGCCACTGCATATTCAGTGAGGCATGATAAGTTCATTTAACAAATCTTCCAGATCATCTGTGAGTGTATCCTGCTCTAACTTCCAGTTAATGTGCTGCTTATTGTAGTATTGAAGTTTTTTCCTGATCTGATGGTTTCCTCCCTTCCTGCCTGCCAGCATCTTTGGCAGACAACAGAATTCTATTTTAGATCTATACCAGGTAATTATGTTTGCTTGGCATGTTGCAGTGCTCCTTGTTACTTTGCATTCAGAAGTGTTAGGCAGGCAGGGGAAAGTGCCATGACAGGTGGAGTAAAAATCACATTACAGCCCAGCTACAGCCCCCAGGTCCCTTTCTCCAAGAGTCCCAGGGCTTCTGGTTCATCCTCCCAAGTATTTGACCTGGCTAGAGAGCAGAATCCTGACATAAATTCCTGAGTTAAGCAGAGACAGGTAAGTGATGAACCTGCCCCAAATAATGACTCTGTACAGTGGGGAGAAGGTGGCACTGATCCTGTCCTGGAGGTGGGAGAGATGAATTATCAGGAGGTAAACAAAGAGTCTGGTGAGTCCTGGGGGGCTGACGGCTTGGATAATGTATGGCCTGTTGTGCCTTTAGTGCAGAAAGGCTGTTTCAAAAGGTGTTTTCAGAGCTGAGTGTAAGTTCATTGTCCTGTGCCTGTATGTGGCTGTGCAGGAGCTTGATCAGGATGAATGCACTCATGGCACTAAGGGGGAATTAAGCAGAACTCGTTGCCATGTCCTTGCCTTTCTGTGGGCGCTGTGCAGGCTTCTCTTTAGATCACAAGGAACTGCAGCCTGTGGAAAGCACAGCTTGAGGACTCCAGCAGGACACAAGCAGCTCCCTTTTACTGCCCTGGGTGGGAATGGAAACTTCAGACAAAATTTACTAGAGAAAGCCTGAGTCACAAGGTGCAGAGAGAACTCCCTTGCTTTATTAACTCCTTCTCAGAGAGAGAGGACCCTGGGGGTGGCTGGATCCAATCCTAGCCTCAGGCTGTCAACAATTCAAGTAACTTTGGCCTGCAGGATTTAAAGATAGCAAATCAGATATATTTATATAAAGGAAATTATTTAGTATGACAAATGATTAGACAGAAGATCTTAATCAGAATTATTTGCTACAGAGTATAAAAGCTAAAGCTACTAGAAGTGTATAGTATAATAGAGTGCACTAAATTAAAACAATTATATTAAACCTAGCAAAAAGAAACAGTTATTAAGTAGAGATTTATGTAACTCACCAGACCAGCACTCCTGGGCAGGTCTCTTTCTTTTAACCTGGAGGAGCAACCTTGAGGGGCATGAAGGGAGAATCTCCACACAGTCCAAGAAGGGGTATCTCAGAAGAACCTGCTGTATGGAAAGTGGACTGGAATTTTAGAGTGTAAAGGGGTTTACTGCCAGTCATATGCCTCCAGGCCAGTTTAGCAGCTTATCTGTCAAAGCTTTGCCTTATTGTCAGGATGTTGATTTGGGGTTGGTGTGCCAGATTGAGTTTTAGCACAATTCAACACCAAAACAACACATAGCTCCCCTCTCAATCCACCCTGATAGATTTGCAAATAGGACACTGAGTTTCTTGACCACATTCCAGGTCAAAGCATCCTGCCACAATTACACAGGGTAGAAACGGCCCCACAGATGGACTGGAGCAGAGCAGGGCAGCTCCCCAGCTGCTGCAAAATGCAGACTGAGCCCACACCCTCCCAGGGCTCCCTGGCTGTGCTTGCCCACACCACTGGCACCCTCAGGTGCCACCTTCAGCAGGAAGGCCAAGCTGGCTGGTCCAGCCTTGACTTTCCCCATCTGTTGTGTGACATGGGAGCAGCAGCTGCCCCTGGGACACACACTGCACACAGGTGATGCCCTGCTGCACATGCGGGCTGCTCGAGGGCATGAGGGATGGCAGGGCTCCCCTCACCCTGCAGAGGAAGATGATGCAGCCCTGCTCAGGCCTCACCAGCAGCATTTTTTCCCTGAACAGAGAAGCCTGAGCGTGGCTGGCCAGTTTTAGTCAAGGCCGAGAGTCACAGAGCACGTATGGGAAACATGGATTCTAGTCCTTATTCAGGTTTAATTAATACAGATCTGAGCCCAGATCTTCCCTCCTGTTCCCCAGGACTGCTCTGGATATTGTGGAGAGTTACCCAGTAGCCCAAATGATGTTTTTCAGCACTGCATCCATACACAGGTACTGCAGTGGGAAGCAGGAACTTGCTTCCATGGCAAACGCCCAACCCCTCACTGCAGAGCAGCCCACGCTGCTCCTTTCTTGCTGGAAATGTTGCTGTTTGATTGGCATGAGAGAGACATGAAACCACGGTTGCAGGAGAGGCCTCACGAGCTGATGCAAAATCCAGTGGCCTGGACAGACTTGGAGAGGATCTCTGTCCCAGCCTTGCCAGGCGGGACAAATCCAGGAGGATTTGACCTTGATGGAGCTACTCTCCATCCCCAGGGCTCCCTGTCCTCGTGTGGGGTCTGTGTGATGCCTTACTGGGCTGCTGGCAGGGGTTTGGCTGATGGATGAGCACAGTGGCCGTGGTTTGCTGTACACTGCACCTGCTGCAGGCTGCCTACCCTAGAGTGTGCTGTTCCCTTTCAGAAGCTGCTGCTGCTGCAGCCTCAGGCTCCTGGGCCGCTCCTGCAGCACGGCCTGGCCACGGGCAGCACCTGAGATCTGGTGCCCAGCCTGACCCTCTCTTCTTCCTGCAGTTTTATTTGCTATAATCCATTACTTTCCACGTGGGTCAGTGGTTTTTTGGTGTCTGCTTCTTGCCAAGTGCTGCTGCTGGCTGCCTTGTCTCATCCACAGGCCAGGTAGTGAAGAATCCTCCTGCAGGATTACTCCTGAGGCAGCTGCTGTGCCCTTGGGCTGGGTTTGGGCATGGTGACCTGCTCTCACAGCCAGGTGTCCATCAGGAATCTGTCCCACTCAGACCACTCTGTGATGGCAGCCCAGTGTGTGTCTGTGTGTGTGTGGCTCAGCTGGGACGGTGAATGGGGCTGGTGTGACCTTGAGGCCCTCCTTACTGAGGATACACAGGGAGGACATTGTGGGGAGCACCACAGCAGCTCTTCTGTCCAAGGGGTGTCTTGAAGTGGTGTTGGTCTTGTGCAGGGGTGGGACCAGGAGAAGGCAGGCTGGCAAGGACATGGCACAGCAGCCTGAGAGGCCTGGGCTGGCTTTGAGGGAGCTCTGGAATTTAATGCCTGAACGAAGTTTGGTGGCTTCAGCCTATACAAAAAGGAAACCCCTGCCTACAGATGGAAGCCTGTCCTCTCTTCTGAGCAAGGGAAAGCTCTTTAACTACTTGCTCTTGGAGTCCTGGTTGCTCCTCAGCTGCTTCTGTGTCTCCTGTGAGCAGCCACATCAGTGTGTACCAAGTGTTGTTTCTGCTGTGCTGAGCTGCAAACCCCAGCACAGCCACACTGGTCCATCCTGCCTGCTCAGAGCGCTGAAATCCCACCACAGGACACCTCCTCCCTGCCCCAAACTGTGCCAGACACACACCTGTGTGTGACCATCCTGTGTGCGACCACCCTGAGTGCAACCTGGCCCCATGGGCAGCACTGACAGCAGGAGCTCTGCCGAGAAAAGCTGAGGCAGCTCCTTCAAAGGTCACCCACGTGATTTTGTGTGCAGGAAAGGCTCAGATGTGAGACACAGCTGTGGCTCTGAGGGGAAGTGGGCATCGAGCTGTGACTGCTGGAAACCAAAGCTCAGGAAACCAAAGCCTGGGGAAGGGGCTCAGGCACTCTGTGGCTCAGGGACATGACCCCCAGCACTCATCCCATGAATGCAATTAGCTGGTAAGAGATAAAAACCAGGGGAGTGAAGATGTTCAGCCTCCACATCAGGTCAGCAGCTCTGCACCTGCACTGCTATGAGGAAGGCAGCACTTGGCTAGAAGCGTCTGGATGTGCAAGGCTTGGGTTCCAGCTAATCCAGCACTGGTGTCACCAAAGCTGCTCGTCCTTGGCTGTCTTGCCATCCTCTGTCAGAGCAAATGAACCCTGCTGAGGGCCATGGTGGTGCCCACAGGTAAGTGACTGAAGTGGGTGAGATGAGACCTCTCACCTTCAGTTAGGTGCAATGAGTGCCACCAGCTGTTCTTGCACAAATGTGGAAAATAATGGGAATATTTCAATCTTCAAGAAGCAGTCCCCAGTGATGATTTAAAATTGTATCAATGTATTTGAGAGATAGGAGCTACCTACAGATCCTTAAGTCACCATCACATGAAAAGCCCCTGGTCATGAAGAAATGGGCTTTTAGATGCAGTCTTTGTACTGAGTCTGCACAAAATTGCCATGCAAAGCAGACTTGTCCTCACTGCCAGCTGGTGAAGCTATGCCAAGGTTTATGTCCCCACAGCACACACCTCTGGAGCAGAGCAGGTTCCTTCAATCAGGACTCAATTCTCCAAATTATTTTGGTGGAAGATCAGATATAAACATCTATTGATATTTTTTTTTTTTTCAGAGGCAGCATATCTCTGCAGCTTTCTGGTCTTGTCTCCACTGCTCTCTTGACTTGGCTTCTCTGAGTACCCAGAGATTACAAAGAGCATGATAGATCATGAGGAAGAAGTGTCAAAAAATGTAACAGCACGGAGCAGCAGTAGCAAGGTCTGTAGCTTCCGAGTCTACTTCCAGCCTGGCAGCTTCCCAGCACTGAGCATCTCTACTGTGCTCAACCCTCAGCATTAACCAGCCATGAGTCATGCTCTAAATAATGCTGAGGTGTGGTTTAGAGCCCAGGTTTGTTTTTATAGAGAACACATGCTGGTCTCCTTTATGTACACCCTGGTATTTAAGTTTTCCTACCTAGATGACTAGAAACTTCTCCTTTTCAGGCCTCCTTCTCACATTGTCGTGCCCTTTTGGGGCCAAGGGCTGTCAGGAAATGAATCAGGAGTCACCAGAAGTTCACAAGGGCACTGGGAGCCCTGATTGGTGCACCTGCTCTGCTCTGCTGAGGCCGATCTCAGGGCGATGCTCCCTGACTTTCCTAGAAATTGGGACCTCAGTTGCCTCCCACTCCCAGCTCTCCAGCCTCCCCCAGCACAAGCTGAGATGTTAATGCCTTCTCTGTGCTGAGGCTGGAGGTGTGCAAGGCTCCTGCCCATGGAGGGTGCAGAGAAATACAGAGCTGTACACACACATTTCTCAGAGATGTGGAGCTGCTGCTGCTGGGCAGGCGGGAGCTCTGGGAGCACCAGCACAGCCTGTTTGGTGAGGCTGTGGGTGGGAGGGCTCATGGTGAGGCAGGACATGGGCTTCTCCAGCTGTTTTACCCTACAGCCACAGTAGAAAATCCAGAGTGGGGCTGGGCTGGCTGCAGTCACTGAGTTGGATGTGTGAGGGGATGCTAATGGCACTGCTGCTGACAGAAGCTCCTGCAGGAGCAAACACAGTCTGAGCTGGTCTCTGGTGAGGCTGCAGGAGCAAACACAGCCCGTGCTGGTCTCTGGTGAGGCTGCAGGAGCAAACACAGCAGAGGTTCCCAGTTCCCGTCTCTGGGGTTGTGTTTTGTAGGTCCTGCAAGCCGCTCCTCTCAGGGAGGTGGTTCTGCTGATCACAAAAACACTTCCTGAGGCTCAGTGGTCCTTCAAGCCCCATCCCACCAGTCCTTATATGTGCAAGGAAGAAGAGCAGTGAGGCACAGGGGAGCTCCAAAATATCCCAGAAATGTGGTGCCCTGGTGCGGACCAGCCCCTCTTTGTTCCCTGTGAGCAGATTTAGGGAAGCTGCAGGTCTAATCCCTGGGGAGCTGCCAGCTGCTCACACACCAGTTTGTCCCTAAATCCCACACACCCTCCTTGCCCACTGCCTCCCACACAACTCGTGTGCACCCGGGGACAGTCACGACTCCTGGTGCCCCTGACAAGGGTCTGGCAGATTTTGGGGTAGGAAGAAGTGGGAATAGCACTTCCTCCTCCTCCCCTCTGAGTTTCTTCACAGCTGAAAGGCCAGCGATCTGCTTTCTGTGATCAGGAAGGCTGTGGCTTGCTGGTATTCCCAGGGGAAACATCAGCTGCCCCAGCACTGGTGAGGACCCAGCTGGTGCTGCTTCTGTCACCACAAGGTCTTCAGCTGCTTCAGCTCTATGGTGGAGGCTGCAACGTGCCCCTCTGTGGCTTTGCAAATCTCTTTCCTCCTCTGCAAAACAGCGTGGTGCAAAGCACTGAAGAGTAAAGCTGAAGGGTTTATTACAGCAGGGTGGTCGGAGAAGGCTAAAATCTAAAATTCAGCTGAAATCTGTGCTACACAGTCACCCCCTGCCCTCCAGCCTGCCCCTAGCTCAGCCTGCTCACACACTGTTGGGACAGACAAATTTCTGAGGTGCCAGCCAGATGCCTTGAGACTGAGGGGAAGCCAAACCAAAATAAACCTGATGTAACCGGGTGCTTTAATTTTCAGGAAGACCTGAGCAGCAGCAGGCTGGCTCCCAGCTGAATATTTCTTGCTGTATCAAGCATAAATTCATCAGGTATTCCATTTCCTGGGAAAAAAAAAATAAAGCAGAATAATTCACTTGGAAATAAAGAGTGGAGCTATTTTTCCCTCTGACATGGTGAATGCAATTACCTAAGGCATGGGAGGCTGAGATAACTCACTTATTCAACCCCCACTCTCCAAAGAAACCATCATCATTCTGTCAGAAAAGGCTTTAAACTCCAATTCACATCCTGAATACTAAAACATCACCACAGACAGAAGCTGTCCTTATGATTTCCATGCACCAGCTGCTGCCTCACAAGCAAAACACACTCATAGACAGGCCAGAATTTATTATTATCAAGGCCATATACACAACTGCAAGCTCTCTCTGTTTGCTGACCCTTTTCCCAGTGTTGTTGTGGTTTCCTTGTCCTTCAGGAGCAATTCCTGGTGAAGCAAAGCACACTGGCATCCTGTTAGTGTGTGAGCCATGGTGGAGTGTGCATGGGGGATGAGAGTCTCAATCTGTGTCTGTTTGGAGAGCTCAGTGAGGCAAACCATAAGCCTGTGATTGCCCCCAAATTTAATTCCATTTAGGCAGCCCACCTCTTCTGCCATTACATAATGGGGAGTGGAGTAATGACTTTCAGCAATGCTGTTTGAGTGGCAGCAGTCCAATTCTGGACTGCATTTTTTATTTTTAATGGTGGGGGGAGAGCAGGTTGGCAGAGGGGAGAAAGCATCCGTTTGGTTCGTCTGCAATCCCTGTTTCGCTTTGGGAGCTTTAGAGGACAGACACATTCTTCCATCTCGGCTAATCCTCCTCTGATACAGAGGATTTTCCTGCCATTAAATGATAGCTTGTGAGAAAAAAATGCCAACTTTTCAGAGACTGGCTCGTATGGCTAAGGGCAGCCTCATGAGCAGGAGGGAGGGCACAGCCACTGCCTGGCCAGGTAAGCAACGCGTCCGGATGGTTTCTGTAGGGAATTTTGGTTTCCACTCTTTGGTTCTGAGCTGGTTACATTCCTCTGTACCAGCACCTATTTCCTGGGGACAGAGCCAGTCTCTTACTGTTGGTGCTCCTTTCCCACCCCAGATGACAGGAACCTGCCCTTGGCACGGCTCGTGGGAAGGATGTGGATGAGCCCCTGAGCAGCAGTGGCACAAATCTGCAGGATTCCCTGACAAGGTCAGTGGTGGAAGAAAGATACTCACCAGGAAGGAACTGGGGACTTCTTCAGCTGAAAGTGTGTGAAAGAAGAGCGTTTTCCTTCATCTTCCTTTCTAAACATAGATCTTTTTGTGGAAAAATGATGCAGGGAAATGAGAGAGGATGAAACCCATCTCTGTTCTTCCTGTGTGCTTTTAGATCCCTCAAGTTTGCCTGCCAGACCTGAAATGCCACTAGAGAATAATCAAGGTAATGTTTGCCATCATTCTAAATGGTGAGTATACTCTTATTCTGCATTATCCAGTAGTGGATTAGACAGATCATTTGGAAAAGTGGCAGTTAAATACTCAATTATTGCAATTATTGTCTCTTTACTCGTCTTAAGGCTCTGCAACCTTTCTTTTTTGTTTCTTATCCTTTGGTCTCTCACTCTTTCTTCACAATTCTGTAGTTACTGTAGTATTTAGAAGAGCAAAAGATACCATCCATGGCAGGAATTTTTTTTAATGTCACAAATATTTTTTACCTTACTGCTCTATTTCACCCTTTTGCTCAAACACACATCTCATTTCAGTGCTCAAATGTGTCAATGAGTCACAGAAAGCTTCCAGCTGCTGCCCTGTCTGTGAACATCCTTTTTTAGGGAAGGGGAAGGGGTAAGGCGGGAAAGATGGGAATGTTTCAGGCTGTGTTGATCAGAGGAGATCTCATCAACAGAGAAGAGCTGATCTCTTTTGCCCTGAACAACAGCTCTCCTGAGGGTTTGGTAGGGTCCAAGTGGAGGGTTTTTTCCAACTTCCTCTCCTGAAGAGAGAGAGGGGAAATTGCCACAAAGGCTGTATTGCTGAGGGATTTCTCTGAGCTCCTATTGCCCAGAGATATTGATATTTTCTCACTAGATGATTCTTATATGCCTGCATTGCATGTCCTGCACAGTGCAAAGATGCACTTGTGAATAGAGATCTTAGAAGTCTGTTATGAAATGCCACCAGCAGAAGACCCAGATTTGGCACTTGTGTATAAGAAATCAGGCTGGAAATGGCTTGGGTGCAGACATTTCCTTTATTGAGTGATTAGAGGAGAAGCAGGGAGGGGGAGGAAGGGATTTGATTACCAGCAGGCTCATTCCTGCACTGCCCACTGTGCTCAGCAGTGGGTGGAGGTCTGCTCTGAAGGCCAGGGATGGGACTGAGCTTGGGGCAGCTGGAGCTGAACATGGAGCTTGCTCAGGAGAGCCTCACCTGGAGCACAGCCTATGCCCAGATGCCCCTCTGGATGTCACCCTGAATGCACACAAGGCTCCCTACAAGCAGCAGCACTTGCATCCATCATTTTCCAGACAACCACCTGCGGTCAGGCATTTGGGAACAGGCAAATCCTTAATCTGTCTGGCCCTCCGTTTATGTAACTGCCTAACAAAAACAACATATGCCCCTGCTGGCACGCAGAGGGTGGACTGGTGCAGAGGGGAGCAAAGGAAGCAGCCCCTGGTCAGGCTGCACAGAGAAAGAGCAATCTGAGGCCAGCATATTGTCCCCTTTCTTGTTCTGAGACTCCAGCTGTTGTCAGGGGGACTGAAGGGGACTTTCCTTTTGCTGCGGCTGTGAGATAAGGGCATGGAAAAAAGGGGAAGAGCAGACAAACAAAATGACAACCTGTCTAAAATCCCTTCTGCCTCCCAGAGTCCTTCACTATAATTTATCCTTGAAGTGATGTTGTTTTGTTAATTCTCCAGTCACAATAACGTGCCCAGGCATGATGGGACCTGAATTTTGATGAAGAGGCCACAGCTCATCCTTTTGTGATGTTCTCTCCACGTATCTAAATACCTCTCCTACCTGCAATAAGCAGAATGGTTTGAGCAGAACCAGGCTGGGCAGCTCCAGGGTTGATGCCCCTCAGTGAGGACTTGCCCAACAACTGCAAGTCTCCTTTGCACAGGCAGTGTAAACTCCTAAATACAGTCCCATGCATGTAGCCTTTAGAAAGGATGGAGGAAAGCAATTGTAGCTCAAACTGTCATTTGTCCTGTACATTAAAGCCCTAAGGACTGCAAAATAAAAGCTTGCTGCTTGCTGAAGCTGATGCTTCCTGGCATATCACCTCACAAGTGTGTCTTATAAAAAATGCCCCTGGGAAAACAGCTGTAGTGGGCAATCACTGTGCTGCAAGCCACAGGGAGTGGCACTCCAGCTGCTCGGGGCTTCCCCCTCTGGCTACTCTGCAAGAGTGTGGAGGAAACCCCCTGATTCCAGCAGCACTGTAATAGAGGTGGCTATTGGAATCTCAGGTTTGGCTGAAAAAAAAAGAAGAAAAGGATTATGAGCCAATAAACTGCAGCAGAAAACCAGTCAGCAGCAATAGCCCCATTTTGTACTTGTGACTACCTGGAGATTGCTGGTGTGGCTGCTCATTTGTGGCTGCTCATTTTGTTGAGGAGAAGGAAGGGTGTGTCTGGTAGAGCAATTTAAAAAACTGTCTTCAGTTCTTCCTCTTTAATGAGTTTATTTTCATGGATTCAGAGAAGGGGCTGTGCTGGAAGAGACATAAAAGATCACCTCATTCCAACCCCCCTGCCATGGGCAGGGACACCTTCCACCAGACCAGGTTGCTCAGAGCTCCATCCTGGCCTTGAACACTGCCAGGATTAAGGCATCCACAGCTTCTCTGGGTACCCTGTGCTACGGCCTCACCACCCTCACAGTAAAGAATGCCTTCCATATATCTAACCTACATTTCCTCTCTTTCAGAGGGGAAAAGTATTTTGCATTTAGAAAAAAAACTTTTCAGATTTTTTTTTGACTGAATATTTTTCCTCTCTGTAAAACCTATCTATGGAGGCTGATGTCTCCCAGTCCTTTTATCCCTTTTTTTACCTCCTTATTTCTCCCAAGAGCCTTCTTCTGGTCCTTGTTGTTCACCCACCTGTGTGGGACTAACTTGGGAGGAAAGAACAGCCACTCACCTCCCATGTTCAGGCTGGTAAAGGACAAAAGTGGCTGCTCCCATCAAACATAAGGCACTATGGTGACAGCCATGGGAATTGGCAAAGAAGCAAAAACTGTGCTGGAGATGCAGAGTTTCTCATCTCTGATGAGATCATGAAGCAAGCAGTTGAACAATGTCTCTTAGTTTGTTTTTACTCACACTGTTGTACCAGTACACAGTAGGAATGTGGTCACAAACACTGCATTGCATCTCCTTCAGGGCTGAGGGCTCCCCTTCCCGTGCTGTACCAGCTCATGGCTCTGGTGGAGAAACATTAGGTTAAAAGAGTAAAAGTAAGAAAGAAGTAAAAAGTATGAATTTAACACACTTTGGGCAACTAATTGATCCCCCTGCCCACTGCCAGACTCAGCATGCACTGCCCTCCCCCATTACACACCCAGGAATGCTGTAACCCACCCACAGCTGCTGGCCTTCAAAATCCCTCTCTGGCTACTCCCTGGCCAGGCCAGGTCCCCATCATGCAGCAGGGAGACCACAGCTGAGAAATACTGAATTCTAGGAGAGCCTCCTCTTGGGGAGAGGAATTACTCAGAGATGGTGTTCTAGGTGACATATATTCTCAGTAGGTTTAGGAACCCCAGCAGAAGGTGTTTAGGAATTTTGCACAAGAGCTCCTCAGTCAGCAGTGGTGTACAGGTGGCAATTAGCTTGGCTAGAGGGGGGGGCAAAGCAGTGTAATTTCTTTTTACAGCTGTGACTAATTAATTTGCTAATGATGCGTCCTCTTCTCTCCCGCCACGCCTCCGTGGGGACGGCAGTGATCCTTTGGGTGCCACAGGTCCATGGGGTGTGGGCCTGCGTGCGCTCCTGCCCCCCCAAACTGCGTGTGCACCCCGGAGAGGAGCTGCTCCGTGCTCTGTGACCGCGCCGGGCTGGGGCAGATCCCCAGCGAGTTCCCCTGCGAAGCCTCTTCCATCAACCTGGACAAAAACAGCATCAAGTTCCTGTCCGAGAGAGCCTTCGGGACGCTGCCTTCCCTCAAGTCTCTGTCGCTCAACCACAACAACATCTCCTTCATCACGCCGGGGGCGTTCAAGGGGCTGCCCAGCCTGACGGAGCTGAAGATGGCCCACAACGAGTACATCCGCTATCTCCACACCCGGACCTTCACCGCGCTCCGGCGCCTCGTGAGGCTGGACCTGGCTGACTGCAACCTCTTCAACATCCCAGACAGGATCTTCATCGAGCTGCCTGCTCTGCAGGAGCTCTTCTGCTTCCAGAACAACTTCCGAAGGATCCCAGGTGCCATCAGGGGCATGGAGAACTTGACTCACGTGTACCTGGAGAGAAATAGGATCGAGGCGGTGGCCTATAACTCCCTGCAGGGCCTGGCCAAGCTGAAATACCTGAATCTGCAGGACAACAAGATAAATGTCATCCATGAGCGAGCTTTTCAGGGCTGTCAGAGGATGGAGTACCTGTACCTGAATGACAATTTGATCAGCGAGCTTCCAGAAAACTCCTTTGATGGCCTGAGGCGCCTGAAGATGCTCAACCTGGGGGGGGAATTTTCTCAGGCACATTTCCAGCACCTGGTTCAGGGACTTGGGGGAGCTGGAGTTCCTCTATCTGGACCGCAACAGGATCAGCTACATCGAGGAAGGGGCTTTTGAGAACCTCACCAGCCTGGTGGCTCTGCACTTGAACAGCAACAACCTGACGACGCTGCCCTTCTCAGTGTTTGAGCCCGTGTACTTCCTGGGGCGCCTGTACCTCTTCCGCAACCCCTGGGAGTGCGACTGCCGCATCGAGTGGCTCAAGGAGTGGATGGAGAACTACAGGCTGGTCAGGGACATTCCGTGTGCCTCCCCCTCCTCCGTGGCCGGCATTGACCTGACGGACGTGCTCTTCGAGAGGTCTCCCGAAGGTTTCTGCCTTGACCCAGTGGAGCTGAACATCACGTCCGAGGGGCCGCCCCCCCAGCGAGGAGCCTTGGTCCACCACAGAGAGCAAGTTCAACAGCCTTATCTCCAAACTCTTGCTCCAGATGGGCCTTCCCGAGGAGGTGGCCAACGCCACTGAAGTGTACACTAACACCACGCAGCTGGCTGGACTGACCGAAGGGGTTTCTTCTGGCCTGAGGGAAGACAGAACCAAGGCTGACTCCTCTTCCTTGTACATCCCAGCACTTTTTACAGTGGTCATTCTGCTGTGCAAATAGTCCAAGGGCTGAATGCAGCAGGGGTCCTGCTTAAGCATTGAATCCCTGCACCTACTTAGTCATCAGAGAAAACTTTTATTGGGAGCCTCTGATACATAGTGGACTCCAAATTCTTCACAGCTGGGTTGCTGGATCTGGCTCCAGATTCCCCTGGGAGCTGGTGAGATCTGAGTCCACTCTGGGTGACAAACCTGCCCTGTGGGTATCCCAGAGCCTCCTGGATACTCAGAGGAAGATGAGCAGCACTAAGGTTGAATTTTGCCTGGAGATGTGTGATGTTCCATGCTGGGAATGGAGGGAAGAGGGGTCTGTCTGTGGGGGGTTTGTTCTCTTGGGCCAACTCCAGGCGACCCAACTTTATGAGAGCAAAATGAGGCTGCAAAACCAACCCCTGCCCCAGGCAGGTCTGGGATGGGCACAGTGACCACAGGCAGGATTTTGATCCTTTCTCCCCGCTGTTATCCTGGCACTGGTGCAGGAATATCAGATGGACCCATGCTTGTCAAAAGATTCTTCTCTGAGACAAAGCTACTTAAACTTAACAATCTTATTATTCACATAATTTCAGTGTGTTTAACGAGTTTATTATTTCAAGGAATACATTGTTTTTATTGTAGATTGTTTCATGGCATGGCAGCAGGGGCAGAGCACAGTGATGACAAATGCAACCAGAGTCTATGAAATATTTTGTATTTCCACCACTAATATGTCCCATGTAGTGTGTCATATTATGCCATACTGATAATTTTCTTTTATACGGCATCTTAAGTGTTTTATCTTTGAAATCTTCAACGAAAGCTGCTAATTTGACCAGAAAGAATGATGTTTTATGTATTAAGGCATATTAATAAAAAAATTTGATATTTTACTCTCAAAAAAAAATTTAACTGTTCAAACCTTGGGGTTTTTTTTTGAGATCCTTGAACAACTGGTGATTTTTTTTTTTGCAGGCTACTCAAGTGGGTGCACATGAGTGTCCTTTCATGGCCTAGAGCAAATGCCAAATTTTTTACTGCAGCATAAGTACTTTCCCTTAGAACCTGACTTATGCTTATGTTTGTGCTAAGCAGCAACACTTCAAAATATAAGTGACTGTATAGAAATACACTTCTGTCCAGAAAGATCTACTGCTTTCTAATTAGTGCCAGAGATTTCCAGAGGAAAGCTGAGTCCAGGGAAAACCAAGCCTTCCCTGCTGCAATGGCTCCTCAGTTATCTGTGGCTGGACCACAGTTTCCCCAGGGAATCAAAATGCCAGATGGTTTGATAAATGCCTATTTGACCTGTTCCGTGAACTAAATTCAATGAGTTTGGATTTCCAGGCTATTTATGAATCCATTAATCTTCTTAAGTGCTAAATTCATCTGTGTATTATAAGAAGCTGTTTTTCAAACCTAGGCCAGCCTGGTGCTGTACAGACGCATTAGGTTAAGGATGCCTTTGCAGGAGCACTATTTCATCCTGTCAGGGAGGTTTGTCAATAGGCCTGGCACAGATGGTAGGACACAAATGCTCCTGTTTCACTTCCTATAAGTACGGATGCCTCATGAGTGAATTGTTTTCGTAACCCACATATTCATTTCCCGTGCTGAGGCACATTAAAGCTGAAGATCGCCTTACTGTGCAATTGTTGAGTGGCTTTCAAGTCAATTAGTGCTGCAAAGATGCTCCTGCTTTATCTGCAAGGCGCAGATCTGAACGTGGAGCACCTTAAAATGTCAGTTTTAGCAGAGATTTTGCTGTCAGGTGACGGACAAGAGGGCTGTACCTTGCACTCAGCTGTGTGACAGCAGGGCCACTGACCTCAGGTGTTGGAGGTTTAAGTGTCTCTTGTAGTCCAATACCTGCCTGACCCAGAAATCTTTCCCCGTGCTGCCCTAAGTCAGCCGTGGCTGCTGGGAAATTGTGCTGGGAGTGATGGGGCTTCATCTTCCCTGCAGCAGCGGGAACAGACTCAGTGCTCTCCTGCTCTGAAATCCTGCCCTCCCCTCTGAGCTGAGAGATCTGCAATGTGAGTTTCCAGTGGCACAGAGCAGCTGGCACTGGGCACTCTGGGTGGCTTGGGAAGGTCTGTGAGCCTGTCATTGCTCTTGCTTTTCTCCTCTCTCCTCCAGGTCACAAATTCTTTGAGGGGACACTAGAACTGCCTGATAATTCCTTCATGATTCTTGTTCCCAAACTCTTAGCAAATGGCTTGTTTCACTGATCACATGGGCAGGTGACAACTCATAATTACATTTTTTTTTAATAAATAGTTTGAGTTTTTTTTTTCCTTAGACTAGATTCTCACTGTGAAATTGTGCTTCAGCTGGTAAACCTGAGCCAGTTGTTGGTTACAAGTCCATGGTTCAGAGTCCCTTCACAGGCCAATGCTGTTTTCAAAATCTGCCTGGACTGGGGCACCTCCAAAGATGCCAGACCTTTTCCTGTTTGGAATCACTGCAAACATTTTTCAGCAAAGTGGTGCTCCCAGCCTTGCTCTCAGCATGAGGTGCTGGGATTTTGTTTGGAGCAGTGGGAAGGGATGGTCGTGAGCTGCCTGGAGTTAGGATTCACCTTCTGGCTGAAGTTTATGCAGAGAGCTGGTGTTCCTAGACCAAAGCACATGAGGTCCTGGGAGAAGGCAATTGGTTTTAACGTGTGGTACCTGGTGACACTGCACTGCTCTTCACTGTTTTTCATGCTTTACAAGGGTTACTATTGGAGCAGAAGAGAGAAGCTGTCAATGTAAATAGAGGAAAGAAACAATCTAATTTTGGATATAACCTCTGAGTCTCTGAATTCTGTTGCTGTGTTGCACCTGTAATATGCTCAGTGTTTTAACACAAATACATGTATGTCCTCTCTGTTTTCTTTAAATTTGCCAGTAACCCCTGGTGAAATGAAGCTATTGGCTGTTTTGCTTCTCTTGGATTATCGTGTTTTTCTGCTTTGGAAAGAAACATGAAGCCCAGGACATGAGGAATCACTGATTTTTGCTAGAGAGGCAGCAGCTGCTGTCTGAGACTGACAGCTGCTGGCCAGCTGAGACCCAGGAACTTCATGGCCAGTTTTCATGGGTGTTGTATTTTAGCCAGTTCTTGTCTTCATAACATCTGGATGATAGCTCTTAAAGAAATTAAATTCTAATTTGTTGCATTTTCCCCTGATAATTTTTTGTGGTGACAAATTCCAGAGGAACCAAATCAACCGAGCTGAATTCCAGAAAACTGGTGTTTCTCCTTGGAGGATATGAAGCCTTGCAAGAAAATAGCCTGTCACGGTCACTCCTGTGCCAATGTGAGCTTCAGAAGACAGGGCTAAATTGGGGGAGAAAACAGTGCTTGTAAATGCCTGTTTTTGCAGAGTCAGAGTAAGGGACTGTTGCACAAACAGTAAAATACTGGCCTTCCATCCCCTCCCACCCCCCAATCTGATAGAAATCACTGGAGTTTGAAGGATCTTCTGCAGCGACCTCCAAAGCAGTTTTAAAAGAACTTGATAGAAAATGTTAACCATGGAATAAAGAACAGAAATTATAATTTTAAAAAAAAGGTATCACAAGTACTACTTCAAAGAAAAACATACAGCTAATATTTAAAGCATAATCCTAAACATATGCAAATCAGCACCAAAGTTCCATTTCTCATGAGGCAAGGCTGGTATTTTAAACTCTAATATAAAGTTGAATAGAAAAAATAGATATTTCTGGTCAGAGAATTATCTATTTTGTTGACCCTGTGGTTAGTTGAACCAGTCTGATCTTGTACTCTGTGGTTAGTTTTAGCCTTGAATGGGAGAAGTTCATTTCTTCTGCTGTTTTTCTCAACTTTGACCTTTACCACATCCTTTGATTTTTGTTGTACTTCCTTCTTCACCTGTCTTTTAAAGGACTGTTTAAAGAGTTAATTCTTAACTCACACACCATAAATCTTACATTCTCAGTGAAAAATCCCAAGGCATTTCAAAAAGACCTAAAACTACCATTAGCTTTTCTGTACACACCGGATGGTTTACTCTTCATGTATATTGTATGTATTTGCTGTTTGGATTAACAGCTGATTTCACTTTGTGCTTTTTCAGCACCCAAGGCAGGGGTTTTGACCTGTGACAGAAGCTCCTTGACGTGGCTGTAGCTTTGCAAGGAGGCCTAAGGCACCTTTGCTCTGCCTCCCCTTGTATTCCACACCCTCCTTCCCACTCCTCTCCTCACCTGCTCCAAGCCAGGACTGGAACTGAGTGCTGTGCCCTCACTGTGCTGCTCCAGCTGTGACTGGAACTGGATCACTGCAATGGCCCAGTTAAAACCAACACCCAACTCTTCCCTCTTTTTTTGATGTTTAATTCCCTATTGTTTCCCCGAATATTTTGTAAGTCAGTCTGAGCCATAAGTGGATTAAACTGGGGATAATTGGAATAAAATGCTTTTGTTATATCTGAAAGGGGGACAATTAAAAGGGAAAGATGATGCTCAGTTTCTGCTCAATTTACTTACCCTGAGGGCAGACTCCCAGGCACAGGGATCTTGGGAAGAGGCCTAGGGAGTTCTTGGGCTTTGTGGGGGCAGATCAGGGGGCAAGCAAGGAAGCACTGAGTCCCTGGTGGGATGTGCTGGACTCACAACAAACTGTGCCATGCAGGCAGGTATAAAAATACATGTAAATATATATGTGGTTTTACTTGTGGGCTTTTGGTGACGAGAACAAGTCTGAGTGCACAGTGCCAGGGTGGGCAAATGTGATAAATCAGTAATGAGGACAACCAGCTGTGCACACATAAATTGGGATGGAATTGGCAGCAGAGATTCCTCACAGTGCTGAATGATTGTGTCTCAGTGTGCTGTGACAATAAGAAACACATCAGACTCTAAGTGGACAGGCACTTTCCTGATGTATGAGACTGGTAAAGAGCCAGAGGGCAAAGCACAGAAATAAATGATAAACTTTCAATCAGACAAAACTGGTTGTAAATATCTGTGCTGAAACCAAGATTTATTATTTCAGTAGGCAAAAAGTAGCAGGGAATTTGCAGGGCCAGCAAAGCTTAAAGGAGGTGTTGATGAATTCCAAATTACTTGAAAGTCAGGTAATTTGGAGCAACAAGATTGATAAAATAGATGTTGACCTATGCAAGGTAATACACATAGCAAGACACAACCTGAACTGTTCACAGGCACAGCTGAGTCTTTTAGGGAAAGGAAGACCTGAGAATTGCTGTGAAGAGCCAGTAGATCTGGCATAAACAATAACAAAAAAATACTGTAAGTAACAGAGGCTGGAGTAGGAAAACCAGCATATAATGTCATAGGTTATTATGCCTTTACCAGTACATCCTGATCTGGAAAATGTCCAGCTTATGTCTTACCACATTGGAAAACATATCAGCAATGAAGTTGGTGACAGAAATAAATGAAACGAAGATTTCTCATAAGCCAGGAGTGAAAAGATGGCTTTGTTTAGGAGAGACCTAGATTATGGTGAGTCCTGTGGGAGCTACAAAGATCCCTTTGTCTCCATTGAAAGGATCTGTGAGCAGGCCAGACATCCAGTGCTGCACAGATCATGGGCAATGTGGGACACAAATGACCACAAATTCTAGGGATGGGTGAGACATCTGTGCTCTGTGTCACAGGGCACAGTGACCTTCACCAGAGGATCTCCTGAGGATGTGAAGTTGATTTTGGTTCATAGAGCTTTTCTATTTTCCTAAGAGCAGGGCTGTTTCTGTATTCTTGGCTCAGATCTTGTCTGTCTGTGGTGGCTTCTCCATGGATGCTGCCAACCTTTATAACCAAGTCTTGACTGTGGATCTGTGACACCTGGGGGTCAGCTCAGGACACTCCTTGGCTTAAGGTTAACAGAGCACAGGAGGCATTTATGGCCACACCAACCAATAAAAATCACCATGCAGCCTTCAAGGATACCAACAGAACTACTTTTTGAGAGGAAATTTTTTTTCTTAAATCACTAAAATGAGATGAATCACTGAATCATAGAATGGTTTGAAAGGGATCTTAGAAATTATCTAATCCCTACCATGGGCAGGGACACCTTCCACTGGTCAGGCTGCTCTAAGTCCCAACCAGTCTGGCCCTGAACTTCCAGGGATGGGGCATTCACAACCTCCTTGGGCACCCTGAGCCAGAGCCTCACCACTCTCACAGTGAAAAATTTCTTCCTTATACGTAATCTAAACCTTCTATCTTTTAGTTTAAAGCCATTTTCCCTTGTCCTATCTCCATATACTGTTGTAAGAAGTCCCTCTCCATCTCTCTTGTGGGTCCCCTTCATGTACAGGAAGGTTACTATGAGGTGTCCCCTTAAAAAAAAGTGTTTGTCAGAAAGAGTTTGGAAACCAACTAACAAAGCAGACAGGAGGTAGATGGAGGCCAGCAGGAGAAGGAGAGTTGTAGCTGGTGTCACACTGGAGAACAGTTTAGAAAAACAGTGCCCCAAACCTGTGAACTGGAAATAAACCACAAATACTACAAAGGGACCTACATCCATCCCATAGACTGCAAGGTCCTGGATTTTAAGGTCTTTGAGCAGCTTCCTTGGCTCAGTGAAGTGATCCTGGTGTCTACGCTCCCTTCTTCCAGCCATGGGAACTTCTCATCTTCAGTCTTTGCCCACTGGAGCCACAGAATATTCTGAGTTGGAAGGGACCCCAGTTTTTATAAAAATCAGAAAACAACCTTGTGGGATCTATCTTCTTTCACCTATGGCATATCTTCTTAAATCTTCACTGATTACAGAGGCTGCTGCCTGTGCTGCTCAGTGTTAAAAGTGCTAGTTAGTGTTTCAGTAAACCTGCCTGACTTTGGGGCAGTGGATGCTGTGCCAGCATCTGCACCACCTACTGAAACCCAGAACTGAGGAACAAAGTTAGCTGTGATGGGGGGAAATCTCTGATGAAACCCCGAGTTACCTCACATGGCCTGTGCCTGCCAAGGCTGCTCAGGGGCTGGGGACTGTTCAGCCTCACACTGGAATTGTTGACACCTGCATGCTCTAGTAGCACCTTGCAGCTTTACCTTGGCTTGACTCTCTAAAACATGTGATATCAGGTCCTTATTATGGCCTGAGCAGATCACAGGACAATGCAGGAGGGAAGTGCAGGAAGAGGTGAAGAGACTGACCCTGTCAGTCAGGGTCCTGCACAGCAGGTGACTCCTGGAGCCAAGCTCAGCTCTCAGGTTCCAAATCTGCTGCTTTGTTTCTGAGCCTTTGCCTATTTATTTTTGGAGTACACAACTTACCTTTCTGCTGGTACATTCAATCCTCCATTTCTATTGACAGGTACCTTAAAATTCCAAATCAGGTTGGGGATGAACTCTTGAAGTGAGCATGTGCATCACTCAAATGAAGTTCAGGAATTTTCAAGTGACAAGAGATTTAAAGCCTGACAGCTTAGACTGAGCAGCAGTGTCACCCTTCCCTCATGCCTCATTACTGCACACAGCCAGGACCGAGCTTGTGAGACCCAGGCAGGGAGGATTTATCACTTTGTGGATCCTAAAAGGTCCTTTTTAGTGTGAGACTTGGCAGGGGAACCGCAGACAGCCCAGAGCCTACAGAACAACCCAGCTGCAGCCCAGCTGGGCAGGAATGGGGAAGTAAATAGTGACCCCTCCAGTGATCTCTCAATCTTCAGCTGTTTTAATGATCAAACCAGATACATATATTAAAAATATATTAATGAAAGTACATGTCTAGACCAGAAGTTAAAGCTTCTTGAATTATTGGGAGTATTTCCTTTGCCTTCAGAGGCTTAATTACAGCCAAAGGGAAAACATTGACCCCAACAAGATACAAGAAAATTTAAACTTTTAATTTTCTACCTGAAATCTTGCTAATTTAAAATCACAAATTATGATGTTGGCAGAGTCCAACACTCAAACCACTGGCACTGAAACCCCTCAGAGGTGGGTCCTGGCAAGGGCAGCAGCTCAAATAAACAAGGTATTTTTCTGGAAGCAGGATCTCTCTCCTCTTCCTTTCCTAGCACTTGGGAAATACCCCAAAGGCTTTACTGAAATGCTTATTTTCATGAGTGGAAAACCAGAATATTTTACTTTAGGAGAGTTGTCATGGTTTGGTAATTTGTGAATTTTGGAGACAAATATTTTTTATCCTTTACAGAGTTTACTTGTATGCATTTCTTTCCCCCTAACAATAAATGAAAAAAAGTTTTGGAAGTTTTCATAATAAATAGAAAACAACCTTTTGGGATTTTTCTTCTTTCACCTACGGGGTAACTTCATAAATCTTCACTGATTTATTATCCAATAATCTTTACTGGGTTGTGGTTTTGACACTGATTTGTTGCTTTTGTTACATCCATCCTAGTAAACAAAAATGGCTGTAAGGCAGAATAAGGAATCATTGAAATTGTTGAATTTAGTGAAAAATGACTGAGTTTTAAAAACTTAATTTCTGTATAAGCCTGGGGTGGATTCTCAGCATTCAGTAGTACGTGCTGTAACATTGCTGTAACCTGTAATACTTGCTGCTTATTACAGAAATGCTTGACACAACAATTCATCCATCTCTCACTCCACAGTTATGTTTTTTGAGAGATGAGTGCTCCTATAATTTCATCACTTTGCTCTGAACTCATTTCAGGAAACTTGGTTGCACAGATGCAAAGCAGATAATTGTGTTGAAGCAATCTGGAAATTCATTTAGTAGATGAGCCCACTTTCACAAATGACTCTTTTTCATCCTTGATAAAAAGGAGCAGTTTTTACTCTCTTTTAAATCAATTTTAATTTAAATTAAAATACTTCTAATTGATAATTCCAGTTTTGAATACAGAGTCATTTAGGTTGGAAGTCAGCTCTTAATATAATTTAGTACAACTCCCTTGTAGCAATGGCAGCTGCAACAGGAGTCTCAGGACTGTGTGCACCTGAATTAAGTGTCTTCAGGACTTTTCTCTAAACAGAGATTTTTAAAGTAATTTAGGAAAACTTTCTAAAGGTTGCATGTACATGCTGCAGACCCTTGATTTTTCCAGATAAGAATTTCCCTAACCTTACTCCTCATGGGTTGCCTCCCAGTGGAAACTGTGGCATGTTTAGGTTGGTAGCTCTGAGTTGCTCTAATGTGGAGTTGCAACACATCAAGAAAACACCTGGAGTTATTGTCATGTCAGGTCCTAAAATCTGACTTACCTGCAAGCAGTGCTTGTTAAAATTGCTTGGTACCTGTTCAGAATGTTCAATTTCTTTCACATTAGGCATCTCTTCAAAACTACAAATAGTTTCATTGTGTCTGCAGCCCAAAATACCCATTCAGAACAAAGGACTTTATGAAAAGCATGTGGGATGAGTGTTGTTATCAGGAGGAGGCTGTGAGAAACGGGTGAAATTGCAGTTGGAGTTTGAAATCAGTTTCAGAATTCTTGATTTATTTCCCATTCCTTTTCAGTAGGTTCCACTTTGGTTTTCAGAGTGCCACCTGCTCAGCTGAGAGCTCTTTGTGTCCTCCTTTCTCTTCTGCCTTTCTTTGCCTGCTCTGTTTCTTTCTTGATGTCTGTCTGTACCTGTGGCAGCTCCAGCCAAAGACCCTCACCACACCATTTTTCCCAGTCCTTGTGCTAAAACAACCCTCGATTCAGCTATGAAGGCTGGCCATGAAATGTCATTGTAAGATCTTGCTCTGCCTGGGCTTCATCCCTTTCAGAGCTTTGCCTTAAAGGGCAGGAACATCTTTTCCTTGCTGGAAACTGGAATTCCAGCCCATTGCAGTGTGTGCCATGGATCCCAGAGGGTCTCCCTTTGCTTAAGATGGACCAGAACCTTCAGAGATCTTTCAAATGAAGGATACCAAGTACTACTGAGGGATAAACCACATTTTCTGAATGGTAGGAAAATGCACCTTAAAATCAAGTGTTTAAGAGTGATGCCACCTGCTCCCCCAGGCAGCTACACCAAGATGGACCCAAGTCTGAGGCAATTCTGCTATTTTGCATCTATTTACATTTTGGGAAGAATGCTGAGGGCTCCACCTGGATGGCCAACAATGGAGAAACACACTCTCGTTCCAGCTCTGAGATGGGCTACATTTAAAAATAAATTCCAGTGTTCCTCATGGGCTTCCATTATGGAGACACTAAAATAAGCTATGGCTGCTGCTGAGGGAAAATTTGCAAGTATTAATTTGTTAATAATCAACATGAATTCTTGCAAGCACACAGCTGCTAGTTCAGTTATCTTCCACAACTCAAACGCAGGCTCAAGTTAGATTTTAATAAGAACACAGAGATGTGGCCAGATTTAATGTTCTTGGTTTTCCCAGGCAGTTGCTAAGAGATACAGCAGGATGCATGGAAATGCATAAACACTCTCCCTCCCACTATTTTTGCTTAGAAAGGTTAAGATTACACGAGAAACCACCAACTTTCTGCCCAAAATCTTAGCTGAGAAATGTATTTCTGAGGTAAGAATTCATTATTTATTCGTGTACGGGTCTGGGAAAGAGGCTTAACTCTGAGGCTAAATTGTAAGGAGTCAAGAATTTATACTTGCTTTAGTCCAGCTTTCACAGGATTAGAGCAGGAAACTGCTAAAAATCACTCAAGGGGAAGTAAAAATTACCATAGGTGCACTTACTGTATCAGCAAGCAAAAAACCCCCAAAACACTTGTAAACATTTAAATCCTGGAAGTGGCTTGGTATTTTTTCTGTGTAGCATTAGTAAAAATACTCTCCTCTATTCTAAGCTTGTGCACTCATCTCCATGGTGCAGACACAAGGCACAATTATTCAGAAGTTACTTCTGTTCCTTTTGTCAATGATGTGCTTCCTGTTGTGTAGATATTTTGATTTATACATGACTATTTGACATAATGTGCAGCAGTTTCCTTGGTGAGAGTTATGACTATTTCTGAGCTCGTTAAAAGTAGAGAAGAAATTAGTCTGAAAGACAGGTTTATTAGGGAAATGAATATGCTTTACGTAAAAAAGCAGACTTTTTATGGTGCCTGCTTTAGCTCATCCTCTGTCAATTGAGCTTATAAAAACAGATAACTCTTTACTATAGTCAGGAAATATATTTTTCTGTAGTTTTCAAAAATCCTTTCTACTAAGTATTTTAAAGTCTGAAATTGAGTTCTAACAGCCTTCAATAAAGATATTAAATACTATTTGCAGTGGAAGAGAATGGGATCAGAACTGTTTGCATGTAATACTTCAATGCAGATTTGCAAAGCACCCCTGGAAGCTCTGGCAGCATTTCCAAGGATTTCTTTAAGTAACTCTGAAATTTCTTTCAGCACTCTGAAATAATTTCCTTATAGAAAAGAATAAAAATGGAACAAGTACTGGTTAGTGCATTAACTTTTCCTAGTGGCTCTAGTACCCAGTTTTTGGAGCATACACACCAGCTCAATGCTGCTCAGGTTCAACACCTCACCTTCTATGTTGTCTTTTCAAAATCAACTGAGTAACCTTCTTCATGGAGTTTCTGAGGTGGGCAGTGATGTTTTCTTTCAGAGGTGAGTGACACAGCATTTTTCTTGACCAAACCATGTAAGAAGGAAACCACTGCTAAAACACATGAAGAATTTGGTTTTAGTGGTGAGATTAAGAATGTCCATCTGCAGTGGCCAGCAGTCTAAACTAGGTACCCATTTCCATGCAATAATCTTACCACTCTGAGACATTGAGTAACCTAGGGTACTTTTATTAAGTAAATGGAAGCAGAGGTTAATGAACATTTATTGGACCAACTTAACACCTTGAAATCACAGGCATCAGTCAGACTGAGAGGCAGCATACTGATAAGATCAAGTTTTCTTTACAAATCTATGAGCCCCTGTACAAAAATAAAGTATAAAAGGGGCAAACAGAAACATTTGTTTCTTCCCAATCCCAGGGCTGCTTCTGAGGTCACATTCAGCATAAATTTAGAGAAGTCCATGAGGCACTCTAAATTATGCAGTGATATTTACAGTACCAGGAGGACCTTTCTCCACTTGGAGATCGAAAAAAAAAAAAAAATCCAAAAAACTGTAACATCAGCTTTGCACCTGCACGAGCCCTCTCTGTGCAAGTGAAGCTTCCAGCTCAATTTCTGCAGCCTTTTGCCCTCTATGTACCACACAAACAACAGAGACACTTCAGAAGGGTTTGAGCAGGGTGGGAGGACTGGACAGACTGAGAAGTCCTGGGCTTGCTCTGTCTGGGACTGTGCTGAAATCTGCTCACGGAGCTCACTGTGGATCTACTGAACTTAAAGTCTAGGTGGGGGTTCCAATTAAATCTTTTGCTACTGAAGGGTCCTTCAAGGAAAACAGTCTGTGGTAAAGAGGAGGCAAGACAGGATGCTAACCATGTGCTTTACAGTTTTTGTCTCTTGATAAAAGGTTAAACAGTGAGAATAAAAGAATCAAAGCTCTCCACGCCAATATTTCTATCATGCAGCATTAACTAAATGGTAGTTCCACTTAAGAGAAGAAAAGGTATTAGTTACATCAAATCACTACTTATTGTCATCTACATAAGGCAGAAGCACCCTCATGGGCCTTGTGAAATTTCTTTCCTTACGAGCTGGATACACAGAAATTCCAAGAAATTCACATTGACAGAGTCAAAAGTGTGTAGTCAAAACACTTATGATGGACTATACTCAAATTATCAAAATTACTTTACCTGTTTAATGCCATAAACATTTGAGATGAAAAATGTGTCACTGAAGTCAGACACCAATGCTCACCAGAGAGGTTTGTATTTCTAACATCAGAAACACTCCACTGCTTGATTTTCAGTAGGTCTTCCCATCTTTGTGCTTTGCTGGGAAAAGAGGTAGTTCTGAGAGTGAATGAACCTGTCACTTGGGTGGGCTCAGCACTGCAAGAGCTGCCTACAGGACACAGCTACGCTTCACCCAGGGCTGAACCACACAACCACTTGAACAATTACCTCTTACTCACTAAACAGCCACAGTTTGCACCATCCCCCTCTGCAGGGGCTAAACCCAGAACAGATGAGCACCTACAATTACTCTGACAGTTCCTCTTGTTTCCCTCTTGAGCACCTGAGGCCCAGCTCTCTCATCCTTTACTTCCCACAAAGCTACAAACTCAAGGGACTGGGGTACAGCTCTTGTTTTGGGGTGCAGCCACAGAACTGTGATTCCAGCTGTGGCATTAAGGGCATTCAGCAGGTGGGGTAAAGTGATGGATGAATTTCCCTTCCATGGGCTGTCAACCTGGCTGTGAAAGCTGCAGGAAATAAACACCTCTGCCTGTCCTGGCTGGGTGGGAGGAGGCACAGCCAGACTGAGATTTCAGCTGTGGATTTACAAGAATTGTAAACAGATTTGACCACCCAACGGGCAGAAGAAGTAGGCAGGAGAAAATCAGCAACAGAATTACTCCTGTGAGGAAGGTTCAACCATGAGAACCCTTTTCTGATTGCCTGTGCAATGGTTCTGAGCAGCTGGAACAGCCCACAGACAAATTACAGCCACAAGCTCCACTTTGAGGAAATGTCCTGTATCACTGCATCATGTTAATATAAACACTAAAATTCATACTGTACAACAGCACAGCCAACCGAGCTTTGAGGAGAAGTAATTTTAAGGAACAGTGTATTTCTGGCACCTAAAAAGAGGTGGCAATGCCTGCTGCCTTTATCCATTTTCAGAGAAAATGCAAATCCTGTGGGCCAGCGAGAGCTTGAAGAAGGGAAATGAAGTGCCAGGTCAATCCATGGTTACACCTTCTTAGTTGGCTCTGCTCTAATTCCAGCTTTGTAGAAGCCTGGGCTGATCCAGGAAGAGCAGAGCCCCTGGGACAGACTACAGGCTGTGCTTCCCTTACAGACTTTAAGACACTTTTCCTCACTGCACGAGTCACTGATTTGCTCTTGAAACTCCCTGTGATGAAATGAAGGACCCAAAAGCATTTAATTGTTGAACACATAAAAGGAAGTATATTTAAAATAAAAAAATTGGTCAGACTGTAGAGTCAATTACCATTTTTAAAGGAATTTACAGGGCTGTTGTAGATGAGTCTTTTGGAATAGTCAGTTTATCGCAATGTCTAAACTGGTTTCTTCATTGCACAGTATTTTCTTTTAAAATGTGTGCATCTTTAAACAATTACATACATATTAAAAATCAGCATTTCTTGCTTCAACTTAATTAAAACGTTAATACTCTCAGACAACACAGATCTGAAATGGTGAAACCAGTAATTGCCCCCTCCCACCTTACAACAAATTAAATTGAGACAAAATTACAAACACATTTCACTACATGATTATTATTAATAAAAATCAGTTTTTCTTTTTTTTTTTTTTTATAAAGTTGCCCAAAATGCAAGGGATGTGCATAGGTTTACAACTTAGTCAGAATAATATTTTGCTTTATTCCCTTGGGTACGTGTTCCCATGAACGGAATGTACTTTGCTGTAGATTACAGGTTTTATCAACACAGATACACCAACAGCATGAACGCTTGCGACTGTCCACATGCATTAAGAGTCAAGACCCAATTTCAAATTTCTAAAACTTTTACAGAGTTCTTCAAAGAGACAGTATCACATTACCTGGATGTTACACAAAAGTACTTAAAAATACTATCCTAGGAGAGAAAAAAAAAAAGCACGGAAAAAAAAGGCCTTGAAAATTTATGAATTTGTTTCGTAACCGCTAGACTAATTACTTCAAATAAATAAAAGAAAGCAAAGTATTCCAATCCATAAAATCAGACTCTAAAAAGAATGTAGTGTTCCACCCCCAAGTTAAGGTAACAGAATCATATTATTATTACTATTAAAATAGATTATAGAAAGCAGCATCTATTTTGTGCAGTTTTTAGGGGCCCTTGAAATAAAAAGCTATGATTTCCAAAAATATAACATTCCGAAGGACTGAATAATACATACATTTAAAGATACATTTTATTAAAGTTTAGGAGAAACGATTAAAAAAAAGATACTGTCTCTTTAAATTAGTGTTTCATCTTTTTTCCCCCTCCTCCTATCTATTCGGACATGACAATAATTATATTTTAGGTCACACTACATCTAGGTAGTCTCTAGGGGCCAAGACCTGTTGACACAAGGTCAATAACGAAGAGGTTTTTCCATGTATGAGGTGGTTCCCAGTAATGACAGAATTTTTTTGTTTTTTTTTCTCCTCAATTCTCTCATTGAGGTCTAGTAGACCCAGGAGACCGGGACCCACTGGGAGGCTGTACACACAAGCTCGATGGCTTCCTCCAGGTGCCTGATGGTTTCATCAATCTCATTGTTGATAATTGTTAGGTCAAAGTAGTGTGCATATGTTCTCTGTAAGATTTCTGACTCCTTCTGCAGGCGCTGAAGGGATTCATCCTGTTCCATGCCGGGGGAGAAAACAGGAGAAAAGAAAAGTTGGATTGGTTTGTGCTCTTCCACACCAACCTCTCAGCTGAGCAGGAAATGGGCAAAAGGGCCTCAGGGAGGTCGAGGTGCTTTAGCTCTCCCACCTACAGCTATGGGAATCACACAGCAGAAAGAGCACAGTTTCCCTCTGAAGCTGTCACTTGAACAGCACTCGGTTATTGACATTCTTGGAGACAAAACACAGCTCTAGAGTTACAAAAGCGAAGCAGAGGTTGGAAGCTTGGAAAAGCAGCAATGTGAATAAATCAGACACAGTGCACAGTAAGAGCTGTTGGGCCTGTGTCCCAGTGGGAACACAAGAATCAGGAGGAGAGGGTGTCTGTCAGCTATCAGCTGTTCCCAGTTTTGGTAACATTTCCTGCTCTACACCGATCTCCTGGCTCTGCTTCCTTTAACAACAATTTACTGGTAAGGAAGTTCTCACTCCACATTACTCCTCTGTGGTTTCTGTCTCAGAGCAGGGCATTTCCAGCCCCTCCCAGTGTGAGATTCTGGACATGAACCAGGCAGCCTGGACATCAGACCTTTGTTAGTGAGGTCTGCCTGCCTGAGGGAGCTGAATGCAAAGGATTCTTCCCAGGGCTCTTGCGGCAATTTTAAGTTTGAATTCTCTTCCTGCAAAATTTCCTTATGAATAAAAAAAAACCCAAACCAAACCAAGAAACCCATTTGCTGTTTTCAGGAACATTGAAGCAGCCACAGGAAAGCAATCAAGTCTTTCCTGTCCCACAGGTTTGGGGTGGGTATGGTGCAAAATGACTCCTGCTGCTCTGCAGTAACCACAGGCTCACTCTATTTCATCCATCAGCTGGGATACACTTGTCTAAACACAGTTTTAGGCTGCAGAAGTACAGACATGGTGCTCCCAGCTTTTTCGCCAGAAATTATTCTGGAAACAGAATTTTATCAGCTGTTAAGATGACCTCCACTTTTTTTTTTTCTGTTTCAGCTTCCCAAGTATTTGTAATTACAGTGATGAGTAGCTGTGGAACAGCTTTCAGGTTCTCTGAAGGAAACAACCTGCTCTGAGACAGTTCTCCTTCCCTGCAGCAACGAAACCAGCAACTTCTGGAGGAGAAGTTCTCTGCCAAAGTTACAGTTCTGCTTCTCTCCTGAAGCTGCAGCCTCAGATGGGGAGAGGGCAGCGTGGTGTGGTTGTCTTCACTTGAAAATTATTACAAATTTCATCTCAAATCAAGCAAATATTCCTCACGTGCATTTCTGTACAAGGGATGTTCCCTGTATGGGCCATTATGCACCACCAGCATCTCCTGCAACTTCTGTAGAAAATTCCAGGGAGTGCAAATTTAATTTATGCTATTAACAAACAGAACAACGTGGACCAATATAGTGTTAAATATTTTTGTGGAATATTTCATATGGCCCAGTGTCTTTAAGGTAAAACCCTAGTTAGGTAAACTTCCAACTTCTCACAAATTCCAAAAGAGACATCAATTTTTATCAGCTGAGCATTGAGCCTTTCCTGCTTAAATTAACCTACAAAGGAAGGTTACTAACTTGTCATGCAGAGTATTTTCAGTGCTTTAAATGTATCCAGCTAAGATTAATTTTATATTTATAGTCTGTCTTGTCCAAATCATACTGCACCTTGAAAGTAGTTTTTATCTCATGACACAGTACCTGAAAAGCCCCTGGAAGCCTTAGAACTATTGAGTCCTTATGTAGATTTTGAATTATTATTCAGATTTCCCATTAATGTTACTTTTACCTACAGGTATAGACTTTTCTCACTAGAGCATCTATCTTACTGACTGACAATGAAAATCTGAAATCCTACTGCTATCTCATCTTAAAAAAAGCCAACTGGTGAAGTTTACCTTACACACACAGAGATGTCACAAAACTCAGTGTTTCAAAAGTTCATTAAATTTCAGTATTTTTCTGACTGAGCTTCTACTAGATCCAACTTTACTGGGATCCAAGTGGTCTGTATATTGGAATATCTAAATTTCCCAGCCTGTTGGAAATATAAATCATTACTTCTTCCATGTATTTTTATGGGCAGTAATAAGTTTGGGATAGGACATTGCAACAAGTTTCAAATAGGCTCAAACTTTCCTAAGCTCAGCAAAAGGAAAAGAAATTAAGGTTCTTGATTTTTGTTTCATTCTGGGACTAAATTTCACCTGTGTTTGTGATGATCTATTTGTACATGTACATTGGCTGTTCTCTCTGAGTCTGCAAGACTTAAATACCAAAATCCATCTTTGAATGATTACATCTAGCTGTAATCAAAGTATTTGCTGTAGTAAGTTCCTCTCCATTTATCTAAAATGTCTTAATTAAATTTTGCATACTGAACATCCCAGATTATGTTCCAAGAAGGAAATTCTTCAGCAGTTGTGCTCTCAATAGTGTCAAGATAGAATATATTTATCAAAATGTTCAGAAAACTGCAGACAAACAAATTGCCACAACTTCAGAAATTTAACATTTGTGAGCACAACATCTGCCCTTTCTTCTTCCCTCAGATCTTGTGCAATAGACATTTTATGTGGGTTTAGTTGCAGTGTGTCCCTTATTGGATGAGACTTTTTCTTCCTAATTCAATTCACTTTACTTATCTTTTCCACCACAGCTGGAAGGAGTGAAATATGGCTTTATCCATGAAATACCCATTTACATAAAGGCCACCAGTGGCAGCTACACTTTCTGAGGGATGGGCTTTCTGCCTGAAAGCACATAGGACAACAGCTGCCACTTGTGGCAATCAAAGCCCAGCCCAAAAAATTACTAATATTCCCTTCTAAGGCTGTGGAAAATGTGTAAACACCATCAGGCCTTTGCCAGTTTTGCTTCAACAGAAAGAAATTCTCCATTTAAACAGCTGGTGAACTCCACACTTCCTGAGAAAAATTCCTTTTATTCTCTGGCTGTAGAAGGGAGGAAGCACAGCTCAAAGTCTGAAGATTTTGGCTCAAGAAGGTTTACATCAAACAAATGCAGCCTCTTTGCTGCTGTCTGGGAAATGGAGGTAAAAACAGCTGGAGGAAAGAGGAACTACCCCAAGGTTTTCTGATACACTCTCTCTGTTTTGGCACAACAACCATCTGATTTCAGCTTCCTCTGTGATTAGACAGGTGGATGAACTCTGGGACAGTCCCTGGATGATTTACATTAGTCCTGTGCTTGGCAGAACTGCTCACAGTGCATGGCTACATTCACTGGAAAGGACAATATTTTATCTCCTGACTCTTGCTGTGTGGGGCTCAATTACAGAGATTTTGTGTGGTCTTTGACAGGCTGAAGTGCCTCAAGAGAGCCAGTGCTAGGATCAGGCCTCTGCACTGATTTTACCACAAAGTTCAGATACATCTGGAAGAGTAGAAATCTCAGTCTCTTTTTTCACTAGGAGATAATTTTAGTGCAGATATCAAAAGTCATTATTACATTAAATTTTGACTCCAAAGGCAAGAGTACTGTTGGATGGGAACAAGCATATCTACATTCTAGAACTACTGCAATAACCAGGACTACCTTGTGAGCCCCTAGCTGGTACTTACAGGCAGTTTTCTGCACCATTTTGGCAGCTATGAACAATTAGTACGAATGCAGGAAAATGAAAAGAAAAGCAAAGATGAAATTTAAGAAAATATGGGGAGGGAAAAAAAAGGACAGTCATTTACAGAAGTGTTCTCAAAAAGCACAAGTAAAATAAAACAAGGCAGGGCAAGAGGATCAACAGAAAGGGACACTCATTATGCAAATGAACCTTTCCAAAAGGAAGCATGAATGGGAAATAGGAAACACACACTGCTCACCCCTGTTTGCTGCCCTGCAGGCTGCTGCCTCACTGACACACTTTGCTTATCTGCCCAGAAAACCTTGGAAAACAGGATCCTGTGTTTGGGTAAGGTCTGTTGCTATCACCATTGCCTGCCCCTCCCTTTTCTTAACTTTAATTGATTAATAAATCAGCATGTTTTTTAAATGTGGCCTTGGCTCAGCAGTTCATGTGCCTGGGTGAAACCCTGGGGCACAGAGACTTTTGGCACAGGAGCTTAAAATAAAGACAGGTTTTACAGCACGAATGCAAATATCCAGAACACAGTATTTTACTTCTACTAATTCTTTGGCATGAAGTATTTCCCCAGAGCTACTGTAAAAGGAAGATTTCTGTTCTCTTCTCTGTGTACGAGGGAAAACATTTTCTCCCTCATGTGACCTGTCCCAAGTATCTCTGCATTACATCCTGCAACTGGAAGATTGAAATTCAAGTACCACTGGCAGATGACTGAAGCCAAGGAGAGACTATTTGGGAGCTTAGAGAGGTGTGGAGGCAACAAGTCTGAGCAATTATGTAATTTTACAGGGTACCTGATGCAATGCTATTTGTTTACACAAATTCAGTACACTAGACTACAAAACTCTAGTATTTTATCAAATTGTACCAATTCACAGCATCACTCCAGCAGTTACATCAAGTGCCACTTCACTAACATGGCAAACTGCTGTGCTGAGAGATCTCTGTCTCTACACTCTTGTGTTGTACCATTAGGGTTTGGGTTTGTGACATAGGGAAGGGACATAACTTAATGCTGTGAAAGTGCACAGAGCCACCTTCCCCCTCTCATCCCTCTTTCTCTGCTTATTCTCACATAGGTGCTTGAAAACTGTCAAAAATCCAATTTAGAGCTGAAGTAACCACTAAAGCATCACAGTGAACTAGTAGAATGCCTCAGCTGCCAGTAAAATTGAAGCTTGAGGCCAAAATTCCTCACTTTCCACTTTTTATCTGAATAATCATTTAGGGAATTTGCATTTAAATACGTTTGTCTTGCTCCTTCTTTTCCTGCAAGCCTCTGCAGTGATGTCACAGCTTCATGCTTATGATATTGAAATGTAATTACATTTCTACAGAAATCTGCTGTAGTGAGAGGGCTTCTGACTTTGTGTTTTGATGATCAAGAAGACATCTCAGAGATTTGGAACAGGTTCATGATCAAAATCAGCAGATTAAATACTTTAAAATCATGGTTTAAGGAAGAAGAGCAAATTAAGTGCTTGCAGAAATGCTGTTTGCCTTAGTGTGAGCTAAATCCAGAACTGCTTGGTATCCTTGAAATCGGTAGCAATCTGATTTCCTCAGAGCACATACCTTATGAAAACTAATAGGAAATGTAGGATGTGGACCTCCATGAATACTTGGAATCATTCCACAAGCAATTACCCCTTGGCTTACAGATCTTAGAGGACAGTTGCCAAAATGAATAAGCCTATTTCTGATACATATTTGTTGTGCTGGGAAAATGCTAAAGCTAAAGGTGGGCTCAATGCTGGCACTGCAACTCACAATTAAGTAATTTGTGCCAATGATTTGGAAATAAAATGAAATTAAATAAAAGAATGTAATTCCAGAATACAACACATGGATCCTTCCTCTTGAAGCCCACATTTTGAATTATTGGCTCATAAACAATAAATGTATCTCCATCAACTTAATAAAGCTGTCATTCAATTATTTTTCTGCCTCTTCAAGGACAAGAAAACAATTAACAAAGTCTGATCTGCACATGTGAATCTCATCCTTAACTCTGTCCCTGCCAGGACAGCAGACTGCAACGTGCCATACCTCATTAATGCCTGGGGTAATCGTAGGTGCAGCAATAAAAACAACAAAAGGAGCAAACTCTGCAGTTCTCAGGACCTTCAATGCCTGGGGAAAAAAAAATCAGACACTTTAGAGGAAACCCCCAACAATCAATGTGAAGTAAGTTTAGTCACACAAGTGAAAAACACAAATTCATGATCTACCAGTGCTAGATTTGCTCTTAACTGAATTGGAGTCGATACCTTAGTAATACAGACACCTAACTTTTTCTATTATTTTACATTTTTGGTTGTCAAAACATATATTTATCCTTAATAAAGTGATTTATGAGACAGTAAAAGCTTTAGCATTTTCAGAGAGCCTCTTCCTATGCAGTCTCTAAGAGTGTGGAATTCTGTTTACTTTCAAACTGACTGATGAAAAGCCATATAAAAAAAATTCAGTCATGCCATAAATAGGGAAAAGAGTCAACTGCGTTTTAGAATATTAATTAGAATATAATTTTTATTATTATAAAATTATTATTTTTTTAACAATTGAAAATGTGATGTGAGAAGTTTGAAGTGTTTAAAAAGTGAGCATAGTACTAAATGCAGGAAATGCAGCTCCAATCCCCTGAACCAAAACTGTGCAGAAGGGAAGAGCTCTCTTTAAAGAGCTGCTTTCATGAACTGAGTGACACAGAGCTGCCATGTGTGAAACTGTCACAGATCCAGGCTCGACTGAAGGGCAGGACAGTGAGTTAAACATCTCAGATTAACCCAAAGGCATGGACAAGATAAAGTCAGACTGTAAAAGCCACTCTGGTTTTGCTCCTTACATTTCTTTTCTTCTCCAAAACCTTTTCTTTTTAAAGAAACTAACATAACAAAAACGCCACAATCCACCCTTTCCCACCCAAAAGAAGAGTTTTCATCTCTTTTGCTTGAAACCCACCAACAGAAATCACCTGTGCCAACCTGCTCCAAGCAAGAGACGAACTCCAAAAGTGAAATGCAAGAAAACCCATAAAACTAAGGGTGCCCAGGAGAAAACAGGCAAGTGGTGTAAGACAACCAGGAATAAATCCACAAACAGGCTGGCCTCAGTGAGCTGAGATGGATGAATGAGGAAGCTGGTTAGGAAAGTGGCTTGCTGGACACGAGTTGGAGGAAGTGTGGCAAAGGCAGCTGTTACCAAATGTAAATACATTCTAACAAAGATTAAAACAGCTTTTGAATAATCATATTGAAAAAGTTTACCAAGGAAGTTTGCTGTTAAGAGCTGCTCCATTTGAACTAACTATAAAAGCTGCTCTCCCCAAACACTGTTAAATGTGGGATTTTATTTTTGAGACCACCACCACACCATCATACTCTGAACTGTCTTAAATAATTTAGTCAGGTATCTCATTTCCATTGTGAAATTCTTAGAAGAATTTGAACTTCCTGAATCCACTCACAATGAAGAAACAAGTCAGCAAATTTAAGTAGATAACACTGGTCACAATTTTGTCTTTCCTCCCATTTCCTTCCATCTGCTAGAATAATATAAACATCACAATTGTCTATATTCATGTTGTTCCACTTAGCAAAATACATAAACAGATCCCTGTGAATGGAAAGTAATGACAACACAGATGTTTCAAAGGAAATGTATCAGAATTTTACACAGATTTTATACAATGAATAAACAAACTATTAGTGTTTTTGAGAGCCTGATTTTTCTTTCTCCTCTGTGCTCTAACCAGATGATTACCAGAATTCCACTTCACAGACTGATACCCTGGTGATCCAAGGATTTTTTGTTCCACTTCACTTTATGCAGCACTTACCTAATGTGCAATCAATAAAAACATCTCAATGACATAAGGTTGAAGGATTTGTGATGAGTCCCATTTTTATATACTTCTAATTAGTTACCTGAGGTTCTACATCAAGTATTGCAATTAGTCCCTGCTCATGGATCTTTCGTATTGTTTCCAGTTTTGTCCCATACATTGCATCCTCATGGCTGCCATATTCCAAATATTCATTGTTTGATATATCCTGCATCATTTGGTCATGTGATACAAAGTAGTAATTTTTGCCATTTTCTTCATCTTTCTTTGGAGGTCTGGTTGTGTCTGAAAATACAAATATTTTAGTACAGAAGCAATATTAAGGTTATATATGGCTTTTGTTTTGTTTGTTTATCAGATTATTCACAGAATGATGACCTGTCAAATCACATATAGAGCAATGAAGTGTGAGGCATCAGAATGACAGGCTCTGGGAAAAGCAGGAATTTCAGGAATATATGTAGGGAAAAGCAAAAGAAGAAGGGTCCCTAGGTCTACTTAACTTAAGACACTCATATTTCTCCTAAATTCTCTTCTGTCCTAAAAACATTTCTGCATTTTCCTTTTTTATTGATTTAAGTTTGTAAGAGGGTTTTCTTAAGTGTGAAAAGGGTAAGTCTAAAAGGCATTCTAACAACCTGATTACCTGGGGTCAAGACACATGAAAGCTACTTCGCAATATCATTCTGTTTAAAGATATTGCTTCTACAGACGTATGTGCTAAGAGAAGTATGGCCTACAAACCTTTGAATTAACTGCCATTGTGTGTGACCTGATCTTCTTGATCAGCTCTTCAGTATGCAAGTAATTTCTTCATAAAACATTCTCCCAAACTCCTCACCCAATTTAAGGCCAATCTCAAAAGCCACCTACTACACCATGGTTTTGTAAAAGAATGCAGAAAATGCATCTTTTTAGTCTTATAGAATCAGTGAAACAATTTCAGTGCTTCCACAGAGCAGGAACCTAATACAGGCAACCTAAGGCCTGTTCATCATGGTATAGGTGAATCCATTTAAAAAGCATTTGCAGACAAAATAACCATAGTTTCTGTGAAGAAAATTAAATGAGTGTCACTTCAGAGCCATGTGTGGCATTTCTGAGGTCAGTCTGAAACAGAGTGGACAGGCAGGGGCTGGGTGCTCTTGTTTCAGTGTGCTGAGGAAAAAGGATGAATCTCCAAGAGATCATGTGGTGGGATCTGCAATTCCCGCCAGGGTACAGATAAAAATTGTCACAAAGGGAAAATCTCTGTGCTCTTCATAACAACCCACTTGTAAGCAGTGAAATTAATTGTGTTTTCTTTTACTTAGTGTCATCTCTGGAAACTTTACGTTACTTTTGTGTAATACCAGTCCTTAAGACTAGGCTGTGTGAAGTAATTAAAACAGGTTTCCTCTAAATCCAGCTCATATTTCTTCTCCTGGGAATTATACAAAGTTAAAAACGAGGAATCTTTTATCCTTCACTCTAAATTAACAAACATCTGGGGTAGAGAGAAGTATGCCTAACAAGAAGTTTTTGGATAATAAAGATCATTTGATGTTAACAGTGGTGTCACTTTCCACCCTGCCCTTGGAAAAAGCAAAAGAAACAGACCCAGTCCTGCACAGCTCCCATGTCCAAGGCAGGATTTGCCTCAGAACAAGGGCAGTGCTGACAAGGATGACAATTCTGCAGCCCACAGGACACTGCTACTTACGAGGAATGGGGTAAGCGAATCTGTCCGGATGTTTGGTGATGAGTGTGTTCTTTATGTGTCTTCTTCCGACACCGTGTGCACCTGCATCAGCAACACAAACAGTGATTTAGGGATTTTCCACCAGAAGGGCTTTGAAACTCTGCTGCTATGTTCAGAAAAAGAACTGAAAATTACCTAGTAGGACTAGTGTTTTCCTTTTGAATGCTGGCAGCTTTACTACTTCTTCGTATGTGACAAGATCTAATTGATCGAACACTAAAACACAAAAAGAAAGCCCCAGGGATAAGAAAAAAAGCCGTATTAAGGGTCACAATTCTGCTACAAATTATAATTTCAGCAAGTTTTAGATTAACAATGAGAAGTAACATGTTATGGAAAATAAAACCATTCATTCCTTATGCAATTTTAACAAGAGAGTTCATAAAAAAAACTGTCAAGAGCAGTAACAAAGCTACTGAGATGCTCAGCAAAGTTTGCATGTCCTTTCATGCAGTGTTCAGCAGACCACAAAAATCAGCTAAAACAGCATGCCATTCGTTTGCATTCCTAAGAAATAGCATTACTAAAGAAAAATCTGTAGACAGTGACCAACATGAATACAATGTGAGAACATCTATTTACACTGGAGATAGGGATACTTTCATAATAGTATTTTAACAAGATCTATGAGAAATGCACAGAGTGTTAATACTTTGTGGTATTTATTCTTTCAAAGCACACCATTTACTTGTAATTAGAGTTCTCTTTAAACACACGTGCTAATTAAACTGACATGCTTTTAAAACTCATGACAGAATGAAGAATTTTAATGAAAAGTGATGGCATTACAGAAAAGAACCTCCACCATATTTAGGGAAAAATTGTAAAAGTATTATTTCAGATACAATTTCAACTGCAGTTGAAATTGGATGAATTCCATCATGCCTATCCATCTGTTGTCAATTGCCAAGGAATATAATGATTGACAAATCAAGTTTTGTTCATTAATAACAGCTTATTCCTCCTGTGCCCAGTAACACATCATCTCTGGCAACTCTTGTTCAATTCAATGAAAGGAGCAGCCAGGAGGCAGTTTTTGTATTTGTAAAGATCACAGCAACCAGCAGTTGTGGAGCAGAATAACCAACAAGCGTTTTCAGTTCTGTATTTTTGCACACTGTGAAAAGGAGGGAGGAAAGACTCCACTAAACTATGGAATCTCTGAGTGTACCAAGCCTTAAGTGGTGCATCCACATCAGCTGTATCCAAACCATCTTTTAGGATGAGTGTGGATATCTCTCAGGTTTTCAGTTTTATGGCAGTTTTTTATCTGAGAGAAAAAGTCCAATGGCTTCAATTTGGTGAAACATCAAATCAGACAATTGACACACTCAACTCTTGAAAAGATACAGATATGAAAACTTCCTGGTCCATGTGAAGCATTTTGAATTTCATCCTAAAGAAGAATCTCTTCCAACCTTTCCCCAAATACTACAAGCGAGAATTTAGTCATATTTTTCTTCCATTCCCCAATGGAATTCTTACTCTTGTCCTTTTTGCAACTTCACAATATTTAAACAAACTAATAATTCATTTCATATTAATGATCTACAACCAAACAGCTTTACCATGCTAACCACCTAAGCCTGCAAGTGTCTTTTTCCATAGAAAAATAATAATTAAAATAAAAAATCAATCCTTTATTTTCTTCTTGAACAAAACCATGTTGTGTTAGATACAAACAACAGGAACAAACATCAGAAATGACACATATTAATGGCTTCATCACAAAGTAGTAGCATGGAGAAGATGTGTCAGTCTACATGGTTTTAACTAATGATTGTGGGGTTCTCAAAGGCAAAGGAAAAATGATTCATTTCTTAATATACAAAGATAGGAGGAATACAGAGCACATTTAGAGACTGAACTTCAATGCTTCTGTGTTACTAGCTAATAAAGAAAAGGAGTTCTTGAAAGGAAACAGTAAGAAGCAAATAAAGAGGCATTGTCACTTGACAGGTTACTTACATGCACAGAGGCCATTGGGAGTAAGACAGCATGAAAAATGTACAGGGGTCATTGAGATATGGCTTGTAATATATTAGTAAAATAAAAAGTATATGCACAAAATAAACTTTACCATGCAATAGTCTAAACACAAGGCAAATAAATCACATTAAGAAATGATAAACATATTTTATAAAAGCTTGGCAATTTCTACATTATGCATAATATGGAGCATAGTTCTGGTATGATCTGTTCTTTTCTGAAGCCCTGCAATAACTTGTCAGCAAAATAAATAAAAAATATATCTAGATATTACTGCAGCAAATCTCTAGAGCATTTATAAAAATGTCAGTGAATCTAATAATGGAGAAGATATTTCATTTTATCTGTGGGCTTTGATTTAAAACTGACTTTACACTGATAAAACACATGATCATGAAATTGCCTAATGCATATTAGAGTATTAGAAGCATGGAAGACAGAAAAACAGGATTACATTTTTCTTGTAAAGGAGAATGTATTTGCTTCTAATTTTAAAAAGTAACTGAAATAATCTCCTATTTACTTTATAAACTACGTCTGATTAGCAGAATAGTAATTTTTATTTTCAGTAATATCCCAATATACCACACCAACTCTCAAATCATTATCTGGCCACACAAATCTGAGCTGACCTGAATTATTTTACTGGGTCATTTTTCAGCACCCCAGTTCAGTCTCACCCTTAAGAGACAAATAACTCATAAGTCCAAATAGATTACACACTGCTGATCAATTTATTTAATTTTTTACTAGGATATCAGAAAAATAAATTTTACTTTCCTGAAAGAGCAACATTTTGACAAAGATTATACTTGTTTTGGATCCAGCAGAAGAAAACATCTGGTTTTTATTCTGAAACAGAAGCACTGAAAGGTTGCAGGGCCAGTGTTGGCATATTTCTGACTAACAAACCTGGATGTGACAGAGCACTTCAGAGAACATAAACTCAGTGCCACTTCAGTTAAACCTGAACTCACATGAGCATCAAAGCAATTAATAATATTAATATATTGACTATTTGGTGTTATTTCCTGGAACATTACTGGCATCACCCTCAGTACCTCAGGGACACTAAGAAAATAACATTTCTACAAGAAATCCTGATTTCAGTCTGTCCTTACATTAACTTTTTGCCTTAGGGGAAAGGGGAAGTTGGATTCTGAAGGGAGCAGTTTCTTTTATGGACATTATCACAATTTTTGAAGTTCGTATTTCTAATTTTTGGCCTACACTTGCTCTGATACAAAGCAAATAAAGCTAAAACAGCACTGATGTGAAGTCAGGTGAACTGTGTGAATCCAAGGGCTATCAACCTTCTCCAAAATGTTCCTCTGTGTCAAGACTGGAAAGTCTAGATTCCTTTCAGGAATTTAACTGATAGAAGGTCTTTGAGCAAGTTCTGCTCCTACAGTCCTGCCTGCTCCTTCTCCATCCCTGCTCTGCTTCCTTCAGCTTCCTCCTTTGGAGCAGGCCCTGCTTACTCACACTGACATTTTTAGTTCTGTATTTGCACTGAGAGCTGAATTAAGAAATGAATCTGCCCTACAGAAAAAAATCCCTGGGTTTTTTGGGTTGCTCTTGATCCAGCTCAAACATGGCCACAATGGAAGGGAGGAGCAAGGCTGTGGGAATTTGTGCTGGGAGCAGTTGATACCAGCATTGTCAAAGACTTTGGCTCATAAAATCCAGTTTATTCTCAACAGCTTTTGTTATAATTAATAAAATGTGGCTCAGTACTACTGCAATGAAGGGGAAACATCAGAACAAGCAGAGTGTTACACCAGTGGAAGAAAGGAACCTGCTTAAAGCTTTGTGAGAGCTTTCAGGATAACAAATAGTTTTATATTCACCCATGAATATCTTAAATGCAACACTGAATTAAAGCGTATGAATGACAATTACTGTTCTTTGACTTTCTTGAAATTTACTTTTGAATTACTTTGAAGGAAACATATTCTGTAGTAGTGACATACTATGAGCTCTGATACTGCACACACATTGTGCAGGTAAAGAGAAATGTGTGAAAATACAGATTTATATTGTTTCATTGTTCTGCTCAAGGATGCAACTGAAAAGAACCCCCAGAAATTAATGTAATATATAAAATACTTTCATTACACTGCTTGGACAGGTATCTCTTCTGATTTTAATAAAAATCTCTGCAAGTGTACCCAGGAGACCACAACAACACAAGCATCACAGAATGTGATACCAATGTAGAAGCGACAAAAAAGTGCTGAAAAGCAGTTTCAGCACTTTAAGTATTTTATATTTAAAAGAAGAAAAGAAGCAAATTCAGCTCATAAATGAAGGGGTCTTTCTTCTTTACTACTAAAACTAATGAATCTCACTTGACAAGGATCTCTTACTCTACACTTTCAAAATTTTCTAAAACAATTAATTTTTTCAGCAGTCTAAAGAAAAGCCCCAAACTGGGAATTCAGGCAGAAATCACTGCAAGGAGGATAAACCTCCACAGCTGGTTCTATTTAATAACTGTAAATAAATCACTGACTATGCAATGGCTCTTACTCCACTTCAACAAAAATACTCTTTCATGATGTTTTCACATATGTCATCTGTAACTATAAACACATTAACAAGGATGCTACAGAACAGGCTTCTGTAGAGCACAGCACAGTTATACAGGTTGCAAAAATCAAATCCTGTTGGTTTCTAATGCTGCTTTAAACACAACCTCCCAAACAACCTAAGCCTATATCAGGATATACTATGATGCACTGATTTTGTGGCAGCTTGCCTCACACTGACTAAGCTCTGTATTTAAATAGAAAAGGACAAGCAGAGTAATGTTGGCAAAATTAGAATTTTACTTGTATTTCATAAGTAACTCATTAGGTTTATATAATAGTGCCAGTTGAACAATTAATGGCAAGGCTTAAACAGCAAAAAATGTAACCTGTTGAAGATTCCTGCATTTGTTGTTCATACCTGCATTGTGCTTTGCCAAATATTTATCTTTGTACTGTTTTTTTTTTCTTTCCAAACCAAGTACAGCTGGCCTGTTGCTCCTGTTTGGTCTTCTCCATGGCAATGCAAGCAACTCGCCTGACAAACAGAGGAGAAAAAACATTTTCTGCTGTAATCAAGGATCTTTAAAAAGCCTCTTAGAATGAATTAGGAAAGTAAACTTTTCATAGAACAGGAGTACAGTAAAACTTTTAAAACCTTATTTTTTTTTTTCTAATGACTTAAAAGAAGATATATTCAGGAGTATTTTGATGTAAGAATATTTTGTTTGAGGTAGATGATGGAAGCTCACAGATGAAGTGAGCAGGGGAGGAAGGGCAGCTCCTGAAATGAATCCAGACCACTCTGCAGCAGATCAGAGTGGAAGAGCACAAGGTCTGCTTGCACAGAGCTCAGGAGATGGAACTAAAGGTCTTGTCTGCCTCTGTCTCTCTTCTGAAAAAATCTCCCTCAGCCATTCCAGGAGGCACAGGAGCTGTACAGAACTCCAGTTCTTTTACACAGCAAATATGAAGTATTTTGGGTTAGATTATCCATGTTGATAAACTTTACTGAGTTATGCCCATGCTTTCCAAGGCCCAAGACTTGCTTGCCAGAATTTGTGCTGATACATTTAAATTTTTTCCAAATTGCTCCTGCAAAGGCTGTTTAAAGGCTCTGCACTGCTCAGTGCCACTGCTGTTCATTGAACCTGTCATCCAGGAATCTTAGCACTGAGATTTTGTTCTGCTTTTTGACACTCAGATGAAAAACGAAAAGGAAAGAAAACCCTAAAACTCCCTTAATGACCTTTTTGCTTGACATCTGGCTAAAACCTTATTCCTGCAGCACTTGCATATAAGCAGTACTAATGTTTACAAGCTGTTAGGAAGCTGAAAGAGAAATTAATTTGATTCTTTTCTATAACCAATTTGCACGTAGTCATTTCAATCCCAATTTCCTACAGTATGCCAGAAAGCACAATGTTTATTAACACAGGAATTTAATTTTTAAGGTAATCACACATATGACATTGCATGTAACCCTTACTGCTATGCATGTATAAGAAAAAAAATCAATACCACACAAACTGAATCAATATACAGACTGTGAAAGGAAAAAGAAGGAAAAAAATAGAAGAAAGGAAAGTTCATTCAAAAACTCATTATACAACAATGTAAACTATGAAAGACAGAAATAAAATTAAAACTAAATTCATTTTTCTAGAAAACTTAAGTCATACCATTCCTGAAGTTCAGGAGAAGGAATAAGACCTGCAGTACCATTTTTGGAGTTCTCAAGTTTACCCTGCCACCAGTTATGATCATCTTTGCTAATGATTTGGATAATGTCACCAACTCGGAATCTGATGCCAGCTTCTTTGCAAGGAATGAGGTCATCCTTTGCTGGATCATATTCAAATTGTGCTCTTACGTAGATCTACAAAAAAAAAGAGTTTATAAGAGACACTGCAGTATTATTACTGGTATGGAATTCAGAGTAACAGGTGAAATCTGATCTGTGAATGCAGCTACACACATTGGTTGCAACAAGCAAAGAAGGAAACAAAAAAGGAAGGTGCCAAAGAGTAAGTGATAGTTGAATATGAAAATGAAAATGCCCCCTCCAGCAAATGATGGAGACATATGATGTTACTTCAACAGCTCATGGTTTCTACATTCTATAGAACCTGAACAGCAAAAATGTAATAAACTCATAGAGTCCCTCTAAGAGTTATTAACTGTCACAAACCATTACAGAACACAAGCCAGCACCTTACAACTCAATCTGTAATGTACTTTCCAATCGAAATCCCATGATATGTTTTAAAAATGTATGTGTCAGGAAATTTTACTGGGCAGTGTAAAGGACTTTGGCTTTGTTAGTGATCCTTAGATTTTAAGGAGGGATTTTAAAGATTTAAAACATAAAAACAAATCTTTTTTAAGAAGTCCTGTATTGTACTATCACAGAGTTACTGTGGAAATTCTCTGTATGGGTTTGTCAGTAAAGTTCTGCTCCCATGTAAATAAAATGCATGATTTGAGCAAGTTACTCTCTAAGGAACATGAACAAAAAGACTCCATACTCTGACTTCCCAATTCAAAATAATATACCAATCCTTTTCTTGTGTGTTACTGAGGTCTCAACCTTACAAAATAAAAATAAAAGTGATCTCCAGTTTTGGTTGCTAATTACAGCCCTGATGAATCCAAGGATCTTAAAATCTAAATTAAATGTCATGCCTTAGATGGATAATTTCTACACAATTTCAAACATCACCCTACTGCATCTCAGACAGCCTTGTATACACTGCTGATTTTCTTACTAAAATGGATTAGATTTAGAAACCCCTTACATTTCATTACATTGCAAAGTAATATCCTTCTTAGAAACTAACAATTACTTTTCAAAAATATCTGTAACTATGCAGTGTTAGCAATATTCATGGCACTTAAAAAAGTAATCCAATCTGCTCCTCGACATATGAATAAATTAACTTAAAATGGCTAATCACTTTTATCTTGTATCTGATGCATTTTTATTGGTTTACAGTGAGAGCATCAGATGATAACACCAGTACAGAACTCAACTTTTAATATATTTAATCTGACCCTTGCTCTGCTGTGCACTGAGTTTAACAAAGCAACCCAACTGATTTTAATTACCTGAGAAAAAGATAGTTTGAAACCAATTATGTTTACTTAGTAATTTGTTCTCCATGAAGTAATCAATATTGAGCCAATCCCTTATTTTGTCTGAAGCTTGTTAATAAGGTCTAGAAACATCAGCAGTATTTTAACCATCTGGAAACTTCCCTGCTTTTCAAGTCCCTGCTCCAGTTTGAGCCATTATCCACCATACATTGGCAGCTCTGGAAGAATACAGACTTCCTTACACATAAAAATGCATCTGCTATCCAAGCCCTCACTGTTTTCCAGGATGACAAGAAAACTATGCTGATTCAATGGAAAAAAATCAGGTAAAAATTGAAAAAAAAATCAAGTAATTATAAATGGTGTATGTAAGAGAAACACCATTACTTTGATATTGCATTGAACAAAGTTTCTTCTCCTGAGGAAAAAACCCTATGAAGAGCAAATGAAAACCCAATATAAATGTCTGGAAGGTGTTTCATGGAGCCTTTCCAGGTTCACATCCAGGCAGCTTCAGAAGAAAATGGGAAGCTGAAAGAACCATAGAGAGCTTTAAAAATGGGAAGTACAGGGAAAGCAAACCATTCTTATAACAGAAGTTCCAGCCAACTCAGCCAGACAGCAATGTAAAAAGTTCTCAAAAACAAGAGCTGATTGACTTCTTGAATGGAATTGCAAGAGCTGTTATAAAAATTCCTGGTAGAGAAGGAGGCTGAGCACACAGTTAAAAATTCAGAGGTAGATTCTGGAAAGACTATAAATAACTGGAGCAGATACAGGAGATGAATCAGAAATCACTTGACAGCTTGTGCTCACTTGGAGGCTGCAGAAAAAAATAAAAACTCTTAAAATTTCAAAGAGGACAAAAGGGAATCCTCTGAGGAGCCCCTATGGGCTTTCTTGGAATTCTCTGGGGAACAAAGATCTTTCTTTGGTCCGTGATGACTTGCGTGACCACCGGGTCAAGGTAACAAAGTTAAGGGAAGTTATTGAAAATGGGATTTAGGACAGAAGTTTTAAGACACTGTCTTCAGATTTATCAAACCTTAACAGAAACTGTCCTTAATGCTTTTCTTTGAAGAGCTCTGTTAATGTAAATAATTAGTTTCAAACAAACTCAAGCTTTAGAATCTTTATCAGCACAATATTTCAGAGTTTTAGACACCTGCTCTACTCATCTCTGTTACAGCTAAAATAGAAATTTGAGCTTTCCTCCAAGATGAAAACCTGCACAGGTCACTGCACAACAGGAAGTCTATTAATGAATTCTGAACTACATCAACACCACCAGTTAAATTCACAATAACTTTGTAACTCTCACACATGTGGACACATGAAAAAAACCAAAACTATTTTGAATTAGCCACAAACACATGAGTTAAAAAGAAAAATGAAAAAAACGAAACAAATTTTCCAAGCTTAAATGTTTTAGTCCAGCACATACAGAATATGAGGGGGGGGAGAAGGAAAGCAGGGATGTTTGCTAGCAGCTAAGTTTACAGAAATTCCCATGGAGGATTTCTATTCACCTGTCGTCCTTTTGGTTGTGTTGTCGATGGCAAGTCCTGCAGAATAAAGTCAACCCAGGAGAAGAAATTTTCATTTTACTTTTTAAGGGTACATAACAGCGATTGTTAGTGATTCATACTACATTACAGTAAAATGGTAAGTTAGACCAAAGTATAAAGCATTGACCCATGTTTAGAAATAACTTTTTTCTTAAAGAAAAATCAAACCCAGGCTGTTTAGCAGCAAGCTGAAGAAAGCAGGTAAAAAGTTTAAGCAGATAGAGAATGTGCTTTTTAATAAATAATTCAGCATCTTCAACACAAAAGCACCACCAAGTGAAAGAGACTTTTTATGTGAATGCCTTTTCCACTTCAGTATTAAATTTTGCTTTTAAAAGAGAGAGGCTATTATAAATATTAAAAAACTTATGATTAAAAATGTATAATGCAATCAATTGAGCTGAGAATTAAGGTTACAACTACTTATCATGTTATAAATTCAATTTAATTAAAAAAATGTCTTCGATCTTTCATTCACACAATTATTTTTCATTCCACTAATTAATAAGCACTTTACCTTGTGACAAATGATGTCTAAATTGCAATTTTTATTAGTTAAAGGAATAGTTATTAGGTTTTTTTTTGTTTGTTTTTAGCTAGTCCCATGAACTCATGATATTGACAGCACTCACTGAAGAAACTTGTGTGCAGTTACTACGTTGGCCCAAACAACAACAAAATGGTAAACGACACAAAATTTAACATTAATGTACTTTGGGAAGAACAGGAGATCGACAGCACCTTTCTACCTGAATACATACAAAACAGAAGTACTTTGTGTTAAAGATGTGATGGGAATAGCTCGGTTTGTAGTGCAGTTTAAAGCCACTTCCTTTTGCTTTCCATATCCAGGCAAGGCTCATGTCTCACACAGTATGTGCACGAACCACGACAGCAGAGAGCACACCAATTCCTTAACTCAGATAGCGGAAACCAGTACACGCTCCAGAGGGCTCTCAAAACACAAAACTCAAAAAAAAGAAAAAAAGAATCTAAAATGTCTCAGGGTACCAACTGCACAGTTAACTCCTCCTTCAAACTCTGCTTCCAAAGTTCAGGATGGAAATAATAACTTCCACCTTCAAACCTCTGCTTAGTTTTGAGGAAAGTGCTGACAGTGATTTAAGGATGACTGGAGTGGCACAGTACAGTTATTAACACTTAATTCACTGTATGGCTTTTAATGAAAAGAGTATGTTGGAAAAAGCCCTTAAAAAAATAAAAAAAGAAAACGGGGAGTTACATATGCAATAACCTGGGTTCTCTCAGCAGGACAAAGTTTTCCACTGACCACACAATAAGTATAACAGTAATGGCAGATGAGCACCAACAAAACTTTCACACTTTCTCTGTGTGGAACTGGAAATCTTACCGAAACAGAATTGTTAGTGCTGCTATGACCATTAGCTGGGGACTGTCTGGATGTAGAGGGGGAATCTCTCTGAAATAAGACACAAGGTTCATTAACAACACAACACTATCACAGGAACACAGATATATTTCAAAGAACAGTTACATCCACAGCCTTATAACCATTTGCTTAGCTGCTTCATTTGTGAAAGCTTCCACACTACAAACTCTGTAAATCTGAAAAGTTTTTCCACAGCTTAAGATTCAGGTTTGACATTTTGATTTATCTGAGGTAGTAAGTATTTTTATGTTGCCTTCAGCTTTTTAATAACTGGGACTTCTGAGATCTCATGTGGCTGGCAATGCTACCAGCCCTTAGTCATACACCAGTCTTGCTTAAAGCACCTGAAAGTTATACTCTGAATAGTCCCTGGGGTAGAATGAGGCCAATATCCTGGTTTAAAGAAGTTTCTGAGGATTTTTTCAGCTATGTGGTGGTTGTCAGTGATCAGTCTCTACTCAGCAAGATGCATTTCTCTGCAGGTCCTCAAAGACACTGAGGAGGAAGCTGGATTCTCTCTCCTCTCTTCTCATCCATTTTACAGCACAATGAGGGTTCTCCTCCAACATTCTTATGGCCTTGAGGTATCAAACCTTGCCAAAATTTAGCAATTTAAAAAGTACATTTCCCTTGACCCAGACTGCCAGTGTGGCCCTACACTCCAGAGAAGAGACAGCAGACACGGGGTGAACACTGGAATTCTACAGGAATTCCTGACTGGGATTTCAGAGCAATCTTTTTCACATGCCATTTTGACTGTACAGTGCTTAATTCCATGAGGTCAGATAATTGAGCCATCTCTTCTGGAAATAAATAATCCACTCATATATTGTGAAAAAAATAAAAATCCCTTTTACCCCCAAAGGAATTTTGGAATGTAATAATCCATGTCAAAGGTCAGTTTAGGAATGTCTGGTCATTCTGTGTAACATCAAGGACAGCAGAGAAAAAGGGCTAAAACAGTTTTCTAAGCAAACAAAGTAAACCCTGTCATATTTTATCAATACAAGTACCTTTTGTGAACGAATTAAAAAGCAGACCTGGAGCTGAAGTGTTTGTGTGACATTAATGAGGGATTAATGCCACATACATAGGAACAAAACTTGTTTCCCACAAGTATTTGCAATGTGTAACAGAATGGGGGAAATCAGCTCTAATTCTAATACAAAATCACTCCAGCATAACAAGTATAAAATATTCAAATGAGAGCAAATAAACCCTCCATTACTGAATAAAAATATTAAAAAAGAAAAAATAGAAAAAAAGAAAAACCTAAAGGAATAAATAGTCCTTGCTTTTTTCTTTTGTGTATAGATTATCAGCATCACCTTCATCAAATTGTAACCAGGAGAATATTTTTCAAAAAGGAAGTGACTTTCTTGCTTAACAAAAATTTTCTGCTTGCCCTGCAATTCCGTTCTCTGTTATTTTCTCACTTTTAAGAGGTGAAAAATAAATTTTAACATTTTTTTTTAAAATTTGGTTTGTGATGATCTGTTGTCAGTAATGGGAGCAAGGGAAAATTCTGGAAAGTGATGCAAGCACCCAAATCATTCGGGGAAAAACAAGTTTAGAGCATGCCACTATTTCTGGACTGTCTTGAAGGATTCTGCCTTTGAAGGAAATTTTCTTGGTTTGAGAATGTTTTGGTTTGTATTCCTCCAACAGTTCTCAACACAAGACAGCATATTATTCAAAGCAAATGTTCATCATAAGATACTGAGAAAAATATACATTGTCGGTGCTATTGGTAATTTCAGTACTGTCAGAAATAATCTAACAAGTTAGTCAAGAGACATTTTTATGTCTGACTTTTACATAATTAGGCTGTTCTGTTCTGTCACAATTTCAAAGGCATTTGCATTCTTAATTTTCCAGGGATAGATCTTTCAAAAAATATCAGACACAAAAGTTAGGAGAAAAACTGTATTAAAAAAAACCCTGCACAATCTAATGAGACAAATCAATGAGCACAGAGATTCTTGTAGAATAACAGAACTGCTTAGGACTGGCCTGGAAATATTCAGTTTCGTTTATGAGTTTGTTTCTCCAGTAAATCAGTAAAAGTCCCTGAGAACAAGGGCAGAAAAACACTTGGAGGATCCAATGATTCTGAGTAATGTTGAAAGGTTATTATCATTATTATAATTTCAGAAAACTTGATTGTCTGGACTTCCCAGCCTGTTCCAGCCCCAAGACAAAGAAACTACACAGAAATCTTTGGGGTCATCACTATTCAGCTGAGGAAGCACAGAGCCTTAGGGGAAACAGCCACAATTGTTTCCAAATGATGGCAAATCCAATTTCTTGTTGATCCCTTGCTTTTAGGTATGGTTTATGAATGATAAACCAATGCATTTGGATGCAAACCTACGTAGAAAAACTCAGTGATGTCTATTAAATAATGACCTGATCAAATTAGATGCTGACAAAAACAGCCAGATCAAAGTCATTGTTGCCAGATGTATTAAAAAAAATCCAACAAACCCAAACAAGAAAACCAACAAAACCAAAACCTCCAACAAAAACACAGACAGACTTTCCAAAATTCTGAAAATACTTTTATATTTCTGTCTTGCTCAAGGAACGCTTCTGTCAGTATTTTTAATACAAATTTCCAAAAGGTTTAATACAACAAAAACTCTTAATGTTTGAGTACTAATGGAAGCCATGGAAGACAAGGAAAAAAATCCATGGCGATTACCACCAGGCTTTTAAAATCTCATATGCATTAAGGCTTTTCTTCTTAATGAAACAAGTATTTCACAAAAACAATCTGAAACATAAAGAATGTTTATAAGGATTTTTTTTTGTAAAAAAAAAAAAAAAAGAAAAAGTACTTCCCTTACCATTCTCACATATCTGACACTATAAAAAGTTACTTGGGGTGTTGTGTCAGTACAAAGTAAGAATGCAAATGCAGACAGAGCAAAATGCTCACTCAGTGGGCTAAAAGTGAAACATGAACAGCATACACAGCCATCAGCCATAAGAAGGATGTGCTGCAACAGTTACTTAAGTTCACATTTATGTAAATCTGCAATTTGCTGGGTATCTGATGAAGAAAACAATACCCTGGCCCCTTGTTATCTAAATATCTGTGTTAACTCAGGCCATTTGCCACACCAGTGGCTAGACAGGTCACCTCACACCAGATGAGCTGATCCAATTTTTACACAAGGGGATTCAAAAGTATTATGTCTTCAAGCAAGGTCTGCTCCATGAAATAGAAGCTCTGGTAACTGAATGGAAGTCATAGGTGCAGGAAAAGCCACAACTGCCTAAGAAACCTGTAATTATTCAGCTGAGAATTTGAATAGTGACCCTGGATCTCAAAGTGTAGGAAAAAGACTTCCCTAAATATGCAGAAATGGCTCAATATTTAGAAAGTAACACCTATTTTAAATGACCACAAAAGAAGACAAATATGGCAAGTGAAATTTAAATCCCAGTTATTAAAAGAACCACATTCTATGCCCCCTCACCTTTGCAAAGGCCTAAGATTGTAAATAAAAGGCACATCACCTCTGATTCTACTAATATTTAGTTTTTTCTTATTCAAGTTTAACAAGATATTTTGCAATCCAATGATGTGATCCTGGTAGGAGCCTCAAGGCCCCCCAGTTTTTGATTCTGTTTTATATTCCTCTTCAGATAAAACTACACTACACGAGCACCAGTCCATCACTGAAGGAGGAGGGGAACCAAACATAGACTTAAATGTTGCCAAAAAATACCTTAACTAGGAAGACTATACTAAGTTAGTCTCTACCTGCTGGAGGGCATGAGAAGCAAGATTTCTGTGTCTTAGTAATGTCAGTCAACATCGATTTTTAGTCTTTATCAATGGTTAAGAATTTGGTTCATCATCTGAACCACATTCCTGAAAAATTCTGTGAGAAAAATTCTGTGTGTACCAAAGGACTAGTGAGGCTTGAAGGGGATGATTTAAAAACTCTGGGTTTTTGTGTACACCTGTAACTGATAAAAATCAAGCCCAAGTCTTTGTGTGGCTGGGCAGGAGGAAAAGACTCATCCATCTCTGACTAATCAAATGCTAAATGCTATGAAGTGTGGTAATTAGACATGATTTCTTTTTCTCTTTGATCACACCTTTCTAATTTATCCATTTTTTCCCAAGGAAAGTAAGAGTCTATTTTCCGTTCTGTGAAATAAATAGTCATGAAAAGCCCAAGGACACAAAGCTAAAGAAAAGAGATGATCTGCTATTACTAAAATTACACCTAATAGTATTAATTTAAAGCTGTATGCTGAGTTTTTCCAAATAATCATCTTCCCAGCAGGTCTGCAGTTTACCAGTTTCTGTATTTCAATACTGGGAAGTGAGCTATCTTTTATTATTACTCCTCTTTGCAGCACAGAAGTCAATATGTGAATTTGTCAGCATGCTGTAATTTTTTTAAAAGCCTTTGCATTTCATGAAAAACTTTTGGTTTCATATTTAAGAAAATTGGCCTCATAGGGTGAAAATCTGTCAAACCTTCTACCTTCTAAAACCTTTTAGTTTTTGTTCAATTCTACTAGAAGCACAGAAGGCAACCAAAAAGCAGTAATTTTTTTTCTGTGCAAAACAGATTGTTCTGACAACCACAATAGCAGTTTCTGTGTATTCTAGCATCTGCTGAGACACCAGAACAATTAGGGTGAAATCACAGCTCTAATTAAGATAAGGTGCCTGACTCCAGCAGGGACTGTGATTTCACTGGGGGAGCTCTAATTCGGGAGCTGTTTGCGCAGTTGAGCACGTGGCACGGGGAGATTGGCATCATCCTCAGGCTGCAGATGCCATCTGCATGCTCACACTGCAACACTGGCTCTCCAGTAGCCATTTCCTACCATTTAATTCCCTCCAGTTGCAATCTGGAACACAACTTTGTGAGCAGAAGGGAATTAAACGCTGCTGTGCAAAAGCCGTAATACCAAGTTTCTAGTTCAGCAACAACTCCAAATCTGTTTTTCTTCTGCAGGGACAGAGATCGTTTTTTTCATGGAAATGTAATATTATGCCACATGTAACTGTTACACAGGACCATCACAAATTTACCTCAACAGGGTTGTACAGAAACAGGTTCTTCAATTAACCCTTAACAGCCCAAAGCAGCAGTATAATGCTTAAAGCCTAAAAAAACAGGAGGGTCATTCCTCAGCTTAGGAACTTTAACAGACTTCCTGAAGAATGAGTTTAAATGGGCATATTTTAAAGGGGCTTCCTAAAGGCATAAGTTGAGGATCCCCTTTCCTATTTTTTTTTTTCTTTAACAGGCTGTAAAGAGTTAGTTAAGGTGCTGATGAGATGGGTATGAAGGCAGGGCTGAGTAGGTAGGTGGGACCTACTCGTGTTCCGTTATCTTTGTTGTAAAATTGGTGTGCGTGATCTAACAGGACAGGCAGAAACAATTTCCCAGAAAGCAGTAACATTCAGCCATCAGCAGGCAGTTAGTTACAGGACTGAGGAGGAAAGGGGATGGGTCATTACATTCATTACCTCACAGGATGAGGATTGCGTGCGATAACTTGGCACAATCTTGAAGGTAATACTTCCACGCATTTCCCTCTGTGGAAAGAGAAGCACTTTGAGGCTGACACTGAAGAGAAAATCCCCAAATTATTAATGCTTGAAAGGAAAACATCACAGTCCAAGTATGGAAAGCTAAAATGCTATGGTTGAGTTGTCCTATCACCTATAAACAAACATTCAAATTGTCCTTATTAATCTAAAGAAAAAACATCCATTACCAGTTTGTTCATTTGACCAGGTTTTGAATGCCTAGACCCAGAACTGTATTTTAATGTGAGAGACTCAGAGATGTCTAGGTTTCTTCCATGTCAACCTTTTCTTTGTAGCTATATTCTTGTCATCTACAGTCTTTGCTAGCAAAGTGGCATTTTCTTCCCTGTCATCATACATATTAAACAGCAAAACTGTATTCAGGGTCTGGAAAGCTGCATTTTACTGTACTAAAGGTGGGAATGTCAAAAATAGCCTTTCATCAAAACAGAACACGGGTCTGCTATTTTGCATTTACTATTGTATAAGAATATCCATAAAAAGTAGTAACTGCAGAATTGAAGCAGATTGAAGCAGATTGTGACAATATATTTTCTAAAATGGCAATCTGAATACCCGTGCCCTTTAAGGCTGACAACTGCAGGACACCCAGGCAGAAATGTGTGCATGTCACTCCAAGAGCTCTCAGAGTTTTCCCCCCCTTTCTCTCTTTGGCTGGCTTACTGTGAGCCAAAAAAAAAAAAAGCTATTTCCTTTAAGTTCAGGATTAGTGATACCATCCAAGACCTCAGGGTTATGATTGTATGCAGAAAAATTAACAAGTGTTATGGAAGTATCAAACAGACTTCATTAGCAAGGCCAAAGGTGGCGCTTTCCGGGAAAAAACCAGACTGTCTGAGCTCAAAGCAATGTTTTTTCAATTTGTAACATCGGTAACTGTGAGCACAACAATTATAAACTGAAAGAACTTCTTGTTGCATGCACAAGTAGTCTGTCAGAACACAACAAAAAAGGGACGTTAGAACACAATTACACAAAAGTTTTGACAGACTAAGACAGGTACTTTTATAGAGAACATGAGGAAGATTTCAGGCACTTACAAGCATTTTTTTGTAGTTGTTCTACAGTTTGATTTGCCACACTGATCCCGTTTATCTCTCTGATTTCATCCCCTACATGTAGCGTACCTGCAGAATTAACAAACACAATCACCTCAGGACGTGCTTTTACAAATTGAAATAATTATAGTACAGCACTAAGAATCATATTAAGGCATAAACAGAAAACTACATTAAAATAATTCTTTTGCTAGATTCAGAAAAGGACTTTGTATGAGCTACAAATCTGTCTTTCAGAGTGCAGTGAATGCACAGCAAGAGATGCCCAGGAATTCTATAAAGTACATGGGGAAAATATGTTTTTGTTATTAAACAATAGCATTGAATCAAAAACACCATATGGCCTGGAATAGTATAAAGATTCTTTGATGTTATTCAAAACATAAAACTGATGGAAATACATAGTAGACTGAGAATCAGATTCAGTAACATCCCTATATCAAATAAAATCCCCTTTTCTGCAGCATTTCCCATTTCTGCCACTCTGACAGAAGTGAATATTGTTATGTTCATGACTGTAAGGAGAAGTATACATAAAAATTGGGAATAAAGAATAGACATTTGGCAGACATGTCAACAACAAACAGACAATTTTTAATGACACTGGCGTTTCATTTTTTTTAATTGAATGTTCTGGAAGATGCAAGTGGATAGAATCTTTAAAAGCCTTTCCTCCCATTTCAACTCTGCCACCTTTTGAGTTAGAACAATTTCAGTCACCAAGATAAGATAGAGCTGGCCTAGAGACAGGAGGAAACACCACAGTAGCTACAATTTTGTGACTGGGAATTGTGCAGTTTGTACTTAATATTGCTGGATCTGAAATAACACAGTCCTGTAACCCTCACAGTAGATTTATTATCCATACATTGCCTGGCAGTTTTCCATACAGCAAAAAGAGACAGCAGAGAAAAATGACATAATACTTCCCAAAACCAACACAAGGCACAGGCCCAACCAACTGGATTCAAAGATGGTGCTTGAGATCACTGTCAAATTACATTTGTGTTGCTCTATTCAGTAAAAATACACTAAATACAGGTATGCTGAATGAAGCAGTGAAGCTAAGAGGCATCCAGAGCACTAAAAGAATGAGAAGCTCTAAAGAAAAGATGATCACACTACAGAAATACTGAAGTCCAGCTCATCTTCAAACTATACCTACGTGCAGAAGCTCTGCCTTAGTTAGATGAAGCACACAGAGAATAGGTTAAATTTCCCAAATCTTCAGAAATAAAATACACTGTATAATTAAAGAGAACCGTTTTAAGGGCACAGTTGGATATTTTACCCAGTTTTAGCAGGTTTTAGAAGTTTTATTAGTCCCATTATAGAATACAGCCATGTGAAGCAATGTTCTTTTTCCTGTAAATCTTAGAGCAATCTCCTTTTAAGATTCATTTTTAGAAGCCAAATAAATTTTGATTCAAAAGGTCCTCTAAAGGAAAATAGAATTATATCTGAAATTCATCTTTGCTTGCATTAAAACTTTTATCTTCCCTGCTTCCTGACAGATTTTACCACATCAGTGAGACAAAGTGAATTTACGTTTTGTCTTCCCAATTACCTGTTCCTAGCTTCCTCTGAAACAGAACAGTGGGCTAGAAGAAACTCTGGTCTGAAAAATTATGAAAATTTTTGTATCCATCAAGAGAAAAAAGATGGCAGTCTGAAAAAACTAAAGTAACCCTTTCAAGGGTGCAATCCAAACTTGCAGCCAACAACAAAGAAGGGAAGTTCATCTTTTTAAAGCAGGACAAAACCCAGTTACTTTTGGACATCTGATCTGAACACACAAAATGACAAAAAAGAGAAGACTGAGTATGAGAAAAAAGCATGCTTGCAGGGTTTTTTGTAGCAGTGAAAACTGAAAATAAAGATTGAGAATCTAGGCACAAGTAACATTTTAATTTCAAACCCCAGCTTTGTGATTCTCAACCTCAATAATACAAAGTTCCTCAAGAACTGTGAAGACAATATTCTTTCATTTTTTCAAGGGAAAGTGCTGCTACTTGTGTATTTTTAAGCCAGAGGATTGAATAAGTACAGCTCCAGAAATTATTGGTGTTTCCATCTCTTCCTGAGCTATACTAAGTAATAACATAGTAATTACCCTAATTAAGACCTAAGTGGAATGGAGTGGGCCCCCACCTCAAAACACTTGCAGGAATCTGCAAATGGAAGGCTAAAATGCAGTTAGCAGGAGTCCATGCACAGAAAATACACTGCTATGGAACAGCAGCAATCAAAATCAGGAGAATGTACACAGTTTGTACAAAGTGATCTGGAACAGCAGTGTTGGAAGACAAAACCCTTCATGAGATGTGATTACCTTGCCGGTGAATCATTCCTCCGTGCATAATTCTTGCCACAATGCAGTGGTTCAGCTCATTCATTTTTAAAGTGATTCCCTAGATAAAAAGAAATGTTTGTACTTTAAAATAAAGCATTAAGCACTGTGATTCTTGAGTGGTTAAGAATAGTCATTTTTCTTGAAAGATTGAAGGCAGGGTATCAATTTTAAGATTAAAATAAAATCTTTGTCACTCACTTCAAGATGAGCAATAAAACCAGGTACTATTTATAAGTGAGGATGCAATACTTCAATGCATGAGTATATAGGGATCTGGTTTGTTAAAAATGTCATTTTATACAGAAGTGCAAAGGCTCCGGTTGGGTTTAATGCCTAATTGAGCTACAACTATAACAAGGTTGCTTTTAAACAAACCCAGCCCTAGTGGCAGTGCAGCGTGTGAGTGCACTCACAGCATTTCAAGAAGGATAAACACTGAACTATTCCAGTTTATTGACAGCCCCACCTTCAAATCAAGGAAGCTGACACTAAAACCATTACAACGCTGGCATTTATGAGCGCAGAGCCAAGGCAAACAGTGAGCTTCCCTCCCTACCATGGGCTCATCTGTGTTCTTCTGGAACTGCACGAGCCGCACGCGCGTCACATTCTCCATGTCCATGTCGCCGTTGGCGCTCTCCGGGGAGTCCCCGTTCAGGTAGGGAGAGGTGGGAGGAGGGGTCACTCTCAGGGCCTCGTCACTGTAAACTTCATGTGCCACTACATCATGGGTTTGCAGTAAGGCCTGGAGGAGAGCACAGCAACACCACGTCACATTTCCATCGCCCCCGACGCCCCTCGCTCGCTCCTTGTAAGTGCTTCTGAAGCTTTCCAGCAATTAGAGGAAATCCAAGGTATTTGTGCCCCATTTCCTTTAGAAGAACTTCTCCCTTAAAGGAGTCTAAAATAAACTTGATCAGACTGCAAATGCCTCTAAAACCTGCATGAGTTAATGTGATTTTTACTGCAGGTACTTCAGTGAGAGTGATGCTGCCTCCCTTCCACTCAACCTCTCGACACCTGCAGGGTGTCAGAGTGAATCCATCTTCATGTGGACAGACAGAAAAGTAGAAATCTACCTTTCTGAGCAAACCACTCTGTAATAATAACCCTAGTAAAATGGAGAGCTACTCAGATCCCATGGCATTTCACTCTAATAAAAGCAGACTGTGGATCAATACTGACTGAAAGAATGAAACACTGTTTTTTTTTATTGTTTATTATCATAATTGCTTCAATACTCTCCCCTTCCCCAAGAACTTGGACCCAGCACCATCTCCCTGGGTTCAAAATGCTTGACAAAAAATCCAGTGCAAACTCATGTTCTGAGACCCTTGTGTGATACAAACCAAACACTGCTAAGGGGCACTTCAAAAATATGCTCCTGCTCTGAGTTAAAGTACTAAAATAAATGTAGCCAAGGCTACAGGGACCATCAAAAGAACGCACTGGGACATGCAGCTACCCAAATTTCATCTTATACCTGAGGAGGTTGGTTTCAGCTCACTCTTTCCTGGAAATTAGGTTTATCCCTCAGACTTACAGTAATTCAGCTTTTAGGTAAGCAAATTCCACAAAGCTCCCTGCATAAAATCCTCATGTTAGGGAAAGTCAAATTCATTATTTTAAGCTGACAGTAGTGTATAGCAGATTTAAGCAAACAATTTATGAGTTTCACCTACAGCACAAACAAAAGAAATCCTTCAAATCAGTGAACTTCAGCAATCTGATCCAAGTTACAAAGCAGTAACATTTAGGACAATTATTGCCCCCAAATCAGATTTGGGAATCAGACACAGTGAGAGCTGATATGTAACACAAACTCAACAGACTGTACAAACTACTGATATATTGTAAAATAATATTAAATAAATACATATTTTGCAATGAATTCAAACACCCTTATCCTCAGACCACTTTTGGAAAAAGGAGGATCCCAGCTCTAACTAGGGATATCCAAAAGGATTCATTCTTCTTTCCATGTGCAACACAGACCCTCAAAACCACAGTGAAACTGCTCCTTAATTACATTACTCCAAACTGCTGACAGTTTTCAGTACAGTAATGAGAACCAATAGCAGTAGCAATACTAATTCTCTTGCCAGAGCAGCAGGTTCTTAATACCTATTAATAGGTGCATTGTATGCTGTTCCATCACTTGCAGATTTAAAGAAGTTACTGAAGTTAATTTTTCTGATATAAAGAATACTAAAAAATAACTGAATAAATAGCCCAAACAAGAATAGGATCTGCTTACCATGAAATGAGGTTGTGTTAAAATACGCTTTAGCTCCTTTGCATCATTGTTCTCTGGGTAACAAGAAATTTCTTCCAATACCTGCAAAATAAGCAGGTGAAATGCCCCTAAGTAACTTTCTTTTAAAGTTGCTAAAGAAATGAAAACCCTCACTGCTCAGTCAGAATATCCCCAAATGATTATACAAACCAACATTTCTGACTCAGGAAGGAGTTTAAGAGAATCTGCCCCCACCCAGCCACCCCAAGAGAATAAAATACCTTCAAAAGTTCTCTCTGAAAGAGATTAAAGCAGAAATTTGAAGGAAATTTTTTTTATTTGTTGGTTTTTTTCTATTGACAACATTCCTCCAAAAGCTTAAAATATAGGGGCAGGAATGAAGTGCTAACAACAGGTGACACACATGACCTCCACCAGTTGCTGCTTTCACACGTGGTCTCAATTTATAAAAACAATTGGTTTAAAAGCAGAATTAAAAACACTCATAAAACCAATTGTTAGACACCAAGTGTAGGAGGGCCATCTGCTACCCCACCTCCAAGCTGCAGATTTTATAAAATCTGAGCCACTTTATCATTTGGGAAGGAGGAGTAAAGAAGCTTTAACTCATTTGCTTGTAACCTGATTCTTACACCTTAATTTTCACATGCAGCTACTTGGACAATGAAAGCAGAGTATTTTGCTTCTGGTAGCACCTCCCAGGATTAACTGCCAGCAAATTCTACAGATTAGGACTTGAGGGCTCTATCAGTGTGACTTTAGTTATTATGCAGAGTTTCAAGTCTTCCTTCTTTAATAGCACAATGAACAGTGTTTTCATATGACATAATCTTAGTGAACTTAGTTCTAAGAAGAGCAGATTTGGAAATACAGTGAAGGTGGCCCACTATCTATGATAAACTTGTTTTTTTTTTTTTTTTTTTTGATTAAAAAAGCTGATACTTCAAAATATTTCCTTTTTTGACTAAATTTTATAAACATCAGATTTCTGCTTCAGATAAATAACCTGAACAGGAAAGATACGGCAATTATGCAGCAGGAGTGCTCCTTTCTACACCACTATTGTTGAAGAAAAGGTTAAATGATTAAACTGAGTAATATTCATTATCCTTTCACAGATAACAGAATTCTGCAAGTTTATGCAACTTATTACATAACTTGAGTAAGCAACGGTAGCATTCCAGAAATAATTCAGATAATGAGTCAGAATACACATCTTAATGAAGAAGAATAAGTTACAGTTTAAATACAATCAATCTTTCAAAGAAGAAAAACCAACTTTAAAGCCCATTACCTCTTTGGCTCTCTGTACAGCATCACTTGGAGGATTCCTGATTTGTGGTGAAGATTTTGTATTTATTTTGTCATAAAGCTGAAATAACAAGAAAACAAACTATTGAAATTATATGCTACTTTATATAAATTAACGAGTGCTTACAATAGCCTGCTTATGCTTCCAGGATTAGGATGATTGTTGAACTGCAAAACCCACAGATGTTGTGTATACAAAATCTAGCAGCTTAGGGTTTTGGCTTTTCATTTTTAAACATTTCCTGATTTGAACAGTGCCATAGATTCAGAGTTCATAGGATGACATGGGAAAGTTCAAGAGGTTAAGGGCTTTTGCAAACCTCCCATGCTTTTGCCACAGATTTACAGAAACCATACTCTTCTACTACAAGTGATCCTATGACTCTTGGATAAATGCTGTAAATCAAACATTCTGCTATAAAAAAAGTGCATATCCCACTTTTCTCAATAAACCAAGCCATCAAATATTCTGGACAGTAATTTAAATAAACCTTGGAATATGGGAAAATGCTCTTGCAGACAGAATGTTACAGAAGTTAAATACTCTGAGAACAGAAAAACAAACCTTTGAAGAATGAGTACTCACAAAAAAGGGTACCCTTATTTTACTAGGATTTTCTGTTGGACAGAATAATGTCAATGTATTTAAACAAGCTATTGTAAACCTCCCATTTATTTTTTAAAACCTTTTAAAAACCATTGAACTGTGCAAAACACAACAGGAGAAAGATCTTTATGCAAGTTTCATATTAGAGGTAAGACTCTTTTTCATACAAACCTAACATGTGCATGTTTTAAAGGAATAAGAAAAAAACAGGTACTGTAATAAGCAGGTTTTATTTTCAAATAAAACCTTTTGCCTTACATTTCAAATGATATAAAGATGGTCGTGCTTGTTAATTATGCTAGACTACTACTTTGACATTTAAGATAGAAAAAAAGGCACAAATAACATTTTTAGGGAATTAGAGACATTTTTATTGCAACAAGCATGGTGAAACACTGTAACAAGTTGCCCAGGGAAGCTGGGGAATTTCTCAACTTCGGAAATACTCAAAATTCAACTGAAATTCAAAATATTGTATGTAACAAACATTCAAAATACAAAAGGGACTCTAAAACCTTCAGGAAATCCAGATACTGCCAAGGATGAGGTGACAAGAAAGCACGACTGAGGCTGCTCAGCAAGGAGTGCTCAGGAGCTTCCTCTGGGAAGTTCACAGCTCCACTGTTTGGCTTAGAACAGCCTTGGATGTTTGAAAAAGGGAATCTTGTCAGGACACTGAACTGCCCTCTTGTCTTTCTCACATGACATGAAATACCACTCAGCTTTAGCAGATACAAAACTGCCATAAATGCAATCCAACATCACCGTCACTTCCCTGGGTTAACAATTTAATGAACATGTTGAACATTTCAACAAAAATAAGCCCAAAACCAGCAAACAGGGTCACTTCCAAAAACCATTCCCTGCAGGACACTTGCACCAGTCTCTTGGGGAAAAGAGAAGTAGAAAAGTCAAGCTAAATCAGTTTCTTCCAATGCAACAACTTCACCTTGTGCTGCCAAAACAGCACTGAACTCCACAGTTTAAGCAGCCTTGACCACTGTTGAAAGCTTGGAAATAAAAGCTTTCTGCTAGCTTGCAGTTCAGGAGATATTTTATTTGTGTACACAATTATTTGTTTTTCCTTTTCTTAAATAAATTACCACAATCTCCCCAAACTCCAGCAACTGCAAATTACAAAAGTATCACCCTTCTATACCAGTTGAGAAACTGCACTGAGCACTGTGTACTGAGCAAAGCACAGCAGAAAATGCAAGATACTCACCATGAATATTATTATATGTCTTTTTCCTTTTAAAGATTAACGAAATTACAGAAAAGTTAGCTTGGAAATATTTTTATTAGTTATTTCTAGCAATACTTGAAAGGCTAAGTTGCTGAAGTTGCTGATTTCCCTCATTACTGTGACCCCAAACAACCAGCAGTTTACAGAAACAATTTTTTCCTCCCTATCATGGGAGAGTTATCTTCTGAGATTAGGATGGAGGCAAAAAGAAAATTAGAGAGCAGAGTTCCTCTAAGAATGTTTACAAAAAAAATCAAGGCAAAGTTCAGACTAAACAAGGGTGCATTTATTTTTCCATTGAGCCTTCATGCTGAGGCATGGCACTTAAGTTTCATCCTCCAGGACTTCTGCTTACTGAGGTTTGATTCCAAGGCACCAAACTCTGACCACACTTAACAGAAAAACCTTCATATTTGCATTAAGGTTTAAGGATGATACATTACCCAAGCCCAGGAATCAATTCATTGTGGAGGTAGAAGACAGCCTCACCCAGAGAAAGGATGTGGTTTTGGTAGATTCCCTAGCATGAGAAGATCTCTTCATTTTGAAATAGCATACTCTAATTCAAGTTAGTTCTTGGAGTTTTGTTTTACAAGGGGCAAGAGGAGCAAAGCTCATACTGTACATTAATGAACCAGAACTGGCAAAGCAGTCCCACCTTCTTTGCAATCTTTGAAAAAAGACTCGTTTTGCAATACTTTCTAATATTTTTGCACTTAAATACTAGCTGTAGCAGAAGCAATTTAGAATTAAGAAATTTACAGCTTACATAATTAAGCTATGAAAGCACTTGAATGTAGAGGCTTCGTTCAGACACATTAGAAAGAGCATTTGTTCCCTTGGATGTAAGAATCTAAGACAACTTCACAAATGTTTTACAAAGTGTGTAAGGACACTCTGAATGAAACCTGTTTGCACACAATACAGAATAAAGTGAACATTAATGGCACAGCCAGGCTGTGTGCTCCTGTACTGCAGAACACATTACTTTGTGCAGTTAGCTACAAAATTTAATGACAGAAACCCATCCTGTTCACAATGCTGTCTCCTTTCAGCAGCTCTGCAAATCCAAGTCCATCAGGACCACACCAAAGGTGGTTTCTTGTGGAGCAGAATGAACTGGTTCATTCTTCATTTTCCTCTACAGAAAGCTTTTCTGTGCAATACCAACAGACCTAACAGCAGGACAAAATACGGGCCCTAATCATCGGCTTTCTTTTTGCTGGGAGTCTATTTTCCAGCAAAAAACTCTGCCCACTCAGCCCAGCCTCCAAAAGTTTCACTCAGCAATAAGCATAAACATAACAATTAAAAATTAATAATACTTTGCACCTCAGTCTCACTCCTCAGCATCAGTTATTCTGCACTCCCTAGAAAGAAAATCGAAATTGAGAGCTTGCCCTAGACAAGGTTAACAATCCCAATTGATGTGTTAACAAATCTTTACGTAACAAACATACATTGACATTACAGCTAATAAACAGAACAGTACTGCTTGTTAAAAACACAAGTTTTGACTTAAATTTTGCATGCTAGAACACAAAAGCTATGAAGAGAATACCCACAAGTTGAGTTGCTATCAGCTGACCAGCTTTTGCAGAGTTGAGACTTTTTGTCTTCTGCCTGTACAAAGGGAGTTCGTCTCTTCTGATATTTAAAGCAGACAGCCCAAAGCCTAATCCACAATCAGACAGGCCAGACAAAACAACAAACTATTCTCTTCTGACTAGTTTTTCAGATGTGCAGAAATTCCTTTTTAACCATTTCCTGTAAGAGGGGTCAGAATACAGCCCCAATGCAACCCTCATTCAATGTCCCACTGAAAAATTTAGATATGTCACAAGAAGTAGAAATTCAGCCTCAATGCCTGGTCAAATCTTGAATGTAATCAAAATTAGATCACACGGTGAAATCAGCAAGTATTCTTCCTAGCTAAAACCTTGAAGTTTCTGTGAGGCAAATGAGAAACTTCTTAAAAGAAGAGCTGCTGAACTGCCAGAGCATAAAGCCCCAGGATCATTAAATTCAAACACACATTTTGTGGGCATCCAGCTGCAGTTCAGTCCAGATACTTGGCTGCCAACCTCAAATATTAAATCCCCACAGTGCAACATCTAAAAAGAATCATTAAGAGATGTCCTTATATATTTAACTTTCTGAACAATTTAGCCTCAGGCAACAGTGATATTAGAGGGCCGTTTTTCATCATTTTTAGATTTTTGTGCCATTAAAAAAATTCTCATTTGGAGGTGCTGCCCCTTGCACAGCTGCATTTACTGACAAATAGGGTTTTTGCTCTGTTACCTCCCATGGCTCCCCATCCACCACAGAGGTTTCATGTGCTGAGAGACTGAAAGAAATTCACGACCCACTGAATAAAGTAATACTCACAAGCAGCAATACCAAAGAATGGATAAAATTAAAGAAGCAATGAGATAATTGCTAGATCACTTCATTCTTTCTTCTGCCAGTTCTGCCTTTTCCATGCAAAACATTGTAATGTTCCCATGGGTGCCTCTTTCCCTGGGATTCTAAGCTCTCAAGGAAACATCCCTGAAGTTAATAACTCCTACTGGAAAACACAGAGTAGCAAGGTCACAGCAGAGGCTTTATCTTCTACTTAGTTTAAAGACAGTTTGCTCTTTCAAACCCTCTGTCCTTCACTGTTAAGGACTGTGCATGAAGTTCATTTTTACCATTTTATCATCAGAGACCTAACATTTGCTTCCCAGCACGATTCACAGAACATGTTACAGTTCCATCTCATATCAAAGCCCAAAGCATCTTTCAGACTCTACTCTGTGCCTGCTAGAGCACTATTGCTTACAGCCCTCCACAGCTTCAAATCTTTTTCTGTGTGATACACTCACTGTGGAAGAGAAGCATAATCAACATTTGCATTCCAGTTCCTCACCCAGTGAAATGCTGAACGATGCAAACAAAACTAATTCAACAAAAGGTTCAGGAAGCAGTTTATCAGCTAAAATGAAGATTCCCTTACAGTGTGCTCACAGAAGACAGTCTGAAGCAGAACATTAATTCTGTCTGAACAAACAGGTGTTTGTTTCTGTCATGCCCCAGAACTGGCAGCTGCCAACACTGCAGCTTGTTACTGCAGGCACTCAGACTTCCAGTAACCCTGACAAGGGTTATGCAGATTTGAATACTCAATTCCTCTCTGCATATTCACATTCATGAATAATCTTTCCTTTTTATTTTCCAATAAAAAATGTTGCAGAAGCAATTCAATTGGACCTTGAATTTCACTTTTAAGTTTGATCATTCATGTGACAGAACTGAAATACACCAACTCCTCAAATTTTTAGAGGAACTTTCATCTGCAAAAAACCAGGCCAACTGCTTTGTTTTTTAGCAGTCATCTATGTTCTTACATGTTCATAATGTGTGACTTGTAAAACAGAGTTACACTTGGTGCTACCAATATCAGAAATAAACATAAAACCAGATTTTCTTAAACCTTTACCTACTACAGGTAAGAGAAAATAATGCCAGGTGAACTCAGTCAGCCCTATGCATTTTCAGCTTTTACATGAAGCCGTTTTCTTTTTTTTTTTTTTTTCCTTTTTTTAATAATTCCTCATCTGGGCTTCTTCACTTGTTTTGTTTTAAACCCAGAACGTAACTTTTTGGGGGTAAGAATAGAGGAGAGAAACTCAACTGGGCAAAACCATTTTTCTTTGTGCATAAGCTCAGTTCCCACTGCACATGACTGGCAAACAAGTTAGTTCTAGAGGGTGAGAATGGCAAACTTCACTGCACAAACCCTGAGATCCTGACAGCAGTGAAGCCAAATGCCAACTGGAGAATATTTAACTCATGTTAATAGATTGCTAATGACTACATTTCTGTGGCACACAGAAGATAATATCTGTTCATTAGTGGTCAGTGCCTTGCTATGGGAAAAGAAGGAGATACGTGAACTGATTTACTTCAAGAACTGGCAGAATAAAATTCCTGTCCCTTCAGAGTGTTTGTTATACATGTCAAGAAACTGCTTGTTAGATGTGGTCCTATTGAGCTGCCAGAACTGCATCTTAGTAAAACACAAATGATGAAGATTTATTTTAATAAGGATGAACATAAATTAAATGACAGGTGAGAGACACGGTATCTCTTAAATTAAGGTGGAACCCTGAAAAGACTGCTGGATCCTCTGAGAAGGAAAACACAGTCCCCCAACCACAGCCAAAGAACTGTGCATGCATTCCCTGAGTAGTGATCCAAAGGGTAAATGGGATCCCAGAGTGAAATCCTCTTCTGCCTTCACAGGGTCTGTCAGTGGCAATGTGGTGACATGAGAGCTGTAAGGAAAGCTCACAGCCCTTCACCTCTGCCAGCAACAGGGAGAGATGCCCTGTGGCATTACAGACATTATCAGCCAATATTATATCATGTATATCTTGCACATATTTTGTGCACTTAGAAACATGAGGGGAACCACAAGGTTAAGGTAAAGAACACCGAAAAAGTTTTTCACCCTGTTATGTAGCTAAGTGTTGGCATATCTCTTGAATATCTTCTGATCCAAACCTTAAAAAGTGAAAATGCATCCAAGTTTAAACTCTCTCAAAAGATTATAATGCCCTAGCAAAACTGCAGGCATGAACTGTGGGGAAATCACACAAAGTTCAGTCTGAAACAAAGACTGCACAGATCTCTGCAGCCCCACACACTGATAGAGTGAAAAGCAGCTTCAAGGACACATTCATGCTTATCCTGGTTCAGACCCCACGGATGTTCAGTAATACCTGACTTGTATATTCTGTTTCTTTGCCAGGAGTGAAGCTTTTACCTTCAGTGTACATGAGCTACAAACAAATTTTAGCTCTGCTGTAGAACATATTCTTTTTTATCAGAGAATATCAAGTGCTATGTACTTACTCTGTAAAATCAAAGCCTCAACACTTCAGAGGCAGAAGAGCCAAGGAAAGGACTATATTTGTACAAAATAAACTACAGGGTGTGTGCATTTCTTCCCCTAAAACTGACTTTTTGAACTGTGCCTCTGGATTTGCTTCAGTTTCCAAGAATATTTTTATTTATTTATTTCAAATTGTCTCATAGAAGTTCTGATAATGAATGGTTATGCCACTCCTTAAATCACAGCAGATATTATTTTCTTCTATTTAATTTCAGGTGTCCCTAAATGCCTCATTCATGTGTGATGAGCCCAGACTCGGGTGTCTGACAGCATTTTTTTTTCCTTACAAAGTAGGACTCTAACCTAGTAATTTGTCTCCTATTTTAAGAAAAACCCATATTAATACTCATCATAAAAATGTTATTGACTGTAGAAGCTGCAGTTCTCCACAAGTGACAGCAGATGTTAAAGACATGCCAGACAGTACACAGACATAACCAGACTTTATTCTGTTCACACTGCAAATGTTTTAACATCTTTTGCAAAGATGAAATATGCCAAACTAGGATGAGATAAAAGTACTACTTTGCACATGATAGTACCAACAAAATCAGCACCAGCAGCTGGAAAACCAACACAATGAAATTCAAAGGTCCCATTTAAAAAAAGTGAAACACCCTCACTCTGGAGTGTACCAGCAGCACTGCTGGGAAAGACATAAGCTTAGAACAGTATTTCCCAAGGTACTCTAATATAATTTAGTGACTTCAAGGACACAAAAATCCCATTATTTCAGTAACAGAGTCACTTTTTTTTTTCCTTTTTACTGCATCAGATATAATTGAAGCTGATCTTATAACAAAACCAAGGCAAACCATACAGTTGATCAGATAAAAATAAATATAAGAGACATTGAGGTGCTGGAGGGAGTTTAGATAAAGGCACTGGCAAAGGGTCTGGAGCACAGGTCTAAATAGAGGCAGGAAAGAACTTAAGACTGCTTAGCCTGGAGAAAAGGAGGCTCAGGGGAAACCTTATCACTCTTTACAACTCCCTGAAAGGAGCAGCAAGTTGGGAGTTGGTCTCTCCCAAGAACAAGGGATAGGTCCAGAGCAAATAGCCTCAGGTTGTGCTAGGGAAAGTTTTATATTAGATATTAAGGAAAATTTTCACCGAAAGGGTTCTCAAGCACTGGAGCAGGCTGCCTGGTGAAGTGGTGGAGCTGACAGTGTTGGGTTTACAGCTGGACTTGATGAACCTTAATTAAATTTTTCAACCTAAATGATTCAACAAGCACCAGAAAAACAAATCCATCAACATAGAAGGGCTTTAGCTAGAGGAATATCCCATGGACAACACTTTGCTACATGCCCCAGAGTCACCTTTGCTCCCATCTTCCCCCCACCTTTCAATATGGACCAATAACCAACAACAGGAACCAAGAGAGTATTCAGGCCTAAAATGGCTTAATTCCCAATTCTGTTGGCCAAATTACCTGTTAGGCCTGGATAATCACCCTGAAAAGAAGGATACTAATGATCACAAACCTCATTCCAGGGGGATACAGAACCCTTAAACTAGTTAAATCCACAATAATTAACGAGAACACAGCCTCTCCCCTGCTCTGTGACACGGAGCACACCTTGCACCAGGAAGTGCTAATGCTGGAATTAACAACTATTTTTGTTTCTCCCTATTCACATAAATTTTCTGCAAGGATATCCTGAGAATAAAAATACACTGCAGTGAGATCACCAGCACCCAGAACAGCCAAGGTGCCCCAGCCAACAACCTGAAGGACTGGAAGGAGGAGGCAGCAAGGGCTGAGTGAATTCAGAGGCAGCAGCAGAGCTCACTGGGCTGTTTGTACATTGCCTTTGGGTTTTTTAATGCAAACCAAATGCAAGCTGAAGTATCACTCCAAAGTTAAGCTCCCAGCACCAAGAAAGCTAAAACATTATTTAAGATTTGTGGACTGTGGCCCAGGTGCTGCAGCATTTCTTTGTTTTTGTTATTTCTCAGGGTAGGTCCCAAGCTCCTGGAGAAATAATAAATCTGAGAATCTGAAGGTACAGAACAGGCAGCCCTTATGGTTAAAAAGGAACTTGAATTACACACAACATAAGAAGTAGTGAAGAAAATGTAGAAAGTTAAATAGGAAATTGATCCTCTTTACCCCAAGACAATATCAGTGAAGATAATTAAATGCTCCACAAGTGCCAGGAATACAGTGGTACTGTTCTTTGACCTAAGAGGGCTCAGTAACTTAAAAATACATTGAAATAACGGGAATTTTTAGTTCCACATAAAAAAAACTCTATGGATTTATGCTTTTGGAGTAAGAGATGTAGGTGCACACAGACAGAAAAACACACCATTTACACAGGGGAGACAACATCAGGCCAAGATAGGCTAAATTCCCATTTAAAGTACATTATCAAGCTGAATTTCACTTAAAGATTCACCACATCAGTATCAAGCTTATAAATACTCAAAATGACAGAATATTAGTTAGAAAGAAAACAGGATAAGTGTAACAAAATAACTCTCAAAGTGCAACAAAAACTGAGCCAAAATTCTGTATTGTTGGAAAGTGGTAGATACGTAAATTTCTCAAAAATTACTTTCAATCAATATGAAAGTAACTTGGCTCATATTTGTATTAGCCTTGGGTTTAAGAGACCCACTCACTTATCACTATTATATATTATAAAAATGTTGAACAACACTGCTTTCTGCTCTGAAGACTAAATATAAAATAAATCCCCATTTAATTTGTAAGGCAGAGGAACAGGAAGAACAAGAACACAATGAGATGATGTTGAGTGGCAAAGTGATCCACCTATCCCAGCAGCAGAGAAAATGAAATGCAAAGGTACGAAGGAAAATGAAAATGGAAAGTATTTGAGAGAATGATTATAAAATAACACAGAAGGAAACTCAGGACAGCCTCTGCTTTTTGTGTTATTTTAGACAGAGCTTCCAGAGAAGTTACCTGTTAGAGACCAAATGCACAGCACTGGAAGTGATGATCCAGCCCACCTGCTGAAGGAACTCTTCACACAGCTCTCCCTAAGGCTTGGTCATTGTTCTGTCTACACTGCTTGGGAAAGGAGCTCCCATTGCAGTGTGGGACAGTCCCTCCCACTCCCTGGGGCTGAGCACGCTGCCTCTGCACTGGGATAAAAGCCAGATTTGATTCCCCAAATAGCAAGGTGCCTTCCTGCCAACATAGTTTCTTATTTTTTTTTCAACAAATATTTTCCATGCGTTTTTGTCTTACAAAGATATGAAATAAAGGACAATTAGAAATAAGAAAACAATGTGTTTTAAAAATGATAAAGTATTATTTCACTTAAGCATAACATATTCTGAGGGATTTTAAGCAAGACATCCATAAAATTCTGTGATCTGCTTTTGCAAAAGAGAAGCATTCAGGTTTCACTCAAACATGTTCCCCCATAAGTGTTAACATAATCAGTATTCAAGAGGGTAAGGACCAATGTGCATCCAAAAAACTTCAAATCACACTATGTGATTCACGTGGAAAGTAATTTTCATTCAAGTCCAAACACAGTAAAACTGGATTATCTAGGCAAATATTAAAGCTTTTTATACACAGCTGCTGGTTTGAGTTTCTATATCATACGGTAAATATTCCACCAGTCTATTCACGATTAAAAATAAAAGAAAGAAGGAAATGAAAGCATCTTGAAGAGAAAAAACAAACTGGCTCTTGGGTTTTTTTTTTTTCCTTTTAAAAAAAAATTCTGAAGTGTACATTAAAATTGTTACAATAATACACTTCACTCAAAAAAGAGTAGTTCAGGGATAATGCATGAAGAGCTTAAAACACTTTCAAAGAGATGACTGTAGTATCAGCCATGCCTGGACACTGCTGAATAACTGCATCTTTTACAAAGGACATTCAAATTTACTGTGCCAACATCCAGACGGGGAGGGTAAACAGAACAAACCAAAATAAACCCAGCAGAAGGCTTTAGCCAATCGTGTAAGAAGCCAAACTGAGTTTCCAACAACATTCATTCTAGCAAAAGAGAAAATATGTTTCCTTAAAAGTCTGGACTTCAGGACCAAATCTGTTTGGATGACAGAGTTCAAAAGAAATCCTAAGGCAACTCTGAAGTGTGCACAGATGCAGGTTCCTGTGAAACACGACCATGAGCAACAAAGGATAACAGACACAGGAGTGAGATTCTCTTGAGAAACCAGAATGCCTTAAATATATGCACTGTGAATATAAATTAAACTCAAAAAGAAAGAAGCAGCTGCACACATAGATGTGATACAAATGGCTACTGCAAAATTTATTTAACCTCATTGAGTTAAAACCATATGAGTGTAATGTGTTAAGCCAGCAAAAAATAAAATAAACTTTCTTGAAAGCTTGTAACATTTCTATCACAGAAATAACAACACTTACCTCAACGATGTCCTCTATGAAAATAATGTAACAAACTTTTAAAATTAACAGCTAAAAGACATCAGCCTAGAGAACTATCTCTGCTCAGGACAGACAGATGCACACAAAGCCAGCAGCACAGAGAGGCCCCAGGCACACAAAAGCTGATATTGTTCTCCTGCTGGGTGAAAATCTCACTTGTAAATCGAGCGACATCTGCATTCAGAATCACCCCAGCCAGGCCCTGCAGAGGTGACCAAAGCTCTCCACTCAACAGGAGAGGGATTTCTCTTGTCCCCTCCAGAGCAGGCAGCTGCTCCAAACAGCAGCTCCTGGGTTATATTTTAGCAAAATTCCTTTCATGCACTGATAGAGATGAAACACAATGTGTAAAACCCTTCCTCACTGGGCACAGCCTTGAAGCCCCCACTGTACTTTTCAAAGCAAATTTCATCATTCAAGTAAAATATTTTGCCATGACCTCCAAAATTAGTAACCTCTTCACATTTCTTTCCACCTTCTTTATCAGTACTGCTGACACAGGACAGCAGTGTCTCCCAGGATGTCTTTCAAAAAAGTCAATAAAAAAGGATTTAATTCAAGCATTTGATAAGGCTTCTAAGAATCTGTCAATGGTAATAAAAAACTGCTTTCACTACTTAAATTTAACTCTGTTTTTCCATGAAGTTATTTATATACTATACTGCATTCTTTATAATCTAAATTGGATACTGGAATGAAACAGTCTATAAAGCTTTATATAGTCATAAATCCAGACATTCTAAGTCACACACAGGAATGTCCTACAGTGCCCACCAAAATTTCGATTATCACACATTTAACAGAAGGAAGAAAAAAGAAAAATTAGGCCAAATCAAAGTTACTCTTTTACTTTAAAAAAAGAGATTAACTATTAAACAGTAATTTTTTTGAAGGTTACTAGAAGGGCCTTGTATTTACTCTCAACAGTAAACACAATCAAGTTTTTAATAACGAATTGTGTAACTTCTGTGCAGGAAAAAAACCCCACTCAACACAAATAACAGTATTCTGTTATTTGATGAAATGATGAAAAAAAACACACAATTAAACTGTTCCATAAGCCCACATCAGGATATACAGGAGTACTGCAGGAGTGGCTGAGTGAATATAAACTACTTTCTAAGTGGTTGGCATCTTTTTCGTCCTTGTTTTGAACACCTTTGGGCCCCAAGTAAACTGGAAAAAGAGTCTGAAGACAGTTATTTAAACAAATGAATCAATTAAAAACAATCAATGAGACAATGCCTTTTGTGGCATTCAGAGGTGCCTCTTCTCATAACACCGAAGTTAACGAATTACTAAGAAAGAAGATTTCTGTTTTGTGATCTGAAAAGAACTCAACACGTGGGTAACTTGCACCCTTAACAAAAAGATTGTCCTTTCTTGGCCTTCAAAAGAAAAGTTATTTCAGAGGCAAAATAAGATATTTCAGCAGCAGGCATGATCTACCATCATGTGCTTAATCTAAAAATAAGGATAACTCTTGAGAAAGAGTAGGAACATGAGAACAAATTTAAATGGCCACAGAAGAGGAACAGCAGTTTAATGCAAAGTGACAGCCACAACTTCACAACAAGACAATTCCTCCTTAGTGGGATATAATGGTTTATAGGTTACTGGGTCTGCTGGATGCAGTAACCCCAAATACTCTGAGAGGAATAAACAGCTTCCCTGACAGAACTTCATCCAAGTAAAGCTAATGATTTTTCAGAAGTCTGAGAAAGAAACTGGAATAGTATCGATACAAAACCAGAAACCAATCTCACACATTCAAGCTACTGACATGAAATAACTACCCTTTAAAATAATACTGTCTGTAACTTGCTTCAGTCTTTAAAATACAGATTTCAGGACACTGCACTCTTCCAGTATTTTATTTTGTATTTTTCTAATTAAAGTATCTTTGGAAAGATTCTACCATCTTCCTTCCACATCACAAATTTACAACGCTTTTTTGATGGCATTTTGTTCTCACAGGTATCTTAAAGGTGCAATTAAAGGCATCCCTTTCTGTTAACGACAGTGACTGTGATGAAGAATGTGAAAATTGTATGAATTCATTGCTGGTTTTTCTTATTTGAAAAGCTACAACAGACCATTACAGCAATAACAGGTCATGAATGAAGTACAAGGAACCAGACTGGTACTAGCAAGAGCAGAAAAAAGCAAAAACATTGCAGAAGCATGAGTTAATGTCTGGCAGACCTGTCATCCAGAAAAATACTGAAACTAAGGCCATGTGGCATACCAAAGCCCAAGAACTTATAAGATAACACAATAATGGTTAATAAATACCTAAAACCTTTCTGCATGAGTGACACAAATGTTTTGGCTCTTACTACACTCATGTTATTCTACTCCTCCCCAGATTTTTTATTTCTTGTTCATATTACCTGATCACCTTTCTATACTGCAGCATGCAATACAAAAGGAGTAAATTAAGCACCTGGGACAGAAGCTAGGTGAACTTAAATTGGGAGAAAAAGATTCCTATTTTAATGCAAATTGCAAAGATGAGTTGTTGGAGGTGCAACTCAGGAAAGTCATGAGCTCCTAGTTCCTTCCTCCTGTGTGCTTCATATAATTTTATCCAGTGACTGTTGATGTAAAATGCACAAACATTTATCAGAGAACAAAGATTAGAACTGCAGAGTTGTGCCAGAGCAATGCCATCACCACTTAGCAGCCAAGTCCCTGTCTCTGGATCCTCGAGCCCCAGGGGCAGCTCTGCTGTGGGGAAGCTCTGCCAGCTTTGTGTTCCCTGCAGCTGGGGCCACTTCCAGACTGGATGTGTGGATTGGAATCCCTTAAACTTGAAGAATGCACAGAATTCAAGTGACTGATCAAACTGTAACAAGTGCACAAATCATTCACTGCATTTTAAAGAGTGTGGACACCAAAGGACTGTGGCACTGTTTACATTCAGCTCATGCTCCTGCAAAGCTGCACAGAGGAGCCAGAGCATTCAACACAATTTTTCAGAAACTCTCTCAAGTCTCTACAAACAATCATCTACCTGTGGATCAGCCAGCTGGAATGACTCTTTCACTGGGTAAAAACCCCACACATCTTGTTAGATTTGTGATATTCACCGAGCTGTTCAGTTTGAGACACAGTCATAAAGTCATCATCCATGTGGCCACATGAACATTTTGGTTTGATCCAGCAGTGCATTTTTAAAATTAATCTCATTATGCCCACATACCATTCTTTATTTTTCACTGTGCAGTACTACCAGAGCATATTTACCCTCAAACAACATTAAAATAAAAGATGCTGCTCACCTACGAGTGGTTATTCAGTCCATAGCACTGCAGTACAGCTGGCATAAAGGAAAAGCCCTTAGAACACCCAGAGCTGTCAGCACTGCTGCTCAGTGCCAGCTGCTCTGTTCTACAGATCTGCCCCTGCTGTGGCACAGCACTTGCTAAGCTGCTTCCACCCTGAGTTCTTTCTCAGTGCAATTTGTAGACTGCTTTAGAAAAAGCTTGTCTGCAAAGCAAGTCCTCTGTCTTCAACATGAAGCACCCTCATATCCCAGGAAAAAACATCAGGGAAAGTTTTTTTTCTGCTTCTTTTTTTGGCTTTTATTTTAGAGCCCATTGCTGTGTAGATACAAAGTCACTGACAGCATGACATGCTTTTGAATTTACCATTCAACGAGTGTTTTGGCTCTCCAGTAAAAGACTGCTGCCTTATGGGCTAACAGCTCTGCAGAACCACAGAGTAATGCAGATTTTAGATGGCTGAGCCTATTATATATCGTGTCCAATTGTAAAACAGAAATGAGCATATCTTGGTGCTTCACACAAAAAATTTCATACTTGTAAGAATATGCCCAGAACTGGCCTAAGATTACTACAGCATATAATAACAGTAATAATAATAATAACAATAACAACAATAGTAATAGTAATAATAATAATACATACAGTTATAAAGTTGCAATTCGCATTTAAAAACGAAAACCCGACCCTTATTAAAAGAAAAAAAGCTGTTCTGATGAATTATTTTAAAGCAAACCTATTAACTCAAACTCTTAATCACCTACATATTCTAAAATACTCTACAGTCCTAAAAGTGTATTTTTGCATAAAGTGCTGGATGATTCTTACATTCTACAACTAAAGAAATCAATTTTGGTATCAAACTAAGAAAGGTAATATTTTCAGGAAAAAACAAAATATTATGCAATGAACAAAAGACATAGGAACACATTCAAATCTTTATCACAGCAAACTTACGTCTAGTAACGTGTGAAGATGCTGATCCTGGAAAACACTGTGAAGAAAATCTAAGTCTTTTTCACTGCAGTCTGTAAGTGCATGAATTTCTTCCAGGCTGTCCAGCACCTGTGAGACTGCTCCTATGGGGCAACAGACAGGGGGGAAAAAAAAGAGAATAAAAAAATCAATAAAGCAAAGGCTCATGGTAAACTGAACTTTGGAAAAGGAAACTTTCAATTCATCTGGTACAGCTGGAACAGGAGCTTTAAAAAGCTGGAGTTTTAACAGGAAAACTCCCAGAATAAACTTTACATATATCCACAGTGCTCACAGATAGTGCAATTGTACATAAGAAATGGTTTAATGGGAGAGAGGTTAAAACCTGATTTTATTAAGCTCAGCTTTGTTCTACTTTAGCCTTGCTTCCAATGATGTCCTATGGAGTGACTTGGATTATTGGTCTGTCCTCACCTTCCCACCCCAACCTTCACTTCTCTTCTTGAACTGCTAACCCATTTCAAATACATATTTAAAAATTTGAAACACCAGTAAGAACTATTCTGAAATCAAATTTGAAACATCAGTAAAATCAGGAAGAACTGACCCTCTCACAAATACTTTACAAATCAGCATTTGGATAAAGGAAGGAAGAGGGAGAAACACCTGACTGCTGAGACCTTTGGGGGACAAAAAAAGGCTGTAATGTGTTTTTGTTCTGTTTGTTCTGCATGCCTGGTTATCTCCCACCCAGCCACAGCACTTACTGCTTTTTCACCAGGGCATTGTTTTGGGTCATAGGACGATGGGGATGATTTTTGTATGGCATGAGGTGAGAGAGAAGTGAGAGCTATGGAGACAAAAAGGAGAAATGGGGAGGCACTGTGGAAGGTGAAAGTCCATGAGGAGAAGCTGAACTCTCAGCAGGGGAGGACAAAGAAACACAACTCAAATCCACAGTAAACCAGCCCACATTGATTCTGTGTGAAACAACTCGTTTAAAAATGAGAATGTCACTGGTGGCTGCCACCTGTGTGCTTTGCTAGAATGCCAGCTTTGTTACCAAGTTTGAATTATTTTATTTTCAAGCAAAGTTTCTTTTTCTGGGTTCAAAGGCCTCTCTGTGTATTTGGAGTATTTAAGGAAAACTCAAGGGAAGTTTCACTTCAGAGGCCTGGGTATCTTGAGAGTCTCTAGGACTGTTCAGTGTTGCTCATAATCACCAAATCTGGAACCAGTAATAAATATGCTCTAAGTTGCCTACAGTGCTGTGTTACTGTGAAACACCAAATGTTCTGGACCACCACATTTTTTATTCGACAGTATTATTTGCTCTGCAAACTTTATTGTGTGGAACACTTTGCAGGTTTTGAAATCGAAATTAAAGTTATGATTTTTTAATATTTGCATCTCAACAACCTCCGGAATATTTGGAAATTAAAAAAAAAAAAAATCAGCCTTTGATCATTAGGTCTTTTTTACTCCTGTCCATTGGTCATATTGAAGAGAAGGTTGTAAAATAAAGTTTCCAAGAATGTCCTTAAGAAATTTGATGGGACTTTCTGACAGTGACTTTATTAATCCCTCAAGACGACAGTTTTACCTTATGCTTTCTTTTTAACCTACAATCTTATGCTTCACCTACTGCCATACCTCTCACTCATTTACAAATAACGTGCACTGGCATGAGAAAACAGCACAGCAACATACTGACAGCATGTTAGTGCTTAAAAAGGGTGACAGAACAATTCCACAGGCATTTTGTGAACACCTAAACTCTTTGTTAAAGGCATCTGGTTAAAGAAGTCTAAAAGTACGTTTCAGAAAAGTTTTAAATTCAGGGAAGAGATACTACATAAAATAAAATTACCCAACCTTTACAGCATAACTGTTTCTAGAAAGATTCACATTCAAGCTGAATTTGTAACCTTTGGGGGAAAATGTAAAGGCACTCAATATTTATAATTAAAGCTTATATCCTCTTGAAATAGGATTCAATCTCCTTTCAACACTGCAAGTGCCCTCATTTTAGCCTCAGCACAGACGATAAAGGAAGGACTTCAGTGAATTATTACAATCATACAAGCCAAAAGCTCAGATTTCTCATGGTCTGTAGCAGTTACAGACAGAATCTAGAAACATGAAAATTAGAACGATGCATAAATATTAGAAAGGCAGGAAAAAATAGGAAGTTGACTAACTTGACTGGCTGTGCTTGTTTGCTTTTTAAGACTCCATAAAATAAACTTTGTTAGAAAATGCTGCTCACTGTCCCAGACTTTTCAAGTAGCCTCAAATTTTGGGCGAGATGAATCTCACCCTGCACCTTAAGTTACTATAAAAACAGATCCAATTGCACAGGAAAGGCTGCAATTCCAGTGATATAAATAGAAGACTCTTCTCTGCAGAAACAGTAACAAAATCCACACCAAACATGGTTCTGTGAGAAGATTGGATCCTCCTGTAAATGCAGAGTAAATGACCTCAGTGTCCAAAGGAGCAGTGACATTCTGGGCCATGCACACAACCTTGTCTTTCCTGTATTCCCATAAGGATACCTACGAAAGGATGGCTGCAGCTATTCAGAGTTTCCTGGGGGCTGCCAACTCTGAAAAATTGAAAACTATGGGCTGTCATATATTAAAAAGACGAAAAATCACATCAGAATGCTTAGGACAGTCTCCTGCAGTCAGTACTAGCACGTAACATGTTTTTATAGTTTGTTGAATGACTTGAGGAAGATACCAAATAACTTCTGAGATGACAGAGATGACAGAGTTTTCTGCCTACTGAGGTAGATTATTTATCAGAGAGACGTATTTGCTTTATGAGGCAAAAACTTGGGGTTTTCTCTTTACCCAGTGCATAGTCAAAGTTACCACCAGAACTCTGTGCAGGTTCTTCTACCTCATTTTTGGAGAACTCAGAAATAGTTCGCTCTTACAGCTGAATTCTGTCTCTAGAGTCTTTTTAGTCCTTGTAAAGTGCTCTTAATACCACCTGAAGTTGTCTACAGACACTGGTTCATGAGGTTGGAAGCAGGCAAAGCTTTGGTAAAACACTGTTGTTGCTACAACATCCAGCTATTCTCATCTGGAACAGGAGGCTTGACCAGAGAAACTGAACTTTAAAAGTAGGGAGGAGTAGCTTCCTTCTCCCCAGAACAGAGTAAAAGAGAATTTTAAATATTATTCCAAGAATTGCCTACAGATTTTGCAGTGGTAATGTGTCCCCCCACTACAACACATCGAAAAAGTTTGCTTTTCTGAGGCTTCTGAGCACACCAGGCAGGTACAACTGGCTCTCTCTGTTATGTAACAGGCAGTAAATAGAATTAGGAACTTCTTTTCATGTGATCAGTGTATGACTGAGTAAGTGTTTAGGTAAAGAGACTCAGATATTGCTGATATTGTAAAGACACAGACTACATCCTGAATGCAAACACATTCTGACAGAGGGCAAAATAATTATTTGATTTTTTTTTTACTGAAGATTACAAATGCTCATTTAAATCTTGGATCAGACATAAACCCTCTCCTGAGTACTGAAAACTCCGAACTCAGGAAGCCTGACGTTGTTTAAACACAAAATATAAACCTGTGACCTTTTTGCCAGTCTCCTGCTGTTACTACACCAGAAAATAACTCTGCAGAAGAACTTATAATAACCATTATAATAATTGCATGTTTTTATTAAAGAGACATTGGCAAAATCTAAATCCTTTAGATTTTCAGAACCACATAAAATGAAGTTCACTCATTTTAATCCTGTTCATTCATATAAACTACCTTTATTGGTCTGGCTTTTCAACTCTTCTTTATGTTGTGTAAATAAGATAAGAAACTGTCTTGAAGACTTCACAGTGGTATTTAAATGACTAAGCAAGGATTTGCTGTCATTTGCAATTTATCTGTATATCACAGTTCAGTCTTTATGCCAGCCAATTTACAATAAACAGAAGTTGATTTCTCTCAGTCTCATCTCTTGGTTGCCTTCTCATAGGCAGCTGCTGGAAATGAAATTAAAAAACCAAACCTGGCTCTTAAAGCACAGGCATTTCAGAAGGTAGGATTTATATTTTACTTTGTTTTGGAGGAGGTCTGAGGCGAGTACATCCAGCAAGGAAGGATGAAAAACCACCAGAAACTGTTGGATTTTAGAGAGATCAAATACTAGAATCACAAAATAAAGTCATGGGATACAATCTCATGAGAAAACAAGCATGGGCATTATTATAAAGTGCAGACATTTCCACTACTTTCACAGATTTAGAGAAAGCCAGCTGACCACCAGCTGTTCTTCATCCCTTGAAACAACATCTGCAAAAATCTGGAATCGAGATGCCTCTGATCGCACACAGGAATTTGCTGCTCTTTGCTGTTCACCGTATTCCAGAGTAACTGACTCTGCAGTCAAATGATGACAGCCCAAACAGGTGTATATATAGGATTATAATAGTTTAAAATAAGGTGGGAGATGTATGTTTCACACACACACTGCAGTGTAATTACAATTTAAGGCAAGTAAAGACTCTATCCTGCTCAAATTTCAGCTATATAGTGTTTCTGACTTCTTCCTTCTTGGACTGAAACCAAACAGTGAAGTTTAGACACCCTATAAATTTACAAAAATGCTCCTAACATGCACACAATTTTGTGGATGCAACTGGGAAGCAAATAAGGCAGTGATAATATAAATATATGTCTATACATACACTGTATGTATATAAAACAATCAGGAAAAATCTAGTAAGAGAACTAGAAAGATGGAGGCTTATGGAGATGACAATAAAAATTCAGAAAGAAGACATCTGGTGCAATGGAAGGGTATTGGAATTTACAACTACATTAAAGAAGGTAAGAACATCTAAGGCATACAAGAAAGGAGAGAAAGGTACGTAAAAGACTGAAAAGAAACTAAAAGGAATAGGTGCAGGAGAGAAAAACAAGAGAAAGACTAAACAAGGGGAAAAAGAAAAAAGCAAAGAAAACAAGAGATAAAGTGTTCCCAAAGAGCAGAAGGAATGTAGAGGAGAGTTACTATGTATGGAAAACAAAAAACGATGGAGGGAAGTGGAAATGGTGGGGGAGAGGACAAAGAGGGCAGCGAGAAACTGATGCTTAGTTTTGAAGAGAGACTTCCTTTCACCCTGCACACACAGGGGCACTGAATGCGTGCATGGCTCCAGCTTTCCCATCTCCATACTTGGCAACCCCACACAGTTTGTTAATTCTTTTTCCCAGCTACCCCTCACTGTAAAACCAGCCACAGATACGACACAAGGCACTCTCATGAGGTGGTAAAGAAATAAGCAGCAGTGTTGTTGTTCAGACCAGACCCGGACCTTACACGTAAGGGCACTCACTTGCAAGTGAACAAATAAATATTTTATGAAATGAATGCCCTTCACCATCCCTTCCTTAGACCCTTTCTTCCTCATTGTAAAAATATCTGAAAACCCCCTTCTGACCAGCACAACAGCAGCACACTCTATTATAGTCAGTCTGTTTGCAGAAGGAAAGTCTCTATGCACAAACAAAAACCCAAAAATCATGGTACAGGCTGTGTATGAATTTCTTTCTTCCCCCTACAACTGTTTAAAAATAATAATATCACTAAACTTTTATATAAAAATACATTTCAATTTTCAAGCATTCTGAGATAGGGAAATAGGAGGACAAGGAAAAACCTCCCCCACCACCTGCAAAATCAAAAGAATGAACCAAACAACAACCACAAAATCCATGATTGATCAGAAATGGAGACATGGACACATGTCCTGCTGACATGTCCTGACCTAGGACAGAAGTAGAGCTGTTAGTCTACAAGCCTTAAAATGCCGCAGGAAAACCTCACATTTCATAGCTTGTTTTTGGAGATGCTGAATGAGTTGTTTTTGAAATGGTTGTGGTTTGCATCCAGGGTTTTAGAATTTCACACCTCCTCCTCTGTCTAATATAATCTGCAGGTTTTAGAGGTGCTTGTGCTCTCAGACTTTCAAAAGTGTGCAGCAACTTTGCAGCAGAACCTGCTCCCTATGTGCCAACAACAATCCTTCACTTAGGAGACACATCTTGGAGAGTTATTGAAATCAGGTGTATGCATATCCACAGTGCATATGCATAGATCAGGTATCACATCAACACAGAAGGATCAAGAAAGTTCATGCAAGCAAAGAGCAAGAATATAATATTTGACTAATATTACAGTGTATGTTTGGTGGTAGGAGAAAAAAACCCAAACATTAGTCCATGAAAACAATTTAGGGAATGAAAATGCAAAACCAAAATATTGTTATACTTTATTAATGAAATGAAAATTAAATTTTAGTTCAGTTGTGTTGCAAATATTAAATATTGGGAAAAAACCCCAAAACTCAAGTAATTTTAATACTGCCTCTAAATTAGAATCTTCAGAATTCCCTGGAAATCATCCTGCTTAATTATACTGTCGATTATATTATACTGGAGACAGATTTAGTCAACACTACAATTTTTTTTGAACTGGCAGTATTAAAACCAAAAAGAGCAAAGAGAAGCAAAAGCAGATTTTGAAACATGCAAAGACACACACCATAGCTGACTGATATGCCTTAGAGGAAAACAAAGGGATACCTACTTTCTGCTGCTAGAAGTCCTAGAAGGAAGGCAGCGTTTGGACAAACAACAAACAGTATGAAGATTTCAGAACAAGCCATTTATTAAAGCTGCAACCTAGCAGGCTAATTCAGCCACAAAATAGTCTCAACAAAATGACAAGGATCCCCCTCCCCCAGTTTTTAATATGGTTTTTTTATGTGTGAAGCAAATGGCACTGGCAGGCTGGGATGGGAGGAAAACAAACAGTTGGCATTGGGGAAGGCAGCACATGGATGCAATGTTAGAGATCTATTAATATCAGACTTTTCCCAACATCAGTTAAACTGTTTTTAAAAATTCAAGGATAAAAAGTGATTTCTAGTAAAATTATTTTAAGAGGTGAAACGATAAAGTAATTGAACATACTGCAAATGATGCGTAATTAAATGATCATATTAATATATTTAGTAAGCAAAATTTAGCAATATTATATTGAAATCAAAAGCTTTAGTGAGAAACGTTATGAGAAATTTAGAAATACATTTAGAAATACAACCACTTCATTATTGCTTTTAATTAACAATGTCTTTATGACCCTTTTTTTTACTATTTAAACATACCAGAGCAAAGAATCAATAACTGAAAAATCATAAGTTAATAATGGAATATTGGAAACAAACAAACTCATGATCTCAAAACTGATAGCTGTTCTTGTAATACTAGTGAAGGAATTATTATAACAATTATAAGGTGTAGTTTTTCCCCCAAGCATTTGTATTTCAAAATGTTACACAACACCCTTTGCAAATATTTACAAAATAAGTGGTAGTTTTTGCATAACACAAGTGGGGTTTTTTTCTTACTCTTATCGATGAAACTGATGGGTGTTAAGATATGGGCTTGTGCTGCCAATATTTCATCAATTCTAGATCCCTTAAACAACTGACCATTCTAACTTGTGAGTTCAGCTACTTCCATGTATGTTGGAAATAGTGAGCTTACCATTGTCCATACATATGCTGTTTGACCTTACTCTGAAAGACTAACATATTTAGTTTGATTCCATTATTATTATTACCAAATTTGAAAAACAAGATCTCATGCTGTTAAAAACTTCATTTGACACAACAACGTTGAGTCTGACAAAATAGAACAGGATGAAAGTTCCAATTTGCACACATCAATCCCGAGACAAAATACCAAGAAGTCTTTGTGAAAACGCTGTGTGGAATATATGCCTTGCAGTTGGAGAAAAAGAGGCAGAAGCACTGAAGTAGCCTCAGTGGCTGCTTTGTGTGCAGTGCAAACTCTGCTTTTTGTTCACCACTTCCAGAGTGACCACAGAGCTCCCACACGAGTGCAGGAAGTGCTGCAGCAGTGTCACTGCTCAGCCCAGGTGCAAGAGCACATTTGGCCACTCGGGCTCTTCTCATGTCTGTGGTTACCCCAAAACAGCTTGAGAGGATCCCTTACGGGAATCCAGAACCGTCTGTGGCAAAAACTGCTCTGAAACCCGTAAGTCACAGCTCAGAAATGTGTGCCACAGACCAAGCAATTCCACCAGACATTGGAGAGTAACATCTTCAACCAAAAGGTAAGGTTTGTTTTAATTTGAAGTCAGTTATGTAGTTTTCCAAAGACTAGGGACTATCCACTGGCTTAACTCCAGCACTGACTTGGTTCTGAAAACGTGGCTACAAAAAGCTTTTGAAAATAAGAAGTTATAAAAAACCTCTTCAATTTATCAGTTTTTTTAACTGTTGGCCTGAAAACTTAACCATGTTGACTAATTAACACTCCATATGAAACAGTTGTCCTCAACACAGCTTCTCAAGCCAAACCCCAAGAAGCAAAAGGAGGAAACATTAAAAGCTTTACACTGGTGACGCTCATTCCCCAGCCTGAGGCACTGTTATGAAAACACTTGAAAACTGCCTGTACACTCTGCTGGGGGACAAGTGGCCAGCATATGACAGAAGAGAGGAAATCCTGTCTAGAGCTAATGTGCAATCAGGAGGTAGCAGGGCCAGGCACCGGGCAGGAAAGGGAAAGGAGTCAGATGGGGAAGGGCAGCAGAGAGCAAATGCTGTGAATTTCCCTGGCACCTTATGTATTTCATGGTCCACTTCAAATATTTCCTACTGGGCCAGATTTCTCCTGTGACAGATTTAGCCTTTAGGGCTGCTGATTGCTAACTTCTGATTTATGTTTGTTCCAGCATATTAAAAATATCCAAAACATTTGTTGCCTTGGGGAACGCACATTTTACAATGCCTTGAAGACAGGCAACCTGAAAGCCAAATGTTTTACATTCTAGAACAAACCATTTGCAGAAATTGTCATTGTCAGCTGAGGTGCTTGGTGCCTTTACTGGAGAAGTTACTGAACACACACTGTCACCAATAAAGCAGTATTGCAGTTTGAAAATATTTTAAAAGGTTTTATCACACTCAAAATTCAGCAAGACTGGCTTTTGCCATGTAACCAACAGGATGAGAGCAGCATTAATTCAAATTCTTCAGAGGATGGTTGCTGACAGAAGAGGAAACAGACCACCCAGTGGTCAGCACGTGGTTGGAACCAAGAGTTGTTAACACTGCACAAAGGAAAGGAAGATGGGTACAGGAAAAAACCTGGTTGGCCTCAAATGAATTGTTCATTCCCATCTAATTATCTATGTGATTTGCTGACCATCACTGGCAAGTTCCGTAACAAGAATATCCTCTGTGATCCTGCACCTACAAGAGTCACCTGACCTGTTGCCTGCAGTGCCTTCCCATCCCAGGATAATACTCTGCTAGCACAGGAAGATGCTCAAAGGCTCCAGCAAACCGAGGTTTCCAAACTGAACTTTGAGGAAGAACATCTCTAGATAAATTGGGGAAAAAGAGAGAACTGAAATTTTCCGTTTCTGTGTTTGGAAAGCCCTGCAGGACAGGGAATGTAATTTGCATAACCTAGTAAGCATCTCTATTTCTGTATATTTATCTCTGTAAGATTTCTGTATTTGCCTGTTTGGGTCAAATAATTTCATTACAATGATAAGCTTCATGCAATTTTAGATCTGCTTGGCAGGAATAATTGCCACCAGATCTAAAATATTAAATGCTCTTCATTAAGAGTTTATGATCTGGAACTACATTATGAGGTATTAGGATGGAAACTTAAATAACCTTAAGATAATCAAGTTTCTACAGCAATTGAAGAGTTTTATGTTTGATTTCTATAAACTAGTTTGATTTAGAATTATCACAAGACTCATCCTACACGCTAGAAATATTTGAAAATATTATTAATGTACTTCTGAAGAGGAAACAAAATATATTTCCATATCTAGGAATTTCAGAAGCTGAAAGAGTTGCAGTATCTTTTCTTGCAAGGCTCAGTGTTTGATATTAAATATTTTATTAGCTAAAGTAGTGGGTCAAAGAAATGAAAATTACCCACTGAACATGGTTTCCTGACCACTGTGATCTCTCATCAGTCCAATCAACAATGTTAGTTTAAAGAATAACTTTGTTTTCCTGAGAATTTCAAGCTTTTGTTTCATTTATTTCAGAGATGAACACAGACAATGATGGATCCAGCACAGATAATTAATATGTGCACTGGGTGAAGGCATTCTGTGAGCAGAAAAAATGTAACTTGGAACTTTCCTGCACACTGATATCTGCAATTACATCACTCTGAGAAAGACACATGTCCTGTTGATGTGAGACTGAAACTGGAAAGCAGAACTGCTGATTCCAGATTAGGAAAGTTGCCACTGCCAGTCATGGTGGTGGCCATTCACCACTGAAATGGGGGAAGTAGCTGGAAACAAAAATTAAGGCACTGCAAGCAGTTCTAAGTGAAGTAGAACTGGCTTATTCTTTCTTTAAAAGAATAGGTGGATCCTTAACTGCAAGTACAAGTATTCAAAAGCTGTCTGGCTGAACTTAAGCCATGAGGCTTTGACTACTCATTTGCAACAAATGATCTGAGATTCTCGTTCATTTCTATGAGAATTATGAAGAGTGCTCATGTCTAAGGATGAAGCAATCTTTTAATTTAAGTACTCAAACTTGAATTCCAAGAAGTGAAATTGAAGAATTTGAACAAAAAAAAGTTGTGCCCATTCTTGTGGGGCATTTAATGTCATTGGAATAATTTGTAATAATTACTTGCTTGTATGAAATAGAAGGAAAGGAATAATTAATATATGCAGTCAATACATCGTTTTCTCACCTATAAAGATATTGGGAAAAAGAATTATCATACAGCAGATCCACACATGCAATTAAGTTCCTGAAATGTCTTCTAGAAAAGTCAGTGTACAGCTAAAATATTCTGCTAGTACTCCTAAGTTGTTTAGAAAAATTAAAGACAGTCCTTTCGGTATCAGGTTTTTCTTAAAGGTTCATTTAAATTGATCCTAAACCCCAATTTTAGATCAGACAGACCAATCCACACTTTGTGCTGCAAATATTTTGAGCAAGGTTATGTCAAAATTAAGATACACAACTAAGACAGGGCTGTGCTAGTTTAGGGACTGACAGGTTATTTAAATTTCTGAACATGGGCTGTGGACAAAAGGATTGCTTGAGTAAGGTCACTGTCCTGTCCAAGGCCTAGAATACAGCACAAGTATTATCTTCCCCTTCAAAGTATGTTGGGAGGTCCCTGAGTACCTGAATTGTCTCTCTCTGAAGATTTGGGGGTCAGAAACACTGTCCAGTGTGCTTTAAACTGGACTCATCTTAATCATATTGTTCTCTAAAACAGGAGGTCAAGAACTTAGGTACATAATGGCTTCTTTTCTTAAGTAACTATTAGTAAGGAATGAGAACTTAGCTCCTGCCTAAGAATTCAAGACAAAATTTCAAAAGCTTTTATACTCAAGTAATATGAGGAGAAATAGAAGATTATAACATCATTCGCAATTAAATGTACATACAAGAAAAAATTAAAAAGTCAGAATTTCTGTAGAAGCTTGAAGCGGTGCAGAGATTTTCTCTTCATTTTTGCCACCTGTGAATTATGACTGAAAATTATTTATCCTTTCACATCTAAATGTTAACTTAATATTCAATTTTATGGAATCTCAGGAAAACAGTAAATACTTGGTACTCTGGTCAGTACAGACTTAAGACATACTGACTGCAGTAAATACACTTTGTGTTAAAATACCTGAGGAGGTGGGGTCTTCAGAGAAGTCTGGCAGCTCTTCAGGGGGGTCACCATAGAAGGAATTGAATTTGTGGCTTGACACAGCTGCTAGTACTGCCCCCTGAATAAAAACACCAACACAGCCTAAATTACACAAAGAAGGATAATGAAATATTTCCAGACACTTTGGACCACTCAGTCTCCAAAGGTCTCTTGTGTGCTGACCTTCTCAGTGAAAAGCAAATAAATTTTGTAGTCTTCAGCTCTGCCTCCCTCTTATCGTGACCATATCTAACAGAAGAGCTGGTTATACACTAACAAACAGTAAAAATATTCTTTGCAAGGGGCTCATCAGAACAGTTCTTTATGTGAATGCATTTTGAAATAGTAACTGTAAGGCATAAATTCACATTGTAGTACAACATAAATAAAATAACTCATCTCTTTATATTTTTCCTCTCACCTAGACTGATTACCAGGTATAAAAATTCACTTTTTAAAGCAAAACACTATGTTTTTGTTTTAGAAATTCTCATAATTTTACCCTGACAGCATTAGAATGCTTTGACACCCATAATATATCAATATAAAAATAACACAGTTATATGGATATTATCAGAGTCCCAGAATGAATGTTACAGGTATATTTAAAAAGTAGGAAAATAGTTACCTGCTCTGACATATATTTACTTGTTCAAGTAAATTACACTTTAACCACTCAGGTTTTAAAGCCTCACAAGTATGGAAGTATGGACACATTTCATGAAACATGTTGCAGAAGAGTGCTTTAGATAAAACGGCATAAAAAAAAATAATGAAGGTATAAAAACTCATGAAACTAAATATAGTGGCCTTGCCAGGAAGAAATCTGGGAAATATCTGAAATTGTGCCTACAACAGGGATCAGGCCACATTCTAAAATGTACTAGCTGCACTTTAATGCAAGTATTACCTGGGCAAACAAACCACCTAAGAAAAAGAGCTGTCCATGAACTGTGGCAACTGGGCATCTTCATCATCAGCTACATGAAACTTTTGCAAAGCAGCAGCTCATTGTGAATACCTGATTCTGAGTTTTTTTTTTGTAAAAATTGTAAAAATTGTAAAACAGCCCATGAACTGTAATACTCCATACTTCTGCCATATGTTTCTGAACCCTTCAGTGAATTCGGAAATGTTTCTGTTAAACATTCCACGTCAGGATCTGCAGGAAAATCATGCTGTTTTGGGCTAAAATCTTAACATTCTTTTCAATACGGCTAATATATAAACTAGTATGTAGTTAAACATAAATAGGATAAAGTGAAGAAAACATATTTGCTCATTAAAAATTTCTATATTCCTTTTATTTTAAATGTAACACAATAATAACAGAAATGATTGCACGATTCTCTCCAGTAATTCATATTACACAGAATTACTGAACTGACTGAAGATGAAGACCTCACACACACCTTGACTGACACCAGACAATTTGCACTGCAATTTAGTTTGACAACTATACACTAAGAAAGAAAGGACAAACAGCCTTTCTGAGACATCATTTCAATAAACATCTGTGAAGGCCTGTTGCAACTATTTTATTGCCGACTCCACAGCACAGATTTCTCTTAGCACTTTTTAAATGAATCAAGCATCACAAAATTCGAGGTGTGTAATTATATTGTTTTAACATTACATTCAGTTTACCTTTAGTTTTCGTCTTGCATTGAATTTCCTCAATTGTTCTACTGTTTCTGGAAGATGAATCTTGTATGCATAGCGATCTCTCTCCTTGAAAAACCCCACAAAAAACAAACCAAAATAACATTAAATACAAGTTCTACAAGAAACCAGACAAGGAATGTACCAGCTCATAAAAATCCTATGCAGAATGAGGATTTGTTGCAACTTAAGGAAAACTTCAGGAAATTAAGAGGCATTAAAATACTTTGACATAATTTTTAACTTGGGCCAGAGATACTTTATTTTGGAAATGTTGTTTCCCACCTTGTAGTAAGACCCCAGTCTCTTGCTTTGTTGTGCTGTCAGCCTGTGTCTAGCACTGAACTTCAAAGCTGACAAGCAGAAGGCAGTTTTGCTTTTTGGAATTCACAAACCCCAGTGAAGCAACATATTCAAGCACTCTTTTACAGGGTGCTTGATATTCAGGTAAGTTTGGGAGGTGGGAACATGTCCAGCATGGCAGGAAGTGCCAACCCAGTGCCAGCCAGGGGATGGGACAGGAAGAATTCTCCACTGTAGATGCAGATGAAAAATTTGCCAATGAACAACTGCAGTGAACTTGGGCAGCTGATCACCTTTTTTCCTTGAAGCTACATAAAATCATTAATGTAATGTGTTTATCACATGCATCCCCTGAATCAGAGTGAAACCACGGCAGTCTCTCTGTGGCACTAAAGAAGTCTCTGTCTCATGCTGTATTTGTCCTATCTATAAATGGTTTAGAAAGTTCTGAGTCAGCAGGGAAGGCAGTTTATTGTAGGCAAAAATGAGGACTGACTGCAGGCCTGAGCTTGGAAATAAAGCTGTCATAAACAAAACCACCTGTTTTCTCACGTGATTTTCAACAAATAACGAGATCAGAAAGAGACCATGGAAAATGCAAAGCTGCACAGGCAGAGCCTGCACATTCACATTACAGAATTGCCTTTTTAACAAACCTAATCAGCTTATTTGCTCAATAGAAGAGCAAAAATGACAGGTTTTCTGCCAAAATGACCCTCAACCAAGCTCTAGCTTTGGCATCTCTGTGTGGGCTTGCTCTCAAAGTGAAGAAAAAGCACAATAACAAGCAGGTAAAAACAGATCACCTGTGTTTGTATGATATTCTGGGACTCCAAAACATGGTGCTCAATTCCATGCTCTTTGGTATTTGATACACTACATATGTCCCAGATGAACAGACAGAACTTTGGCTCTTTTTGAGTGAATAGCCTGAACCTGCAGTTTCCCAATACTCAGAAGAGTTGCCTTAACCACTGTCATTTCTGGGAGGTGAACACTCCTGACCTCCTTTTATAAGCTAGACCATTCTGCAGCTTGGAATGCCAGAGTCAGAGGCAGAAAGAGAGCAGAGAAGTGAAAGAATGACTCCATTCACTGGTGGTTACACCATTTACTTGGAGGGAGAAGAATGAATGATCCTGTTCTTCCCAGGTTCTCTCTTGTGGGTTTCTCTTTGTATCATGTAGAGCTAATAAGGAGTCCAGCAGCAGACATCAGATTAGCCCCCTTTCATAATAAGTGTCTGCATAAGTTAATGATATAACCCTCTCTACCCTGGACACTCAGAAAAGAAGTAAAGAATACAAAGAGAATTAGTTAATTTATCACCTTCTGCCAAAGAAAATACAATGCTCTGAACCAGTATGTGCCATCTTTTAATTCTGCAGCATAACCCATCATTCCCCAACACCAATGTTTAGCACAGCCTAGTGATGGACTGCTGAGAAGCTACACATATATTTTCTCCTGCTCTTGCTGTAAATTCTCAGTGTGCAGCAACTACTCTTCTACTGGTTTAAACTTTGTTGTAAATTCTCCCATCACTGAAAAATAGTTTGATTACCAGATGTCATATAATTTTATGCAATCAGAGTGGCCTTGGAGCAACACTCCACTACTTCCTTCCCTTTTGGTGGGATATTTTCAAGAATCTAATGTGAAGAAGCAGCACAGTTCAGTAGCAAAACCTACAGCAGTGGAGTGCATGGCTACACGAGCAACAGGAAAGAGGTTTAGATATGACTGAGTGAAAAAAAGATCAGAAATTACTCCTATGGTGTCTGAGAGCCACACAAAGACACATTAACACCTTCTTTAAGCTTTATGCTATGCAGCCCTACTCCCTGCACTCTGGAGCTGCTGAAGATGTCCAACTGAGTTTGCTCTTAAGCAAGAGTTTAAGCCTGGCAATTACCAAAATCTCAGGCTCTAATCCTACAAGGCATTTAAAGCACATTATCCCACATTTTGTACAGTTCATATCTACTTTGGAAAGCCCAGAAAAACAAAGAAATAAATGTTTTTCTCCCTTGATGAGGAAACTGGCAGGTAAAACAGCTGCTTTTACTACCTTTAACCAGGGGTGATTCAGTGCTTCATACACTGTTATCCTTTCTGCTGGATCCAGCATGAGCATGCGCCGCACCAGATCTTTGGCACTTTCAGAAATATGGCTCCATTGCCTGGGATTCATCTGATTACAAGCAAGGAAAAAAAATTAAATTAGCAATAAGAATGTAGAAAAAACCCTGCTGTTTATGTAAAAAAATAGCAGAGATTTAACAGAAGTTGGTACTTGCAAGCATTTTCGTGTAATAAATGCAAAAGGAAGTTTCTAAGTTTTTTAAAAACTTACAATAAATTCAACACTAGCTGCTGTTGAAACGGCATAAAAATTGAAAACATAAACCCTGACATTTCCTTAGTATTATGTTATAATCACAGTATAATTTCTACCTGTTCTACAATCTGCTCAGATAAAAGTGATCATTCACTAGAAAAAGCAAAAAACAATTAAGCTCTGTTTGACTGTTAATTTGGCATACGATAAACGCAGAAATTAAAACTACTCCTGAAATCAATATATAGCATGAGAATTTATCTGTTTCAACCCACAACTTCATGCCATTGATTCTGAGTAAGAAGGAAGATAATGCCTGTTGTGAACTACTCTGATCCTGTCCTGAAGCTGCTACAGACAATGGCTCTCACCAAGAAATTCCTTTCAACTTCACAAAAGGTAAAGTTCTTCCACTAGGAAAGCATAAAACAACAAGACAATACAAGCTATTGTAACATTTGCAGAAAAGAACGTTATCTTTAGGAGATACAGCATGAAGGATGATTTAGAATGTTTTCATTTTGTGCATATGCAGGTTTGTGCCAAATCAGTCAAAATGATGGACACCTGATAAAACCATAGCAAGGTAAGAAGATTCTCTGTGTGAAATACAGGATTATATTCTTAAGGTATTTCGAGTATTTCTTTAATTTATGAAGAAGCTTAGTGTTATTTAGATGATAGCTAACTTTACAAAATACTAAATGCAAATTCAAAATTATAACCAGACTCTTTTCAGTGTTACAATCTGGTCATTTAAAGAGGCCCGTTTTATTTAAAATCAATCTTTACAACAAATGATCACTTTGAATTGGGGCACTCAGCAATGTTATCTGGATAAGAAATGCACATTTATAGCTGTGATTCATAATTTCTTTTTCAGCTCTAATGAAATGAAGGTAATTGCAAATTTGACAAGATTTTCACTGAATAGACATATTATTGTGGAAACAGGAACAGAAAAGGAACTAAGAGGACAAAATGTGCTGGCCAAAACTTTTTTTTTAAAAAGAGAAGTTAAGTTGTATCCTTCCAGAAGCTTTGAGCTGCTTAAGAGATTCCATAAAGAAATCTTCCATAAAGTGGTATGTCTGTCAGTCTGTGCAACCCCAAAACTAGCCATGAAGAAATGCTGTTTCCAGGAATATCAAATATCAAAAACGAAATATGTGCTCCTGACCAAGCACAGTAACACTGCTCTCACACTTCAGCAGGCTGTTAAGGTGATGCAATAAAATAGAATATCAGACAGTTTTGGGAGTAAGTTGTAATTGCTAATGCACAGCTCATTTATGACCTTGGGTACAATGCAGAACAAGGTTGATCTCAGACAAACCCACAGAAACCGTGAAGCTGAAGCTTTAAATTTGTTTCCACAAAGATCTGGGAGCTGATGCTGTGAGAGCTTCTCTTGTGTGCACACTGACCTGCCCTTGGTGGCAAGTGGCTCCTTTTGAATCATCAGCTGCACTTTACTACACACTGTACTAAGAAGAATTGCCTGCCTGGATTTGTACAATAACATGCATTTGGTGTTAAATCGAGGCAATAGGATGATGAATCTTTATGATTGTTCTCTTATTCAATAAAAAAATTAAATAGTCCATAAATCTGAGGTTACAGTGTGTTCTTCAGAGCTAAATCTCTTGTCTCAATGCACAGTTAGGGGCTGGTTGTAATACCAATTTATTACTTCATCTGAGCAAATACTTCCATATTCTAATTCCTAGCAATGATACAAAACACATCAGGTACAAGACAGACTGGGGAGGGCAAGTCATCTCTCTTCCTCAGTGACAGATTTCCATAAAATTTAAATTTAAATCAGGTTAAATACAAAAATCAACTTCCAGAAATTTTACCAACAGAGCTTGTCTCACTGGAAAAGTATTGGTGTATGCTGTCATTTACCTTGTATTTGCCTTTAATAATGCCTTCAAATAATCTCTCCTTGGTTCCATAAAAAGGCAAACAACCGCTTAACAGGATAAAAAGGATCACACCACAACCCCAAACATCTACAGGCTTCCCATATGGTTCTCTTTTTACCACTTCTGGAGCCATAAAATGAGGTGTTCCTACACGTCCTAAATGGAAACAAAAAGAAAATTGAGTCAAAGTGATGTCAAACATAGACATGAAGACTATCACTGCATTGAACAAAAGCAGTTTCAATAAATTTTGTTCATGGTTTCAAGCTTTTAACACAATTCTTTTTTCCTTAAGTTTATATTTTTATGGATATCCAGTGAGATAAGTCAGTATTTTCCCTTTTGCTTCATTTTAACTTTTATAAATTGAGAAATATTCCATCCTAGCTGGCAGACTGTGAATCAAGACTTTTAAGAGAACTAAGATTCTTCAGTGAAACTTGCCATATAGAAGTAAAACCATCAATTTGGAAAATCTTTGAAACAGTAATTATTCAGAGAGCAAATACAAAGATACTGTGGAGTTCTAGTTCACGCTGATAACTTGAAAAACCTGCATCTTAATTGGCAAGAGCAGAGTTTGGTCTGACGCTCTCCCAAACCTTAGCTGGTCTACTGAAACTGCCAACAAAAATGCAAAATGCCAGCAAATGTGTTATTCATTTATTTGAAGATGGCAATATCTTAATGCAGATGAAAAGATAATGCTAATTTGTTTCACAGAGTGCTTTCATTGAGTGCAATTAAAGTTTTTCTATGAAAACAAAATATATTTAGTACCCACTGATGCTTTGAGCAGATAAAACTCATTAAATAACTTCACTCAATTTCTATGTAACACATTAAGCCAAATAAAAGCAGTGAACATTTTACCTCTCCTTACAAATGTTTCCCATTGCAAAGAGTTTTGTTTCCATGGCAAAAATTAAGCTTTGAATGCTCAGGTCATCACTGACACTTACAAACACTGTAGTCTTTGGACGACCCTGATTCCACCAAGCACCAACAGAAGGAAAAAAGCCATCAGTGAGGCTAATTGTGACCACTAGTACCCCCTTCATAAATTATTGTTGCTCACTACAGGGGATTTCAGAGTCTCCATTCCAGGCTTGCAGCACCTGCTGGTTAGGAAAGCCTAAAATGCAGCCCAGAGAATTTGAGGAATTTGCAGGGCACGTATTTAACTCAGTCTTGTCCTTGTAAAGAGACTTTTACTTGATTAACCTGTCCAGCACACTCTCTGCATGGGAGTCTCAGTACTGGGAACAAACACCTGGGAGACTATATGAAAGTAATAAAGACCATCCTTTGTTTATCCTACCTAATGCAGGAATATGATCTGACCATGTTCTGTTAATCAGTTCTTTCTCTGCCTACAGGATTAAAGACCTGTCAGAAAGGCAGCAGCTTTTTGACCATACTCTTAATAAAAAACACCACCAATTGTCAGACTTCTTCACATGGCTTTGTGTTAAAAAATCTTTTCATTCCCAGTTCCTGAGGGAATTCCTCTGTCAAACTAATGCTGGGAATCTGTCTGTGACAAAGGGATGTTACCTCATCACTAAGCCAGGCTGGCATCTTAAAAAGTCCCTGCAGTCCAGGCTGACCTGCCAGCTAAAGGGTAGTTCCTTTCTGAGCTAAAAAAAGAATAAACCAGCAACATACTGCAAGTCCAGCTCATCCCTCAGATCACAGAGAGAGGAGGAAGGATATTTAGTGTGGACAGAGATGCACATGGGGAAAGGTGATTCATTCTTGTGGGCTGCCCACACAGTGTAGGTGTATGGCATAATTTCAGCCTCATTGAGAAACCTCAAAGCCAAATGTTCAAGATCATATATATGAGGTAAAGAATTATCTCCTTGGATGACTCTCTTTTAGATGCCTGGTGGCAGGGAAGAGAAGGAAAATGGAAATCACATATACATCTAGTATGCATAAGTTCCTGGGATTTTTTTCTGCCTTTTTTATTTGCCTAAAAATTTATATCTGTAAGGGTTTCATCACGTTTTTCCCCTCTGGATGCCATCATTTGTGACAGCAAAAACATAAACATTTCTAGCTCTGTATCAGGCTATGCCTGTGCATAAGCAGCAACACCTGCCTGTTCAAAGAGCATTTTTCTGTCGCTTAGAGTGTTCATGTGATGTTTCTGGTATGCCTACCACAAATGGAAATGCTTAACTCAGGAGATCAGCAGAGACCACACAGCAGCCTGGTTTACCCAAGCCTTGTTTATCTCAGTTTCCTGACACTTGGGTGCAGATGAACCCATTTGAACCCATTCGCAATTTTGGAGCAAGTGTAACCTTTCTTGCATGTTAAAAAAAAATCTTTTGTGGTACTAAAGCTCGTTTAAACCTTTTTAATCCATACAAATGGAAAATCGTATATTCTCAGAAAATTCTGCCTTCCTACCATGCTTTATAATTGCTGTTGTAAAATCTGGCAAGTGTGGAGAAGACAGATTACTCCAAAGACAAACAGGAGAAATCAGCAGAAAACAAAATATCACAATGGACAACAAGCTATTTAGAAGAGCCATTAAACTCCAGAGAGATGCATAGTTGTGTGGCTAAAGTAGCTAATGAAAACATGAACTTTACATATCAAATGATATCTAAGCTGATTTAATGTGTATTTTCAACAATTATGTGCCACCCCTCTCAGCTCAGGAACCTCTTTGTGGTTTAAATAAGAAATTGCTAAGGTGACCATGGTACAAAAATGACTGTGTGCTGTGAGAACAATGCTTAAAAGTTTGGGTTTTGACTTTGGGCTTTTTTTTTTTTTGTCAATGCACTTAAGTCTGCTGGGCATTTCAGTAAAGGCAAGGGTAACCTACACAACATCTCATGTCCTTGCAAACAGCTGCATTGTCTCCTGGTGTAAAACGGCATATTTAGCAGCAATACATGCTATAAAAGCAATCCAGCAGCATGATGGAGGGCAGGAATTTAGGAGTCAAGGTGCTGGCCCTGGGGGCTGCAGGGGTGGTCCCTGTGAGGATGGGCTGGGGCTGCCCCATGCTGGACACAGAGAGTTCCAATGGAACCACTGCAGGGCACAGCTCAGCCCAGCAGCCAGGACAGTGGTGCTGCAGGGAAAGTGTGTGTAAGGAAGGGAAAAACACTGGCCAGCAAGTGAGGAGCTTGGGAAATGCCATTTCCCATCCCCCCTGCACTGCTCAGAGTTGGGGGGTGAGTGAGGAGTGAGGGAGTGAAGCTGAACCTGAAAAGGTAAGGAGAAGAGGTGGTTTAATTTCTGTCTTTGTTTCCCAATACCCAAATCTATTTGATACTTCAGGGTTTCTATTTGCTTCATCTGGTGACCTCACATCAGAATGTGAGGCTGCACCTTCACTTAGTGCTCAAGTGCTCTTACAAACAGACAAATTACAGTTAAAAATCAGTCCCTCTCTGATCATCACACATCTTCTTTCTGCTCCCCTGGAAGTCAGAAGTTGTTTCTTCTACCAGAGGTAGAAGAACTTGATCTTTGTTGGCCTGGTCCAAACCCAGGACACCAAAAATTTGCTGTACTGCTTGTCATGGAGCAGAAGGAACAGAGTGGTTTAGTAAAAGGAAACACTACACAGCTGTTCAAGTTCCCCCCAGGATGCTGCCGTAAATCAGATGAAAAATGGATGCTACTTTAAAGCAAACTGAAAAATCAGTGCTACTAAACCCTAATACTCACTTTAACATGAGAACTCCATAAACACAAAAGAAACAAGAAAGAAGACTAGGCTAAGTTAATGAAATCCTGCCATTTACCACTGCGAGATTATCATTAGTGGAAACAATTAGAGACAGATTTGGTTTTGTAGCCTTGCTAGTGCTGATTACAAGATCCTGATACTTTAGATGAGAGGGATGAGGTGGATACTTATGGTGGGAGAAATCATAATTTTATGTCCATGAAAAAGCAAACCCAGAGGAAGCAGAAACTTAACTTGGTTGAGATTGAACTATCCTGTCAAACAGGATTAAAAAAATGCATATACACGTGTACATATGTACTGGAATCTTAAAAAGGTTACAGTAATTTCTGGGCCAGCTCTCATCCTTGTGACCACTCCACTGGGTTCATCAAAGGACCAAATGATGATTTTAAAGTTATTCTAAAAACTGAGCTGAGAAGGAAGGACAATTGAGCTGCACCTTTGAACTGCACTTAGCTCAGCAAAATGAACAAAGTGCACACATGAACTAACACAGAGGGTTGCAACTCACCGAGGGTGAGTTGCAACTACAAGAAATATCAGTAACACCCTTTACATCAAATTTCACTTCTGCTGAAAATCATTTAGGAGAAAATCTGCCTTCTAAACATGTCCAGTAGAAAATTCTTAAATTCTTCTCAAGAGCTCAGTTTTAAAATATTTTTGAAGCTTTTGAATTTTCTTTGGTATTTTGGGAGAAACTCTGCACTCTTTTTAGAGGCAGTGTGAGAAAGAACAGTAAGCAAAGACATTTTTCACTGTAACAGCTAACTTCTGCCTTCCACAGGCTTTTTATTCTTCAGGATACAAGCACATTCATGTATATATTCAAATGACCCTCCATGAAAAAATAACATTTTAATTAAATACAGCTTTCATGCATGCATACACATAGAGGATTTTTAATTGTATCTCTATATGAAAAGAAATCATATGGAAGACTGGGATAAATTTTCTGTCTGTGTGCTTTTAGGTTCTTCTTCTCTGTTCTAGAGAGGCATAAACTGAAAATCATCATTATACAAAGACTCAGCAATGGAATGCAGTTATGTGATACCTGTCTCCATCCATTTCACTGCAAATAAATGCCTACATTGAAGAGTCTGCTGACTTAGGAAGCACTCAGTGCCTGGATAGGTACATCCAGGTTACTTTGATAAGGATACCTTATTTCTAGAGGTAAACCTTCTTATCAGCCAGTTTTGAAGCATGCTGGCTGCCTGTACATTTATAAAGTTGCTAATTTTGCTGACTTTTCCTGTGGATAAACAGAGAGCTCCAGCCCTCACGTGCTGTCAATCTCAATCTGACATCATTTACAAGCACTAGAGATAAATTTTGACTTACCTTTGATAATTTAGTTTCTATGACTCTTTCCATATTATTCCAGACAATAGGGCTATGCTTTCCACAAGAAGAAGAGTATATACAGAGACCCAATCAGATTTTGTCATCCCTAAGGCAGGGGATTGATGACCAAGATATCAGAAGGAGAGTCTTTCAACAGCAGTAGTATCTGAACGATGTATAAGGAAACAACTGGAACAAATAATTTTTAGGAAAAAAAATGTGAGGTACTAATAAACATCACCATCTGACCTCTCACAATAGTGTAATAAGAAATATGCTCACAAATTAAGGTGTTTCTCAAGGAGTGGGATGTCAAGAATAATGTGGAAAGGAATTAAGAGTAGTAAAGTACTGCCCTATCTGATCTGTTGTGTGTGATTCTTCAATTCCTTCCACATTACTCCAGACAATAGAGATGTTTAAAGCAGGTGTACAGATAAGATGAGTAGATTAAAAAAAAGGAAAAAAAGGGGGGAAAAAAGGGCAATTTATCTTCAGCACAGAAGACTGTCTGAAGAAAATGTGTTTAGAAGATGCATCAGCAGACAACTGGACGACTGGATATGAGTGTCCAGAAAACAAACAAAGCAAAATTCACAGGTTAACAAGACAAATTATAATTAATTCAATGGCCTTTTCTGCCATAAAATTATGATGGAGGAAGTAAACCTAAATGATTTCTCACATTAGCCTCCTGTAAGCGCTCTCAAAATCAGCCCAGATATGAAGTGGAATTTCCGTGAGATAGTAAACCACAGTTGTATCTTTTAAATAACACAAGGCCTCTTAAAGACAAAGCTGTGAAGGGACTCACATCCTTTTATTTTCCAGATAAAAAAGAAGCGAAAACACTACTCTTTAAGAGAAAGGAGAATACTAGTCTAGGATGTCAGCTTACAAAATTTTACTTCTCCTTGGAAAACAAATGAAAGCTTTGAAATAGCATTCAGTCACTGATGATGAAAAGGAAAAAGTCTGTGCAATATAAAAACCCTCCCACATTAAAAACAAAAAAAAAAACGAGTTTTCTAGCCTGGGGTTTATAAAACCCCCAAGATGCAGTTTGGGGAAGCACTGAAGATGTTGCCCAGAGAGGTGGCAGATGCTCCATCCCTGGAAAGATTCAAGGCCAGGTTGCTCTGAGCTACCTCATTGAGTGGAATGTGTCCCTGTAAGGGGTTGGACTGCATGACCTTTAAAGGTCCCTTTCAACCCAAACCATTCTATGATCATTTTTTCATTGATAAGAACAAAACAAAAAATAAGGAACTCAGAAAATTCTTCCCCCTATTCCATAGTTTTATTTCGAGGAAAATTTATGGCAATGCCTCCCTTTGCTGTTTTCTCAATAAGTCTGAAAAAAACCCTCACAAGGAACGAAGAGCACTTGGCATTCATGTGCTGTACTTCTACTAAAACACATAAGATGTTTTCCAATAGGATGACCATTTACATTAGGATACTACTGGATTTTGAGGCAGTCTAGGGGAACTAACATGAAATAATACATGAAAATTCATACTGGACTGGATTAGCATCATGACATCTGTGACATTTTGCTGCTGAAAGACTGTTAACTATCCACAGATAAAGAACCTTCTCCCACTTAGGTCTATACAGTTATCTTTTTTTGCACTAGTTGAAACCAGGAGAAATTAAGTAGATTAAGTGAAGGAAATATCAGTTGTGAACTCAATGGTTTTTGTTCCTTCAGACTTTTATACCATATACTAGCTAAAACCCCACAGATATAGCATCTAAGATATTTGATATGAGATAAATCTCATGTTACATTTAAGAAAATATTGTGTCAATTCATACTACGTTCTGCAAGAAAAACTCTCCAAGGAAGGAGACAGAGACCATAATGTGAGATTATCTATTAAATCACTGACTTCACAGAGGTGCCACTACTCCAGCTGCATCATAACAATGCAACACAGACTGTTTACTGTCTATGTGCTGTTCCATAAAGGAATTCACTTATAAATTATGAAGATCTTTAACTCCTGTGTATATGGCCAGAGTTTAAAAAGTACCTATTTCAATGCTTCAAGTGAAGACCTTAGCACAATTTTCCACTTCTGATCTCAAGAACTGAAGCAAGAAGAGCCCTTCAGAGATTGGTAGCTCACGAAGTCTGTTCTCTGTAGCTCAGATGACAACACATGAATCTTGTCCATTTACTGCAAATGGAGTGGAACAAACAGAATTTCCTCACGTTTTCCCTTCTGGCCTTACGAAGAAATGAGTTATGGCTATGTTATTTTTTCTGGTACTTTATTTTACTTACATAAAGTAAATACTAATTAGCAATTAAACTTTATTTAAAATAATCTCAACTGAGTTGTTAGCTGATAAAATACAGCCACTCCTAAAATCTCTTCCATACACATTTTCATCGACGATATCTAATATGATGTCATTTCTGTTAAACAGCCATCTACCTGAGAGAACCACGGAGTTACAATCCTTCTGAACTTCACAAGTCTGTCTTTGGACTTACACCAAAAGATTTTAATACCTGGGGTTTAATTTAACTTCAATACAAATATCCTTCTTTAGAAATTTATGTGCACTCTGATAAAGATGTCTTTGCCAAGTCAAAAAATGTTGCAGTCCCAAACAAAGCAAAAGCTGTAAGCTTGAAGGCTGGCTTCAAACACACTGAGGGAGAAAAATCCCTTTATTTTTTTCCTCTTGGGCTACACAGAATCTGGGATTGCCAGGCACAGGTGTGTCAAGGTACAAAAGGTGGAAAACTAGCACAAAGAAAGCACAGGGGATTTCAGGTCAATAAAAATTTCTTAATTCCATGATAGCTTTTATTTAATAAAGAATTTCTTTTTAGATGTATTAACCACCAAATGCAGGCATTGCCATGCTAGAAGGGAAATAATTGACTATGACAAGAGGAACCAATGCTTTTCGATAAAAATCAGAAAAGCAATGTGAAAGTGAACAGATTGGTTATGATACTGCCCACACTTCTCTATTTGGAGAGTTTTTACTTCATTTATAAGACAATTGAGAAATAAGAAGTGCCTGTAAATTATTGTTACTATTGTAACAAAGCTTATCCATAGGGCATATGGATAACTCCCTTAAAGAAATGTGTAGATAAACACTGATTTATAAGAAATTTATAGCCTAGTTCAAAAAGCCAGTATTGAGAGTTTCCATATAACACATATATTTTACATATATTGTAAAACTGAATAAATAAAATCTTGCCAGTTCTGTGTAGGGAACTGTCTAGTAACTTGTCTTCAGGTAGGATTCTGGCAGGTAAAATAACTGCCAAATAACAGAGGTAGTTTCTGCTTAAAAGACTGGAATGGAAAAAGAGAAGAAAGAGAGGAAGGAGTCTGTTAAGGAGACTTCCCACAGTACATAAATGCAGTGGAATTACTCTGGGTCTCCCCGAAAGTAAGTGGAATTTGAAGCTGAAAGCAACAAGTGCCAATGAAATGGCAGCAAATTGGAGATGCTAGTTTAAAAAAAGAAAAAAGTGCATGAAGGCAGACCAAGATTGAAAAGGTTGAGGTGGAAGGAGTAAAAAATAGTGATAGAAATATGACAGTGATGAGATCTGACATCTTCTGTAAGAGCTGCAAACAGAACCCCCAGCACTGACCACTGCTTGGAGGCTGAGCACAGCAACAGTGAATGGGATCACAGCACTGGGAACAGTAACACAAAAGGAAGGCCATGGCAAGCTTGGGGGAGAAATGCAATAAATTTTTTTTTTTCAAAGTTGAACTTGAATGTTTCTTGCTAGACAACTGGCAGTCTGAAAGTATCTGCATCTTTCAACTGCATCTGACTATCTCCAGAAGAGTGGCTGAAACAGAAGAAATGGGCAAAATTGCTCAGTGAGAACACAAAGAAAAGAAATGAGACAATTATAAACAAAAGTGTAGAAACTACCACTTAAAAAAGCTGTGGCTGAGGTACATATAATCTGAGTAACACAAGAAAAGTAAAGAAAGGAGTGACCTTTTTATTAAAGCTTAACTGAATGGGCATTTTCTTGGAAAAGATGTTGCTAGTTAATAAGATGCTAGTTAATAATATTTCCAGGGTATCACCAATATCTGGAAGGGAATAGAAGCTGTTGGAATGTTGATACTGGATTTGTTTTTTTATTTTAGAAAACATACAGAAGTAAAATTGACACAGAACTTTAAGTTATTAGATTAGAAATCTCAGTTTTTAAAAAAGTATAGTACTGAAGGAAGTTACTAATTTTGAAAAAAAAATATTAAAACTAACAAAATGTTTTGTTGTGGTCTCCTACTCTGGCAATGAAAGCATCAGAAAATTGATTGGGTCTTCATCTGTGCAGGCTGATTAAAGCATAACCCTATTGTCTGGAACAATATGGAAGGCAGCTAGAGGAAATAAAATCCACAGAAAACAAAACACAGTCAAAAAATATACATACGTATCAAGATATCGATGTCTTATGCAATAATTACAATGAAATTTTAACACACAGAAGAGAATCATATGTGAGAACTAGTAAGGTTTTGCTATTAAACAGCACAGTATTCTGACAGGAATTGCCTATCAAACGGGAGCACTGACAGCGTTGCACTAAGTGAGTCCTTACTCAAGTGCTTCAATGCATTTTTATTTTCTTTGCTTTACCAAGCATGGAAAATTAAGCCCAAGCTTGCATTAAAGTAGAAAATTCTTTGAGTTTTTTCAGTTTTATTTTGATCAAACAGCATGAGCTCCTATTGAGTAACATTTACAGGGATTTAATACTCAGTGTGTGAATGCACAATGTTACATTCCACTACCAATTCAGCTTGGCTGCGTGCATTTACCACGTTAACAAGGTCTTTAGTGGAAGATTATTTCTGAGCTCTTGTTTTGCAGGCCAGGCTGTGTCAGAAGAACAGAACTCTGCAGCACAACATGCACAAAAGTAAATAACTTGGAAGGAAAATTTCTTACCTCCAGCAACTAGCCCAGACTCTCCTAACTGAATTGCTACCCCAAAGCCACCAAGCTTTACTGGGGCTGAATTCTCTTTTGAGGCAAGCAATACACAGTGTGGCTGAAAAGACAAAAGTTCAGACAAATTATTGCATTGTTTGAGAAATACAATCTGTGTTTTAGAACTTAGTTTCATAAATCTGTGAACAGAGGTTAGTTTTTCTTTTTTAAAAAATAATTTCTCAATTTCACTTATCTTCTTTTCTGGCATGGACTCCCCATCTCAATATTGGCTTCCCTTCTACTGCCCCAGACTTAGCAAAATCCATTTGGAACTTACCAGAACTAGCAAGAAACACAAAGTGAAATCATGATAAAATGGAGATAAAAACTCATGTCTATTATTTCTTACTTGGTATTTTCATCTTTCATCCTATTAACTCTTACATTGTTTCAATTCCCCAGCTGAAATATCCTGCCTACGATACATTTTGTGGGGTTTTATCCTTCCCACAGAGAACATAAAACACTGTCTTGAGCCTTAATCACAGAATTCACTCATCACTTCTCCATGCAGAAAAGAAAAGGAACAGCCCTTGGATATTCCAGTGAGGGATATTGTTTAGGGACTAAATTGGATTCCAGCCATAGCCATTTATACCTTTGATCTTCTACAAATAAGAGTGAGGTGTAACGTATAAAAATGAAATAATATTATACAACAATTTGGATGGATATTGACTGCTGTAGGAGGAAGCAACATACAGACAAAATCTATTAGAACACAGTTTGGTATTAAATATACATACCCAAACAACTCCATTTAATTTAGTGCTCCTTGCATTTATTCAACGTCTCTCTTTTCAATACCATATTATTTTATATGAAAAACCTCAAATTTGTATTCTACTTCCCGAGAATACACTATTGCTTCGATTGCAAAACTAAGAACTCAAAAGAGTGCACAGGAGCTACCAAAAGTTCAATCTGATTACCTTTAAAATCATCATCTCTAACTACCCACATCTTTTTAAAATAGTTTAAATTATATAAGAACAAAGACCTTCACGACAATGTTCTTGAGGTCTTCATGAAATTTAGGCCTTGTCGTATCAGGTCTTCTAGAATCCACTCCCAAATTTTCAGTTTATAAATGTAATCTTCAATTCTTTATGTTCCACTTGAAAGAGTATTACCAGGTGGTATTACTGCTGCATATTGTATTTCGCTTCTGCCTTAGTGAAATGGTTGAGCTGCAAATTTTGTGCACTTCCACATCCTCTCTGACTGTCTTTTTGAGTGAGAAAAGAACAAAATTTCTAATCCCAGGCAGGGAGAAAGGTAGATGGGAGAACTATATAAACATTAACAAACTGTACCATTCCACGCTGGTGTTGATGTATCTTTACCTTACACTTGAAAAAGTGACAGTATTTCCATGATGATGACATGAAAGAGATGACAGACTGTACCAACATCATTAGCACCCAAAAGGCCACTGGCACTGCTCACCAGAAACAAAGTCTTTGAGAAAAAATTTCAAATCTCAAATTCAGATCAAAACTGAGAAAAACAGAATCTCTCCCAGCAGAGCCCAAATAAGCTGGGTATTGACAGTTAAAGGTGCCTTTAAAAAAACCAAAGCCAACCAGTTGCAACACCAGCTAAAACTTCCCCTTGCTGCCAATTGTAGGAGTCACAAGCTCACGACTCGCAGCGAGAAGCTGCTGTAGCTTTCTAATAAGAGGACCTGCACGTTTCTCCTCCCTGCGTTCACCAGCGGTTTTGAGAACCAGCAGAACTTCTTAACACATGAATGGTAAGTGGCTTCTTTTATTCTTTTCTAAGCTGCAGTAAAACAAATCTCTACTAACATTTCTCTTAACTGCAGAGGTGTTTTTGACCTCCAAAGCCTTTTCTAAGCACATCTAGGTTGAAGCACGTCTTGCTTGCTCAGAGGTGACACAACTTAAAACAGTGAAAAGTTCTATTTCCAATCCATTTGCAGAGTAACCCAAGTTTCTCTCTCATTGATCCAAACTTGTCACTGCTTACATGAGTCACTGCATCAGACATTTTTATAGGAAATCAACCTAAACACAAAGTCACAGCAGTAGATGCGTTTCAAGATGTATTTGAAAGCACTGCAGTTTGAAATCAACCTCTTGAAATTACTTCTTGCCCTGACAATATTATGTGGCAAATATGAGAACAGATGTTTCTGAAACTGTTAAATACTCTAGAAGTTTAATGCAATTGTAGGGCCAGACAACACAGGATGTTAAAATATTTTAGACTCTCAATAGTTCAGATTCTTTAAGTACATTAAGTCTTAAGAATTTTACCTAAAGTGTTACAATTCTCACTGCTGTGGCTGGATCACAAAATTAAATGGAAATTTGCATTTTTTAACAGCTAGCATGCAAATTGCATGGCTTAGACACAGACCTAGCATAAAAACTATTTTAAGATTACATATATGGCAGTGTTTTGTTTTTTTTATGTAACAGTTGCCAGACAATTAAGTTCAGAGTGCCAAAACCACTTCTGAAAATTCTGTGGGATTAAGGGACAAAACCTCTTATGTTAAACAAAAATATTCTAAATAAACTTTTTTATGGCATCTCTTGCTGCTGTGACAAACAAGCTGAAGGCTAAAGTTTTATCATTACTTATCCATGATAAGCAACTCTCTAAACACCTTCATGTGAACTGCTCTCCAAACCACAATTTTCTGGTTTTCCTTCCTTGGTCAAGGCTGACTTTTATCTTTCACGTTGTAGCTTCAAGGTCTGCAAAAAGCTTAGTGAAATTAAGAACTATCCAATGAAAGCAAAGAAAACCATGAAAACAAGGAGGGTTTGCAAACAACCTGTTACTGCCTTAGTGATTTCCAGCTAACACAGGCTCATTTGTGTAACACTGATTTGTGAACAGGCAAGAAGATAAAAAAACACTTAAATTTACATGAAGATCCAGATTACAAAAGACAAGCTACTGCAATAATACTGTCTCACAGGGTTACTTATAACACAGTACATAGCCGAAGAAATATTGACAAATGCTTTTTAAATTGAAAAAGAGTGAGTTGCATGTGAGAGATCTTATTTAAAATTAACACAGATGAGATTAGACTTGTTTTAATATATTTCTATGTACTTTGTAACAACACTGTGAAAACTTAGTTATACTGACCTGTCCCTGCACATTAGTTAAAAATCTTTTTTCCTAGAAATGTTGATACTTAGAAGTGAACTTAAAAATTATTTGTTCTTATAAAAAAAATTCTTAAGTTTGCAGGAAAATGTAGTAGTTGACTTTTAAAACAACACAAGACAGTAATAAAGCTGTAATTACAGAAATAGTTATCTGAGTACTCTACACTCTGTTCTTTCTTGCCCACAGATAACCTAGACTTACATCATTTAATGATATCTGGCTGAAACTCCTTTTATTCAGTGACACCAATACTTTGGTGCATTTACTCCCTTTAGCTACCAGCTTTTATGTTTATGTAACATTACAGAGCAGGCAATAACGTAAACTGACACATGAACGGAGATCTAATTCTTAAAATTTCTCTTTGTTTCTTTGCAGAACAGCTAAAAACCCTTTCCAAATGATGGCTGCAACCTCAGCTGATTTTTTGACCAGTATCACACACAAGGAAGAATTCTGGAGCAACCAAACCAACCTGACCATAAACTCCTCAGAAGCTCACAATGATGCCACCTGCTCCTCGGATGACAACAACTCGCTGTCACTTGCTCTGATTGTTTTTTACTCTGTTATTTTTGTTGTGGGATTGGTTGGAAATTTCATAGCCCTGTTTGCTTTCTTGCGCATCCATCAGAAAAGGAATTCTATCCAGGTTTACTTGCTAAACGTGGCTGTTGCAGACCTTCTGCTGATCTTCTGCCTTCCCTTCCGGATACTCTACCACCTCACCAACCGCTGGATGTTCGGGAGGATTTTTTGCAAGGTTGTGGGAACTCTGTTTTACATGAACATGTACATTAGCATAGTACTGCTGGGGCTAATTAGCCTGGATCGTTATATAAAAATAAATAAGTCTGTGAGGCGCCCAAAGATGCTGAGCACTACCCGGAGCGTGCAGATCTGTTGCACAGTGTGGGGGATTGCACTGATAGGATTTGTAGTTGTAGTTGCACCTTCCTTCTTCAAGACTGAGGGCAGTGACTCTACCCAGTGCTTTCACTACCGAAGCAAACAGAATGCAAAGACAGAAGCAATTTTAAATTACATCACTGTGGTGATTTTTTGGGTAGTTTTTTTCCTTTTGATACTTTCGTATGTTAAAATTGCCAAGAACCTTCTGAAAATTTCGAGGAGAAGGGCAAATTTTCCCAATGCAGGAAAATACACCAAGACAGCAAGAAATTCCTTCATTGTTCTCATCATTTTCACCCTCTGTTTTGTGCCTTATCACATGTTCAGGTTTGTCTACATCACCTCACAGTTACAAACCCCATCCTGTTTTTGGAAGGAGATCATTCACACGTGCAATGAGGTGATGCTCATATTTTCATCATTCAACAGCTGCCTAGACCCAGTGATGTATTTCCTGATGTCCAGAAGTGTCCGTAAGACTGTATTCCAACTGATTTGCAGAAAACTTCATGGAGAGTCAAGTCTAAACCTGGAGAGCACTTCAGACATAAAACTGGGCCAATACACACAGGAACGATTATCTACCACCACTCCTCACTCCAGTTACTCAAGGAAAAAGTCAATTATTTGAATGTTTAAATGGATTTCTGTCACTCCAGGTCAGCAATTTCAGATCACAAAATCCTCTACTCTACAGCTACTAATTCTGCCTATTTCCTCCTGCTCAGAAAAACAAGAAGTCTTACTTCTGTTTGTGAAAATGAGAAGTTACTTTTCAGAAGCATTTCGCTCTTGTTTATCCAAGAAAACGAATTAGGAAGTTCTCAGATGTCTTGTGTTGGACTAAAATAGAACACTAACTCTTTAGGGAGGTTTCCATGAAGGGATTTGAACCTATAAAAGTAAACTTGTATATAAGCATTAATGTTAGTAACTAGTGTATGTAAATAATAGATGAGTTTTTCAAAAAGTAAATTCTGTCTTATTTGAAATATCTAGATAACATTACAGATTTTATGGTTTTCTCTGTTTTAACAGGTTTCGAAGAGATGAGCATTTTAACTACCTTTATATATGTATTTTTAAAAGAAAATATTTGAGAATTTAGCAACATATGTGGCTTAAAAATGAGGTGAAGAATACAACAGCTATTAATTTAGGAGTAAGTACAGAAGGCACACTTAGTATTATTGAACCGCAAAATTAAAATATTCTGTCCTCCTAAGTCCCTTATTATATTTCCAATGTTTTAATGAGTGTCAAGGTCAAACACCTGAGGAAAAGCAAGCAATGCTTTTAGAAAATTTGAAATAAATGAAGGAGAGATGACACGTGGGTATTTCCTAAGATTTCCTTCAATATGACAAATCTGATGAGAGCAGCTAAACAAAGTTATTCAGCAAGGAACAAGCCGAGCAAAAAGCTCAGGCTCAGCCACTGGTCTACTCCTAGTTTTCCAAAGCCACACATTCCAGCTGCACACTTCCTCCCTGGCAGGAAACTTCTCTTTCCATGAGATTAAAATAATCTTGATAATTGCTGATGCCACATGAACAGCAATGTTTCATAGCCACAGCTATATTCTCAGATTAAAATTAAACACTGTTACGTATTTACGCACAAACAAATTTCAAACTGTAACATTTCTCAAAATCCACAGAGCTGAAGGTGGGGGTTGTCTGGTACAAAGAGGACTTAAACAGCACAACAATGAACGACTTAAATCTGGCATAACAGACCAGAAAGGTTAAAGAAATAGAGACCAGATATCAAGCTTTCTAAAACAAGGATTTGTTACCTTGACACATACAAACAACACTGCTCAAGTAAGGAGGTGTAAAGAAGTTGGTTTTAATATGACTGCCATCAACTAATGGATCATGTGACTTTTAATGCCAAATCTGTGCCAAAATGTGTGAATTTTCACTAATTGCATACAATATTCTGATTTTACAGAACATACTCATAATACTCTGAACAAAATAAACATAAAACTTCACCTCCGCTAGACAGAAACTTGGTTTAATTTTGATGTGATTTTACATCATTCAGATTTGATGAAACTGGATATAAACATGTTAAACTAATTACAGTGACTAGCCCATCTATTTCGTTTTTAAATAAAAAATTATGGGGTTTCTTAGTCTTCAAAAGAAAGATTCCCATAAACATGTAATTTCATAAAGATACAACGGTAACTGCTTTTTTCTTAAACATTTCAGCATAAAACGGATGTGTTTGCACAATAATTTCTGACTGATTCTCACAGTAACTGCATTCCAAGATCTTTTATCTACCATTCTGTCATCCTATTTTATTAATGCTTCTTTTGCTTTTGTATTTGTACAGTGCAAATCCATTATGCAATACTGTAGTTCTACATGGTTACATCAATTCTGGTTCATCTAGTTGAGTTTATAAACCATAATTTCACAAGATATATATGTTTTCTCATTATTCTTTCTTTTCTACGCGTATTCTGTGAACAGTTGGTTGATGACACTGAACAGCAGGTCAGGGTGAGGGTGTGGGCTGGGGAACTCAGGAGAGGACAGACACAAACAACAGAAGCTTGAACAAAATGTGAATTCTAAAATGCTTTTGAACAAAGTGTTAAATCAGAATTTTCATTTACAAAGTTTGTAATTCATGGACATAGAAGGATTGCCAAAATGGATCTCTTCAGAAGATCAAGAAAATAGTACAGGGTTTTGATACTGAAAATCCAAACTGTATTAAGTAACTCAACTCTCCAGCTTAGAAATAAAAATCTGAAATGGAACAGGTCTATCAGAAAGTCTCTAAGAGCAGGCATGGCCCAGAAGAGGGGAACAGGAATGACTACATGATTTTGACAGAGTGCAGCCTTAAGGGAGCAGCAGTCAGAACAAAGAAAGAACCACAGAAAGCAATCGGAAAATACTTTTTGATTTCTACAACTGCATAAATCAGTGCTTCGAGACATTAAAGGCCAGGTGTATCAATTGGCTCAGAAAGGGATCTGAAATTAGACAGCACTGACATGTAGAAAGCAATTACTACTGACCAAGAAACAAAAGCATATACCTCTAATCTTTGAAAAATACATTTAATTTTTTTCTGCAATCAGTTGTCCCAAACTTGAGGATAAAATGCCAGGCTTTACAAAAAAAGTATAACTGAACAGCAAACAGTCCTGACACATCTTGGGAGATCTGCTGAAAATCACACTGTGACACGTCAAATGACCATAGAATCAATCACTCAAATAGTGACTTTTCACTATTTCAAATAGCTTCCTCTTTCCATTGCTTCCTAATTACCCGTCTTCAGATGAATTTCACCGTGAAGGTAATTCTATTTATTCTTCTTTCTGTACTTAAAGTCTAACTCAATACACACCCCTGCATAAGTGAATAAACTTCATTGTCCTTTTTACTCAAATCTTCAACACATCCTTGAATTTGAACTGGTGCACCAAAATGTACCAGTCTTGTGCTGGTTTTGGCTGGGACAGACTTCTCCACAATATGGGCTGTGGTTTGGCCTTGTGATCAAAACAGTGTTGACAACAGAGGGATGCTTCAGCCATTGCTAAGCAGCATTTGCACAAACAGGACTTCTCTGCCTCTCAGAACACCCCACCAGCAAGAGGCATAAGGACATGGGAGGGGACACAGCAGGGACAGCTGACCCCAGGGATATCCCAGAGCACATGGAGCAATGTAAGCCAAGAAGGAAGTTTGGCTGAGATGACATTTCTCAGGAACTTGCAGGGCCTGGGTCAGTTGAGGTTGCTTTCTTTCACTTTGGTTTTTTTGTTTCTCTCTCCTCTTTTTCTTTAAGCTTATTAAACTTTTTATCACAAACCATGAACTTCCACTTTTAACCTCCCAATTCTCCCTCCCAGCCTACCGGAGAGGAAGTAAGCGAATATGTGGGATTTCGGTGCTTTCTGGAATAAAACCACAACCACCCAGACACCAGCAGGTTTGATCAGAGTGTGTCAGACGGAGGGGGAGGTCGATTCTGCAGCAGAGCAGCCACGAGAACAAGAGGGGGAAAATGCAAAAATCATAAACAAGTTTTCTCACTTTTACCCTTCTGATTCTCCTTCCCACCCCACCAAAGGGGAGTGAGTGGCTGTGAAGGCTCACATGTCTAGCAGAGTAAATCACAATATCAACTTTCATTTTCGAAATGATTTTAAATGTAATTATGGTTTCATCTTGCAAATCGGTGTTTCTGAGGGCAGACAAATAGCAACTATTTTGATAACAACATGGAAACATTTAATTGAATCACTTCCCCTAAAAAGTTGGTCAATGAAACCATAAAAGAGGAGTGCAAATATATTGCTGACAAACAAGTGAAAATCATGTTATTCCCACTACTGGGAAGTTCACATACGGCAGCTTTAGTCTGAAGCTCTAACAGCACACACAAGGCTGTGAGAGACAGTGTCAGAGCCTTGCTGAAGTCGAGGAATTTCACCACTGGGAATTTCCAGGGTTTTGGTTTATAGGGCCAGAAAACAAGTTGTCTGCATATAATGATGAAATGCAATATATGCTGCCTATTGGTAATATAAAATCTAGTACATATATAAATTAAGAGTGATCATGGTTTGAAAATATAGTAAATACAAATCATTGAGGTGAATGCTGCACATAGAAATAGTTATGAAGAACTTAAGAGTGAAAAGCATAAAAAAAATGCATGTGTTTCATTTGAATATTTTCAAATACATTTTAGATAAAACGCAGCATTTTTAAGTTAGGTGAATGGAAATAGTCCACTAAAGGAATAAGGAAGGTGCTTGCTGCCCTAGGTTTCAATGTAAGATGTACCAAAAATTATGTATTCTATCATCATCTTCATAAGCTGTTAAAACCTGGGACAGTGTTCCTTACTCCCTTCATGACTCATCCCTGATAACTCCAGGGAATGTCTTCTGTCAATGGGGCAGCTGTTAAACCAGGTGGGGCAGAGTTCTTTTCTCTTCCATGACCCATCCTCTCTCCAGGGTATTAGTTCTGTTAATGGGCCATCCAGTCCTACTGCATGACTGATAAAATTCCATCATCCCATTGGGAGTTGCTCTGCCCAGGGGAGGAACCAAGCATTCCTACAGGGATATAATCTGAGATTTGAAACACCACAGGCAGCCTTTTCCACTGGATTCCCAGAGGATGACCACCAGTCCCTTCTGTACCACCACTGGACCTTCAGAGGAGAACTACACAATTCTATAGGATCATTGCTCCAACATCTATCATCCCAAAGGAATGCAGCCAGCATTCAATCAGACTGCTACCAACACCCTGACCGACAGGGAGTCAGGCTGTATTCTGACTCTGTCAGTGGTTTTGTACTATTGCATTTATTTTCTTTTTCCCATTAAATTGTAGTTCTGACTTGGAGTCTCTCACTGGTTTGCTTTCAAACTACTGCCCTTGCTTAGAATCTGCTGTAACTGTAGTTCTGGGACAGGTGGGATCTTTTACATACTTATAATATCTCATTACTTTGCTGTTGCTCTCAGTAATCCATTCCAAAACAGAGTCTGATAGACTGTAATTCACTATTACAATCTATTATCATACAATAATTCAGAAAAAGAGTTAGCAGTATTTATTGTTACAGCATGAGTTAATATCATTAAATTATAAATACTATAGGCAATAGTTAATAACCAACCTAATAATAAGAATAATTAAAAAATCCTGCTAATCACTCAGCAACTTTTCAGGATATGCCTTTTTGTATCTAAACCTCAGTTGAACACCACAGTAACAAGGACTTCTAACACTACTTAAGAAACTATTAAACATGTAATAAATACAAGACTCACTGTTAGAAGAATTTTTAATATAACTATACATTCAAAGGTGGAAAACAAAGTATAATTAAATCTAACAAGAATTAAAGTAATGCAAACTAATTACAGCTTTACCACCCAATTACTAATACTCCACAGCAAACACATGTAATTGTAATTAAGTTCAGCTGTGAATTCTGAAAAAGAAGCCAGCTTACATGTCCATTATTTTCGCAAAAAAACTTGTAATAGTGAGACTGAACAATGATAACAGATCATGAGGTGAATTTTCACAGTCCATGTTTAAACATAAAACCCAACTAGCAAAACAAGAACCATACCAAACATCTGTTCTCATAAAGGAACTTATTTATAGCTGTTGAAAAGCCTGATCTGCGAACCACAGATGTATCAGAAAGGAGAAAGCTCAGAAGTCTCAGCTTCTGCAGAGTTAAACAGGGTTTGATCTGTGATCATACCTATCCTGTGGAGGAAGGAAATTGTCCAGTGTACGCCTTGTGTACACTGCTGGATGATTTCTGTAAAACACTGAATTTCTTGGGCAATGAGTCCATTTTCCCTGCTAGAACCCTTGGATGCTTCAGCTGCAATTTGCTTCCGCACAATCCACCACCTGACCAGCCAGAGATGTGCCCATCTGGTCACTCGTGGGGACAGACATGGACACAGCATTATTGCACATGGCCTTTGGGAACAGACGGCTTGATGACAACTCTTGGAGCTGAAGAACCATTAAATGCCATTGAAAAGACGAATTTTCAAGCATAAAACAGCAGCATGAAGGAAAGTGGGCAGTCCTCACGAGAACCCTCCACCCCTCAAGGGAAGAATGCACTATAAAAAGGATTACCAAGGTGTTTCTGTGTCATGCCTAAAGGACTGTTACAGGTGCTCTTCCATATTATTTCCATCTTTTTTCTTCCCTAATGGAGGTGATCCTGACCTGATTCCAAGGTCTTTTCTGTACGGACAATATCATCTCGTCTGACCTTAAATGACTGCCTGTCTTGTGATACTGCACACTCTGAAAACCTACTTATGTCAGAGAGAAATTCTTCTTAACTGTATTATTCCAGTGCCATCATTTTCACTGCAGCAGTGAAGAAAAAAAGGACACCAGACAGAAATAGGAAGGTGCCTGCAGCTGAGGTAAGCTTAAAATTACTACTTTGTTTTACCTGACAAAATTTGGTCAATAACACAAAAATTTTCATTAGCCTTCTAAAAAGAGTAAATTCAATAATTACTTTGTGAATTTAATTTATCATAATAAAATAATTTAATACATTTTGGTTCAACAACAGATATGAAACTTAGTGTACACTAAAATGCAAGAGCTATAAAAGTTAGTTTACTTTGCAAGTTTGTCAAAAACTGCATACAGCACAGTTTTTATACTTGGTGTCTGGGCTTCTATCATTGCTACACCGAATCTTCTTTAGCATCTGAGCTCATTTGCTTACAGCTGTGGAAAAAAAAAATATAATCAGTCTCTAAGTTTGAAATATCTTTCATTTTTCCCAAACAATTTGACATGAAACAAAAGCTAAGATACACTCCACTAAAATACGTATGTATACATATGCATACAACATTAAAAACTCTCTACTACAGGGTTGTAAGCTGAAATGTTAGTTTTTGTTCACAGTTATTGCACAGAGCTTTCATTAATTATTTTCAGTTTGGAAACTGTGAAAAGATTGAAAAATGAACTTGGAAAAAAAAGTAATATGCTGCAGTTTTCAACAACTATTATATATGCTAAAAATATAGACTGAGTTGCAAAATGTACATCTAACATTAGAGTTCTGATAAAGTAACACCACATACAGATATGAACGCAAAATAAATATATATAGTGATATTTTTACAGCATACAGCCTAATTTGTAGTTAAATGGAGGTACAGATACTCTTCTCGTTTTCTGCAAATAAAGTAGTTATTTGCACTTAATTTGCTTATTTAATTTTAAATGGTCTGTAAGTGGTTTCCAAATTAGGTTACAGATGTTCTAGAAGACTGAGGAATAAACCAAGATCACAGAAGTTATTGCTAGACCCCAGCCTGAACCTTCAGCTTCCTAATTTATTTTATTAGATTCTAGGCACATAAAAGCATTGAGGTTTAACTTTTATTCATGAAATTTCAGTGGAATAGAGTGCCCAAACTGTAAACGCAAGCAAACTTAAAGGAACAGCATCAAAGGAACACTGACAAGTCAGAGAGACAGAGAAACAGCTGAGGTAAGAGCAAAGAAGAGATCTTAGATGCACATTACAGATATACTGATTTTTAAACTGTGTTTCAGCTCTGACCACTCAAGAAATACTGCCATAAATGGACAACTCAACCTGTCTTCAGCCATCGCCAGCTACCACTGTAGCTCTCCCCTTCATCTACTCCTGCCTCTTTCCCGCTGGAATCTTTGGGAACATCCTGGCTGCCTGGGTATCTTCACAGAAAATACCCACCCGAAAGGCACAGTACATTTACCTGGCCAACCTGGTGGTTGCCAACCTGCTGATCTGCAGCACCATGCCCTTCCTGGCCGCCTACTTTGTGGCCGGGCACCACTGGCCCCACGAGTCGCTGGTGTGCAGGGTCACCCATCTCCTGGGGGCCCTGGTGATGCAGGTCAGCATGTACGTGACCATCACCATCCTGACCTCCATCTCCCTCAGCCAGTACGCCACGGTCAAGAAGACCAGTGACCCACAGCACTCCCAGGCAATCCCTGGGAGCCTCCACTGGTGCCTCCTGCACAAGTTCCGGCAGCCAAAGTTTGCGAAATGTTTGTGCCTCATCATCTGGGTGATTGTGCTCTGCATTACAGCCATAGCCATTACCTACAACGTCCAGGAGGGGGTTTCGGGAGAGTTCCCCTCCTGCTACAACATCAGGGTGGAAGCTGGTGAACGTCCTGCAATGATTGCAGGTTCTCTTGCCACCATGTGCTTTTATCTGTCTTATATGACAGTTTTGTGGTCGTACTGTTCTCTTACCAGGCACCTGAGCAAAATGCAAAAAAACACCTCTATTGAAGAAAAGCATCTGATTTACAAGACAGTGAAAAGAAACGTTCTTGTCATCCAGATAATATTAACTGTCTGCTTTCTTCCATATCATATTTTCAAGCCAATTTTCTACGTACTGCTTACAGAGAATGACTGTCCAAGGTTAAACTATATAGTGGAAATAAAAAATTTCCTTACTTGTCTTGCTGCTGCTAAAAGTAGTTTAGATCCAGTCATAATCCTTCTGTTGGATAAAACATTTAGGGAAAGTCTTTATGGCCTGTTTACAAAAATCCATACCAGAACATCAAAAACGTAACGATGGTATTTTCAATGAAATGGTAAGGAATATGGAAAAATCTTTATGGACTATAATTAATAATAAACTAATTTTAGCTATCTTTAGGCGGGCTTTGATATAAAAAGGTAAATATTTAAATAAAATAGTAACATAGTATATTTCCTTTTCAGGTAATTTTGCTTGCTGCATAAGCATTAGCCATAATAAATCCAATTTGTATATCCAAATGAATCCAAGGAGTTTGTACAGTGAACTGTGTAATACCCATTCATCCACGTAATACCAAAGACATTTTATATTTGACCTTTGGACAGTTTCTTTCACCTAAAAAGTCAAGAAGAAGGCAAAAAGGCTGAAGCTGAGGACCTAGTTGTCTCTTTTTATCAATAGGAGTTTTGGTCTCAGGTTTCCTTTGCAAGCATGTTGAACAAAGCCCAGACATTTTCCTTGGGATGGCTGAACCACAGCTGTGCTACACATCCAACAACCAAGTAACTACAGTAAAACAGATCTGAGTAGTCAAAATCTTCCAGATGGCAAAGAACTGCTGGCAGGACAGGTTTTAGACCAACAGCTGCAAGTCTGGGTGAGCAAAACTGTTCACTACCAAAGTGCTCCTCTAATTTGCACAGACACAAACTCAAACCCCACTACTTCTGTCCCTCCTGAAGTACCTTTATATAGGGAATGTTGCTGCAGTTATCTCAGTACAAAGCCTGCCTGGGGTTGTTTCTCTTAACACAGTTTTTGAGGGCACCATAGACTGAAGTCTTTCTTTCTACACTTTTCTAGTCACAACCTCTTGTTTCCCAGTGCTTGTCAAAAAGGCAAGAAAATGAAAGAAACGTTGGGAACTACTAATCAAATATAACTTTGAGAGAGACTCTTAGCAAGATCCCACTCCAACATTTCTACATAGCACCAGAAATTATATATGTCTGACTTTTTTCCTTATGTTATCTGCCGAAGATGATGTCCTTTAAAGTTTTTAACTGATCAAAGTGTTTCTTGCTTCAAACAATGGAAAACCTTTTGTGCAGTACACACAATTTGAGAAACTGCAAATTGAGTCCTGCATTGGTCTAGCATTTGACAGAAGAGTTCAGGGAGAAAAAAATCCCCAAAACTTAAAGGCATGAGGAAGTTAAAAAACACTATAGCAACAGAGATAAACTTCTTGTATTACTTAGACATACTGGTGCCAAAATCAGAAGTTATCTGGTGATAAGTAAATTGTTTAATGAAAACAAAAAATTTCATTTCTATTGCAGTGAACACAAAATCCTAGGGCAAATAAGCATAGAAACTGTTTGCAAAGCAGTTTAGAGACCACAAGTGTCTGTAAAAATTTTGGTTAAGCCATTCAAACGCAGTACATGGCAAGCCAGCTCATCAAAGACATGAGGTTTTTGACTGTCTGGGCAAATGACTGAAATAACATATAAACGTATAAAAAATACATAAACTTAATGACCAGAAAGTTTGTAAACGTTTAACTCCAGGCAGGCCAAGCAGCATAAATACACTTCTCAGCAAAACTGTTTTGAACATGCTAACAGCTCGTAGGAAAAGGGCTGGACAAAACAAGCCTGGGGACCTTGAGATAGGAAGCAGTGGCACAGGAGGGAACATAAACTGGAGAAAAGAGCATTGCTTGAAGAAACACTGAGAAAAAATACTGAAAGGTTTATTTTTGGAGTCTCTTAACTCCTACATTGAATGAGAAAGTATTCCTCAGAGAAAAAAAAAAGTGGCCAGGTATAACAGTTCAATTGCACCTCTGATAGTGGTTTGGCAGCTTTAGCCACTTTTAAACTATTTTTTATGTAACAAAATCGTCACCAAAAAGTTGGTACTGAATCTCAAGGATCTGGTAAGAAAATAAAGAAAAAACACCAGCTATTACTGAATACCTCCAGAAAACATAAAAGAAGTTTCAAAATGAAAAGAGTGAAAGGAAAGTAACATGCAACAGATTTCTAGTTTTGCATATTCAAATTTCTGAAAAGGAAAAATAGTTTTTAAAAACAGATCCTGTTCTAGTTATTTTTTAAATAGTTGAATATACATTTGCATAAACACACACGAACATGTACATACTACTTTTACTCATTTTTTTAAAATGCCAAAAAGCAGAAGTGTAAGAGTGTTGAACTCCACCAGCAAAATCAGAAATGCTGAGCTACAAGCAGTTCAGGCAATGAAAGACAGAAGCAGTAACTGAGTGTGCCCTCAGAATTCATATCATGGATCAAGTTCTGTATAGTGCAAAAATGATCTGTGGATAGATTTGCATGATGAAGTCTCAGTCACCTGGACCAACTCAGATGTGTGTATGACACACAGTGCAGTGCATAATGCTTGGTCCCATCCCCTGGAAAAACTCCCTTGTTTTGACTCCCAGCCACAAAATATTGAATCTTAATGGCAGAGATGGCAGAATCTATGCATTTTTGCTTTAACAGATTAATCTATTTAGACGATTACATGTAGGAAACAAGCATTCATACCTACTAAGATAAACCCATAATGAAAATTTTGGATGTTTGCATTTTGCTGACAGGCTCACCCTGACTCCAGTTGCACCCTAATCAATTTGCTAATCAGTAACACATGCAGGCACTCAATCTACATGGAAATCATAGAACATAGTTGGAGTACGTGGAATGAGTTAAGGATTAAACCCCAGCAACTAAAGCTCTGGATGTGATTAAATTACTCTTACATCAGTTATATAAAAAGGTATTTTTATAACAAGATTTTTGCAACTATGAAAAATTCTACATTAATAAGAGAGGCACACAAGATATTACAAAACCTTTTGATGTTTTACAGATAAAAAATATTCTGTTAAAGTTATTGCAAAAATAAGTAAGTAACAAATCATAATCAAATTGCAGCAAGAGTTTTACAGGAAAAGACAAGAATCTCATTTCAGACCCACATCACTCTCCTTTCCCTTTTATTGTTCTCTCACATAAAGATTTCTCTGTACACAAACTGCTCTATAATAACATTCTGTATTGGAAAAGACACCCTTTCAATGCTGCTACTTTCAACAGCCACATTCTGGGTATTCCTGACACAGCAAGGTTATGACAGAATAAAAGGAATGGCTGAGTCCTCTATCAGTAAGCTGGCAGAACAAGAAAAATGTGGCAAGGGAAAAAGTTCTTGACAATCACATTTCTTGACAAGCACAGCTGTTTTGAGTTTTCCACCTTCCTGCATCTTCTGTTTTTCTTACCATATGAGCCACCTTCCACGCAGTGCAGGATCACATTAACTGAGGGTGAAGCAATTGTTAATTGTCACTGATACAAAGCCCTTAGACAATGCTGAAGGGGGCCTAATGATACCCACAGGCTCAAGAAACATCTTGTTTCACAGAGCAGTGAGAACAATTAAGACAACTCCAGGACATCTTGTGAAAGCCTTCACATTTTGATTCTGTTATCAGAGGTTGGAGCCACTTGGACAAGTCAGGTAAAGTTCCTGGTATCAGCAAACTTTAATTTTGTCTACTTTAAACTCTCTAACTTCCTAATTAGCCAGGAGCTAAGGGAGCACAAAAGCAGCTAAAAGACACCTAAACTTTACATGGGCTAAAGGGTGCCAATTTTCCTGTGCAGCAGAAAACAACCAAGCATTTTACATTCCAAAGTAACATTAATAGAAAGTCTAAAAGGGAGAAAAATGTAGCATAACTGTATCAACCTTACAGATTTTATTAAAGCAGTTTCAGCCATTCAGGTAGTTTGGGAAGTGGTAATTCAGTCTACTTCCTTTCAAAACAATGTCTACAGTGACATCTAGAGCCTGCATATTGCAGTTAGTTTGATGTGTTCTACTCCCAAACCCTACAGCTCTTCACTGATTTTGCCAAAACAAAACACTGTTGGTTTATACTGCCTTAGATTGATACCTTAAACATTTTTTTCTAACTCATGTAATTTGAACAAGTTCATTTCTAAGGATGGTATTTAAAAAAATACCCTGTGATTCTGAGGTTCTAAGAGACAAGATAAGCACTAAGACAAATTCCCACTCTGCCCTCAGTGAAATGGGCCTCCCTCAGAGGCCCTCGAACCTGAAACTCGTGTTTTTTTCAAGAATAAGGTCCAAAAAAACAAGTGGAACTTTCATGAAGATGTAGCAACATAAAGATGTTAGTTCTGAAATTTCTGTGGTACCAAAACCAAACAATTAAAAGTGTCTAGAATCTTCAAGACACACAAGATAAGACATTCTACCAGCAATTAAGAGCCCTTTTTAGAATCTGCTCCAACAAATCAGTATTAAAACACCAAACTTAAAAAGAAAGCCTATTACATACTAATATTTTTGATTTTAAAAGGAGAAGAGTAAAGCTTGGGAAAGATCTGCAATGTCTGAGTACAGAAGACCAAATGACTCCTTACAAAAATCACCAGTTCAGTGTCTGTACTCTCTTCCCTCACAGGGCACCTGCAGGAGTTTGAAGCACAGTTCATCCTCTCTCAATCTTCTCTACTCACTAAATTCCAAAAGTCACTTCTCAAACTGCACCATCACAGCTTGCTAGAATTTTCCTTAATTCCTACAGAGTTTGACTCACTTTGGATGAAACCAAACTCTCGGAGAAATGGGAATAACTATTTTAGGAAATGACATTAATAAAGAATATGCATATTCAAACTGAAGAGAGTCAGGCCCACTTAGGTTAAAACTCCCAACTACTTACATTAAAGTACTTTGGGATAAACTACTTCCATAAATATCCATAGAAACAGTACAAAGTTTACCAGATCAAACCCAGTATGTACACACACTGCTCTTAAACACTGTATTTCTCCTCCCAAACTTATTTATATTAGAGAAGCTTTCATAATAATAAATGTTTCTTGGACTGCCTCCAAGAAGTAGATAATATTACTAATATTGTAGCATTTAAGCATGTGCATCTCTATGAGATCTTAGTGTGAATGAGGGCTGTCATTATGCTGTCAAATTGATGCCAATAAACTACCAATTCCAGTTTAATTTATGCAATTAATTTATATACACATTTTCCTAACAAGAAAAAAAATGCAAGCAGATTCCATATGAATATTCAAAACCTAGAAATTAAACTGACTTTCAAAGGAAGTTGTAATCAAAAGCATGTGTAATTTGTGAATACAGACCTCTAAATGTTCTATATCGATGGAATTAGGGTAGGCTTTAATCTTACATGACACAATAAGAGTAAAGACACATACAGCAAATAGAGATTCCTTTTCTACAGCTCCTCCCTTCCTCTAAATTATAGAAACTGAGATTCAGTAGTTTGAATTATTGTGCTGGAGAAAAAAACGTAATTAAACCCCCTTACCTTCACATCTCTGTGAATTATATTATTATCATGACAGTAACGTAGAGCTTCCAGAATCTGTCTCATGTAATGACTGAAAAAACAAACACATTATGCATGATAAACCTGCAGGAAAAATTACTATACACATGTAACAATCTAAGTATTAGGAGTCTAACTATATAAAACTAATCAAACAATTTGACCTCAAAAATACAGAGTTCTGTAGAATGAAGTTTGTGTTTATAATAGTGAATAATACAGTCTAAAGGTTGAGAATTATTCTGATTGAAGCTGAGGAAACTCAGCTATCATGCTACTACATGGGTTTCATTATCCTTCTGCAATTTTGTAGACTATTTCATCTTAGTTAATCTTGTAAGTGAGAAGCTGAAGGGACCATAAATACAGGGACACACAAGAAAGAAAAGAAAAACCAACTCCATTCCATCTAACAAGACAAGTAAAACTCCCACCTGTCAGGCAAGTCACTAAATGCCATCATATGAGAGACCCAGAAAGGCAAAGACAGACAATTAAGTAGTGGATGGGAAATACAGTTTTACTCAGTAATCTCATCCAAATCTGTAACTAGTAAATTACAAAATGCTCCAAAATTCTACTTTGATTATGCTAATTGCTCCAATAAACATCTAGAGTGTGGAAACAGGATTATTTATAGTATTCCAACTTTCAACTTTCAGCTAACAGATTGTACAACAGAATATTCCATTCTTTTCTATTTATCCGGAGGGATTAATTAAAATTATAATAAATACCTGGCTACAGCCTCGCTGTAGACAAATCCAGCATCTGCTCTCTTCACAATTTCAAAACACAGGTCTGCTCCATCCATACTGCAGATAAAAAGAGGCAAAAATGCTTAAAACTGATAACTACAATCAATTACATAAAAATGCTTTTATAAAATCAATTTATTTCCCTTACATAAATCTTACATAAAATACTCCAGATACACATACAGTGCATTACTCACTAAAACAGCATTTAAAGGGTAATCTAATAGAAAATGGCTTGCCACAGGTTAACCATTTTATGTCCCTCAAGTCATGTAACAGTTCTCTTAAAGTATTACCAATACCAAACATTTAATTTATTGCTTAAACTGCTCATTGAACAAGGTGTGCAAGAAAAGTCAACGCCGTGCAAAGAGGACGCTGCAATTTAACTATTAGCTCCTGATATTAGGTTGTGTTCTTATAAGCATTACAAGTGAAACTCTCAATAACGACTGCAGTAACAAAAAAATGCTACTCAATTTGAATTTTAAATGAAGACTTTAAAAAATACTCTACAAATACAGTACAATCTTGCCAGCTGGAATTCTCCCCTGGATAATTAAGCAGCCAAGAGGAGATTTTACAGCTCATAGACACCTGAGAATACTGACAGCCCACATACTGTATCACCAACTCTGACACTTGATAGCTTTTTCCTCTTCTCCCTCATTCTTCTGATCCCCTAACTTCCCACAATGAGCAGCACTACACTTTAGATGCAGATATATTCATAGACCTTAGGCTGAAATGAGGCTGCCATTTCTCTAAAATGAAACCAGCCTGGTGCTGCCATCCTTTTCCTATCCTGAAAGGGACCTAAGGCAGATTGGTAATTAGAAATGCTCGCAGCCTGATGGGGCAAGAAGAGAGTAGCAAGAGTTAACAGGAACAACAAAAATCACAGAACTCATGTTACATAAGGCACTTCCAACAGTATCAACCATAACACGTCCTTTTCAGCCTTCACACTTTTTCTTTTTACTCTCCACAAAGACTCAAAAGGAGAAAAAACCCAAAAGGCAGAATTTCCAGGGTATCTGGACAGCCAACATTCAGTAAGCTGTTTCAGTAAGCTTTTCAGAATATCAGCATCACTTCTGCTTTGTTACATACCTCCAGTGCCAAACTTCTGCTTAGGGAGTCACAAGCTGTGTACAGAAGCTTTAATTCCCAAATAAATCCCAAATGTCTCCCTCATGCAAAATACACTACCATGTGGATAGAGCACTGACAACTGTAAGAGGGATTGGTGACCAAAAGAAAAGCAAACTGAAGAGTGCAAGCAACCCCACATTGTCAAACCATGGCTGTTCTTTACTGTATCAATATATTCCTCTGTAGGTTTTTGCCCAGCAGTTTTTCTGTCTCGCACAATTCCCTACCCCAAGTCTGCATACAGGGCTAAATATCACCCAGAGAGGATCACAGAGTGCTGCACATCAGCCATGGGGAAGGCTCACTGAGAGCAATATAAACATGGAAGTCACTGGCTCACCAGAAAAATCCCTCATGTCAACCTCTCAACCCTTTCTAAAACGTGGAATACACAAACCATATGATCAGCAACCAAAAATAAGGAGATGCCATTCTCATGAAGTAGCAGAACTCTTCAGAAGACTAATTAGATGTACTTTATAATAAGACAGTGAAATTAAAAGATCCAGATGCACTCAAGCTTGATTTTAACAGCATCAACAATTTCTGAGATATGGAGGGAGGAGTGTAATTTTTTTTACATTAACTTTTCTATTACATGAGGTGTTTATAATCAGCATGGTCTGTAACATGTATTTCTACCTCCAACTTACAGATAACAGCATTTTTCATTGAAATTTTCTACCAGTAAATGACAGGTGAATTTCTTCTTGGCAAATATGTTTGAAAATTTTACTCTATTAAGATGAATTCTGCTGGCCTCCCAAGCACAAATATGAGTCAGGTGTATTTCAATCACTAACTTCAACTGACTATTTTTTTCAAGACAAAATCTTTTTTTCAAGAGTAATTTTGATTAATGTATAAAGAGGGCTTGTGTCACCTCATGTGATACAACACAGTCAAGACATGATACTGAATTTTACCTGAACATCATGAGACTTTTGTCTAGCTGAGGCTGGAAAAAACCCAGAGTCAATCTCAGATATAAGAAATCCCAGAAAATTCAATGAACCAAGAGACTAAGAACTCACCAACAGCTCAGCCACTTACAACATGACTTTGCAGAAACAGAAAGTCTTGTATGATATAAGAGCATTTAAGTTTTGGAATATTGTTGTAATTAAAGTTCAGGAAGTCTCAAGGGTTTGCAACTATCAGCAAAAGTATGTGAAAACCACAAAAAAAGAAAAGAAGATAAGCTAAAATCCACTGACGTAATCACAGTAATGTATTCATGCTGAAGACATGAGTCAGTGATGTAAAAAAATTTGGGAAAAATCAGATCACAGTTGTAACCTCAGAGAATTCCCTGACACCAGCAGAGGGAGCTCATGGAAGGGACATGAACTGACTGGGACCGATGTATTTTTATATACATTCAAAATAAGGAAACATAAATATTTATATACATATATATACATACAGAAATCTGCTCTGACACCAGCAGGGACTGAGGAATAGGCAGTGTACTGCAGAAGAGATCTGTGTTTTCTTACTGGGTATGACAGCTTTTAATTTGCAGACCTAACAGGATGTGGCCTACAGTTTAATTTACTGCTGAAAACAAGAAAGCTTTAGAAGCACCACTTCATTTAGGGAACTGAATTATTACTTAATAAAAGTAAGATAGAAAATTAAGAGTTGACATATTGCTCACACCTGAGTTTACTGAGTTTTGTACTATGTATGCTCAAGGCTTGTGCACGATGGCTTTTTTCCCCTCACCTCGCCAGTTTTTATACACTTGCCATCTTAACTTTCCTCAAACAAGCCAACTGCAACCCTGTTAAGTACTGCTTTTATCAATTTGAGATTTTAAACCTGAAGCATTTTTACAAGTTACCTACATTAAATGGTAAATCTACATACATTCAACCATATACATTCTAACTGCTGAAGCTTAACAGCTCAGATCTTCTAATGTCCTAGAGATAAATCTCTCTTAGAATGCACTAAGAAAAACAAACCCATCTATGTATAATGGTGAGACAATATTCTGTAAATGACCAGATACCAAGGTATTTGCAAAGCACTCACTGCTCCTGCAGCTAAGCTCTTCAGCATGGAAGTACTCTCAGTTCATATATACTGAGGATAAACTGCAAACAATGCACTCGTAAGCATAAAATCTAGTTTTCAGACCCTTCAAAATGAATATTTGTTTTCTTTTAGAAATACTGCAAGTAACTCTGACCCTTCTCAAAGTATTCTCAATGATAAAAATCAATGATCATTAGGAGAAAATGTAATAAGCAATAAAATATAAAGTGACACTTGTATACCAAAGAGAAAGCAGTGTTTTAAATAAAACCAGGAGGCTCACTGGGGGACCTCATCAGTCTCTACAAATGCCTGAAAGAGGCTGTAGCCAGGTCAGGGTCCGTTTGTTCTCTCAGGTCACAAAAGCAATCAGAAAAGGCAAAATGGCCTCAATTTGTCCTGGGGAAGGTTTACATTGGATTGTGGTAAAAATTTCTTCACTGAAAGGGTTGTCAAGCTTGAGAACAGGATGCCCAGGTTAATGGTGCAGCCACCATCCCCAGGATTATTTAGAAGATGTGTAGATGTGGAGTTTAGGGACATGGTTTAGTGGTGGACTTGGCACTGCTGGGTTAATGGTTGGACTTTTCCAACCTAAATGACCCTATGATTCCCTACAGCTGCCAGCAAATAACACCAAGAATGGGAAAGAAAATTGCAACTCCATCATGGAGAATGGAACTGGCCCTTCTCAGATGTAAGGTGTCTCCAGAGCCTTCAGGGGATCATTTCTCTTCAGAGTAGAGTCCACCTAAGGTGGCAGCTGGGGTGTGCGTGAGGGAAATAATTTTGCACAGGTAGATCCTCTCTCATTTATGACATAATAACACTTAAATAATTTTAAAATAATATTTTTACCTCAGCAATAAGACTTTCTGGGATAGGGTCTGCTTCTTACTCAGCACATGGACTTCATCAATTATGACCACCTGCTTCACTGCAATTTATCACAGCAGCACCATGCAGCCTATGGTAACATGAGATATGGGCCATTCTAAAGCGTGTTTGTATATGAATAAGGGCTCATTTTTTGGTGTTAAACCTCACTGCTGCTGTTTATCAGTGCTTCTGTGAATCACGATTTGATTTTTAAATGTTTCTTTTCACAGAAGTTTTTAAAACTGGGCACAAACTCTACACTTTCCTGACTGGTTCAATCTGTTGTTACCAGGAACATGCTACCTTTGCTTATGTCACTTGTACTTTTCCTGTATCAATAGTTTGACAAGATATTCAGGGTCCTCCTAGCAGCTGCCCCACGTAGCTCACAGTCTATGAAACAGGAGTGAACCAAGGTATCCTTTATGTGCAAGTGATGGCACAAAGGTTTAGGTTTGGTTATTCCATGCATTTGTTGTGCTGGGCCTGCCTTAATTTTCATTCAAAGCACCTGCCAGCTCACAAATCACATCACAGCTGGATTTATGTCTCCTCTGCAGATCTGTGTTGTCTTCCCCTTTTCAGTCATTTCAGAGTAACTAGACCCTCATAAAATATATTTTATTACTGCGGACAGAAATTTGCTGCAAATCAGTTGAACTGGTTACAATAAAAGCATAACAAACAGAGAGCAGTATGAGGGGAGATGAGTTACCTACACTTACAGAGATGCTTTTCTGCTAACTCCAAGTTTGTTTTAATGGTTGCAGTTACAGAGTGTGCCCCTAACCTGCTCAGGCTCAGACAATGCAGCCTCACCCCACACAAACACCATTCTGCTGCTGAATGCTTTACCAAAGCATCCCCTCCAGCACAGCACCACATCCTGCCCACAGCTCTTCCATTCCCTCCCACATTTTGAGCACAGGTGTTCCTACTGCCTCATTTTCTGTCACTGGTACAAAAGATTGATTTATTTGTGTACAAAGGAGACAAGGACATACATATGATGAACAATCATTATCCCTCAAATAATTTAGCTTTGTAATTCCTTCTTTCATGTGGTCTGAAGTCAGGTGCAGTATTTGTGTAGTAATTCTAATTGTTCAGACTTGCTTTTTATGTGTACAAACATAAATTATAATAGGGTTGTCATTAAAAAATAATTACTGCTTTTGTCTCATATTTCTGTGCTATCAGCATGGTAAAAATAGAAGCAACCCCTTTTTTTTTCCATTTCAAAATCTTGTTAATTATCTGAGTATGTCTCCCCAAGGTGTACATAATTATTTCATAATAGGGTAATTAAAGTCCCTTGGTCAATGCTTTGGGATTTTCAAAATAAAATGCAAAGTCAGTATTGAATCAAAATGTACAGAGAGGAAAGCACAAAACAACTATTTCACAAAACTGTGTTTATAAACTTATTTAAAAAAAAAGCAGAAGGCTTGCAAACAATAATTTTCTGCTTTACCTAATGTTTCTGCTATGACTTTTCCACTACCTCAATGGAAAAGCATGTGAGAATTATTTTTAAAGTGGACCTCTCAAATCAAATTCTTGGCTCTAGTGGACAAGCCAATTTGACACTGGCATGATGTGGTCCCTCCAACACCAGCAGCTCAAATGTATCAGGAAACATAATACAGGAAGATCAGAGAAATTTAAGAGAAATATGCCCAGACTGACTAGGCATGAATATAAGGGGAGCATAAAAAGAAGAGCTGGTAGGCAGAGAGAAAGAAGATCAAATACAGAACATGCACAAATGACCATTCCACATGTCTGGTTGTATCCTTCTCATTTAGATAAAACCTAACTCAGGAAGGACTAATAAAAAAGAATGAGGTGTTTTTGGGGCTGCCTCCTTCTTTGTTTCTTGATGCTGAGTAAAAATACCTGTCTACTGCTGAAAAGACACATTTTGTTCCCTCTTACAACTAAACTCTTACATTCAAACTTCCAAAACAGATCTTTTAGACAAAAGCCTCTTTTCATATATTGTGAACAGGTTTACTGATTTGCAAGAATACTTAAATACACCAGTAACTTTATTATCTAATAACAGAAAAGCAGTGCTAAAGAACTAACTGTGTGGAAAAAAGAAACAAAACTTCACAACTGGAACAGAATATCCCCCGTTACCCAAAGACGATGTCTACCAGCAGATTTTCAACTTGTTCCCTTGCACCTTGCAGCCATCAATAAAGATTGTGCCTGTCTTTAGAAAGTCCTGGTCTTCACCACTTGACAGTGGAACAATTTTTTTTTTTTTGGGACAACCTGTACTTGCCAGAAATAAATATTTTCAAATCACTCAAGATCTCTGAGCTACAAAACCTGCAGGCGTGAGCAGACATACTTTTAGGATTTTTTTTTTAGCAAATGACAACACAGAAAGGTAAAATCAAGGAGAGAAACTTACAACTCGAAGACCATATAAAGCATTCCATCTGAGCTGTATGTCTCCAACAGTTCAACAATGTGAGGATGCTTCAGCATGTGACAAATACTGGCTTCTCTCTTCAGATCTGTGGAAGACAAGAAGGTAGTTGAAGATCAGCTATATAGTCAAGCTGTTCAGAACACAATATTTGGAAAGATGAACACATCTGAAATTTCTAATAAATTCTTTAATCTTTATAAAGAACACTGACAAAATGCTATTTAATTATGCTTAATTAAAATACTCATATAGCTCTCAAAATTAAATAGATTCCTAAATTTACATATTAACAGAAGATCTCCTTGGTCATAGTCTGAAGAATTCTACAGAAATAAGTTCCTTTAATGTACATTTGCACACTACACTGAGATTTTCATCCTAAATATTCAACATCACTGCAGAATTATCTCCAAATACAGAAGACAGACTCCTTCACCTCATTACAGGACTATTAATAATTAGAGAGCTCTACTCCATATCCTCTGCTCAAAGCAAGCTGAACTGGAGCAGATTGTCCAGGCCCACACCCAGTTGGGCTCTGAACATGTCCAGGTATGGAACCTCTATAAGCAGCCCAGGAAACCAGTACCCGATCATCTTTATAAGTAGAGAAGTATTTTTCTTATGCTTGAATTTCTTGCAATTTACTTCTTTAGTAGTATTTATTTTAAAATCACAATATATGAAATGACACTGGCATAGATTTTAATCAGAATATGGTAGTTTGTATCTCTGCTCTACAGAAGAGTGAATGAAGCAGGAAAAGTTGCAACTAAAAGAGCAGAAACCACTCAGAAATCTTCCAAAGGTTGAGAGATTTTTGTTTTAAACAACACTCTTTATTTTTTCTGATTACAAATCAATCCTGCAGATACAGAAATGCAAAAAACAAAACCACACAGAATTAATTTTCTTTCTTTGTTGAAACTATCTGGTATTTTTGTTATTTAATCATTGTTAAACTTTTTTTTAACTTATCCACTAGTATTCTAGAAAGAATAGCAAAATCCTGAGTAAATTGCTTTGATAATAATTTGATAAGTGAGGAAAATAGTCTCAATTCTGAAGTAGACGTTTTACTTTTCTATTCTCTTCCATACAATTGGTCATTGTTCAAGAATGACCCACATATGCATTTATGGAGAAATAAGAATACAATTTCTTGGTTTGAGAATATTCACCATTATTTGGCTACACTAGAAAGGAATTTAAAATGCAGTATTTTCACATGTGCCCTCTTACATTCTTAGCATGAATCAATAATATTGAAAAATGCAAGCAACAAGATGAATATTCTTTCATGTCAAGCAGTTAACAGGTAACTCAGATTTACGCTAGACTCTGGATCTTTCAGCCATCTATAAATTCAAAAGAAAGGCTGAGAGTTTGGAAATGACTGAATTTCAATCCAAGAAAAATGTTCAGATTCACAAAGTGCAAATTTTATTACCAGAACTTTCATATTACACCGGCACTATGTTTTCCCTCCCTCACAATTTTGCAATTACAATCTAAAAGCAAACTGACAGAGCAACCTGTTAGAAACCATCTTGCAACAGCACCTCAGGAAGTGCAAGCAGAAAAGCAAACAGGAAAGTAATTGAGTGATATTAAAGAAACTAATGTAAAATTTGGCCTTTATTTGTCCATCTGCTTATGCAGATGAAATTCTACACCTAAGGAAACAGCAGTGTGTCTCTACTGAAAATACAAAAATTATCAGGTCTTACAGCACCTTAATGCAGAGTAACTGCCAAAGCCACACTGTAACTTTCCCTTCCATCACATGAGGCAATGATTTGACACTAAATGGTTCTCACCCCTTTTCTAGGCAGAGAGGTTCAGTCAAGTACACATCCAGTCCTACCTAAACAGGATCAGAGATGAGCACACTGAGGGGCAGTGTAGGAGAATGAAAAAACTGATTTTGTGAATGACTATGATCTTCAGAAAATAGGCTGCTTTTATTTTGTCACTTACTTGATAACAACTTTAATGCTACCACACTTCTCCATGGCATCTAATATCTATTTTGGATGGAAAGCCAACTGAAAACATCCAACAGGAAACTACAGGAAAATTATACTTTATTTACAGGCAGAAATTTGGTTCAAAATACTTTATTTTGGCGGCTTCCTTTATTAATATTTTGTGGGCTTTATTTGATGGGAATTAGAACTGAAATGAAGAAAGTGTGTGCTGCCATTTCCCTCATTGCTCTCTGAAATGTTGGATGAGTGCAACAATTGCTCACAGACTGAACACCAGCACAAAAGGAAGGAGAAACAAAGTGGAAAATAAAATCTCCAAACAGGAAAACAAATGAACAGAAGTTACAGAACAAGGCTTTTTATGACTAAGGGGTCTTGGGGCTAAGAGCAGAACAAAGTCCTATTTTAAACACAGCAGGGACTTGTTCAGCAGTAGGCCTATTAAGAAAAAGGAAACTAGGTATAAAGAGACAGACAAGTACCACAAAGCCACAGGGCAGAAAAGAGATGATGAATTCTGAAATACGTTTGGATTGTGACCCAAAGGTCAAAATATGTCATGTTTAACACCAGTAAAAAGGAAAGGGGAGGAGGAGAAAAGGCAGAGATGACACATATGTTTCACTGTTTTCACTTAAAGAAAATGACATCAGCATCTGCTCAATCCTTTATCAAATGCTTTTTCCAGACTGAATCAAATTTTACCTCCACAGGTTCAAGAGGTAAATAAAATCCCAAGCACCCACAGATACGGCTCCAGTTCTGAATGCAACACAAACCCAAGCAGATGTTTGGCTGCACCAGGTCATTGAGGATTTCCTAAGAAAAATCCCCCTATTTTCATGTGAGCCACAATATTACCTGTGGCATCATTCTGAATATAACATTGTATGAACTATTTGCTACCTCCTGTTAACTTTTCCAAACCTCTGCTGAATATTAGAGCCCTGCTGTGTAGTAACAAAGGTCCCTGACACTTCCTATATAAAAATAAGCCTTTCATATTCCAAACAACTACAAAAGATTCAGGACAACTTTAGAATCTGCCAATGCAGTAAGTTGGCTGTAAGCAGCAAGAAGTGATGTGTCATTTACCAATGTGTGGGTCACGTGTCCCCCATTTACAACAGTCTCCTTCACTAGTAAACAAAGTTTAGCTGAAAGAAAATACCCCCAGGCAAGACAAGGTCTTGGAATCTAAACCAAACTGTCATCTTTTACTTGCTGTACTATTTAACTTCATTTCAATCCTTTCTGAACCCTTCATCTACTCATTTTTCTCTCCTTGATATGGCTGAAGAAATTACTTTCTGGTTCATTCTTTAAGCCTTCTTTGTCAGCACTTTTTTCAAAATTAAACATAATTGACAACAGCGATAACAAATAGAACTGCAAGTTTTAAAAGCACAAGCTTTAGAAGTTTCTCTGTCAGCTGCATGAGAGGCATTGTCACACAACCAGGAATAGGGAAAAAGACCTGGTGTTCCATTTAACTTTTTAGCACACAGGCTGATACTTTACACCATAATTTGTATAGTATTTACAAGCTATCCTTTTACACAACTGTTACCAATAAATGTTCCAGAATTTCAGTCTGTTTACAAAACTTTGAGGTTTTTTTTAGCAACTGGAGATACTAATGTTTCCATTTTAGACCTGGCTAATTATTTAGTGAGGCACTAAAGTTGTTAAAATGGAAGGAAAGTTCAGACTTCAGAAAGTTTAAAGATGGAAAAGGGAATTCCTAGCCACAATCACCACACAGAAAATGCAGCCTCATGTGGATAGCGACGCTGAAAGTGAATTGCTGGAAGCACTAAAAAAGATAACTGCTCTAAATAATCACACAGAAAGATGTATCAGTCTTTGATAGAAAGCATAAAACATGAGTATCACTTAAAATTCCCATGGGAGTTAACAACCTAATACCCTACACATCTCTGACAATTCTGGCAAACACATAATTTCCTTTCAAAATCTCATAGCCAAGGTTTTAAAGCATTTCAAACATGCTGAACATATTTTCAAAGTATGTTCATGGGAGAATTAGATGCTCTCTAGCAGCCTGCATTATAGCACCATTCCATTATCTTAGAAGTGATATGCACAGACTGGAGCAGCCCCATCTTTTTTGGGGACAGACAGCTCCAAGTTTCTTAGCAAAATGGAAGACACATGTCATTTTTATGTATACACAATTCATTTTTATACATACACCGTTCTGATCTTCCAGGTTCAGTCCTTTAAAGGATTAGTTCTCCAGCCACAGCTTGGGTATGACAGTATTTTGAAAGGAAGTATCTGCATCAGTAAGCTTTTCACTTTAAATGCTTCTTTATATTTTGCACAGAAAGATATGATTATATACTGTTTAAATAGATGTGGTAGTACTGGGTTTTAAAGGGAAATCACTATGCTTTATTCACTTGGTTTTGCCATTCTCCCTAACCGTCCTTTGGTGAGCATCATGGAGAAGCTCCACCCAACTGGAAATCTTCCAGAAAGAGCTAAACTGAACTGTGTGCCTTGGAAATGCATCTGATGCAGCACCTGAAGCATGGACAAGGGAGACACTGACATCTCAGCCACAGCTGTTTCACCCTACAAACACACTGGGGTTTGTCCTGTGGATCATTAGCCTTTGCTAGACGTTCAACTCCCACCCAGGCTCCTGCTCAGCCAGGCAGGGGTAGGAAATACAAGTAACAAGAACAAAAAACCTCACGGTTTGAGACAAAGACAGGGAGATTGTTTATCAAAAACTAGTGCCAGCAAAACAGCCTTGATAAAATAAATATATTTTTTGCCCATTAAAACAAGCACTTACTGATTTGGATAGAGGGAATCAAGAAGATAAACATGAAACCAAGGAATTTCTTCCCCCCTTTCATGGGCTTAACTTCACTCCTTCACCTCAGCCCCCTCCAGCCCCCATCTTTGAGGGGTGCAGGGGTGAGGGCCATGCTCAGCAAACTGCAGTGGCTCCTCTCTGCTGCCCCAGCAAAGGTCCTCCACCTGCTCAGGCCATGGCCTATCTCCTCCTTCCCTGACCTTGCTATTCCCTCTTTTTGTTCCACACACTCTACGCTTTGCTCCAGTGTTTCCTACCCCTCCTTAAATATTTCACACAAAGCTGATGGGTTCAGCTTTGGCCCACTGGAGCTGTCTGGGAATGCACAGCCTGGAGCCTCCTCCCACAACAGCTGTCCCTGTTGCCACTTACATTTAATCCAGGTCCAATTCCCTTTCTGCTGTAGCCACTACACACCTCTGCCTCAAATTATCCTGTAAGAGCCCCATGGAACATCCTGCACAACACCAAACTCCAGTTTAACCAATCACACCCTCCCTGAGGTCACACTTCCAAACCCAGGTGAGCTTCCAGGGGAATACTGACTTAAAAAATTTCCATATCTCCTCTCTTTGCCCATTTTTGCTGCTCTGTGGAAATTACTTCTAGGCTTTATTATTCTAATAATACATCAGGGAAGTCATAAAAGCTCTCAGCGCAGCCAACACACTGCAACAGGAACGAGCAGCTGGAGGTGGGAACATCCTGTATTGACATTGGCAGTGAAACTCCTTTATTAACAGAACCCCAGCAATGTTTCTGCCCCAAAGATTTGTTCTTTTTAAACATTTTTTTTTTCTTCTGCGAGAGAGTATTCCCCTTTCCCTTAATTAAAACAGCACTTCCTGTCTTCCTGGGATATGAGTGACTCCTCATCACACAGAGACATCCGACCAGTTAATGACTCCTTCCCTCAACAAGCACTAAAAGCTTTCCTGCCTCTCCTCCCACACACTTTGGGGTGGCTGAGGCTGCAGGGTAGCCAAGCTGATTTAACTGCTGGCTGTTTCCCTCTTCATCCCACACACATTCCTGCCCTCTGTTCCACTGTGCAGCAGCCTGCAGCTTGTCACACCACACACCAAACCACTTCAGTGCTAACTCAGTTTAAAAAAGTACAAATTTATTTTTGTCTCCACTGCCTCACTGTTTTGCAGTTTTAGCACAGGAAGTGGCTCATGAGCAACCTCAATTACAGAACTCAAAAGAAAGAGAAGGAATATAGAAGGAGAAAGAACTGGGGAAAGCAGCATTTGAAGCTTCTTAGGATGTTGCAAAACAAGTACACATCTTTTTTCCCTGAAAGTGCCTCCATTGTCACCAAATCTGTGTTGCCTAATCAATCTGCACCTTAGTAAACATGCTCGAAACACATACCAAAAAGAAACAACTGCATGTAGCTGTGAGTGGCCCTTGATAAAAACACCATGGTAATCAACAAGTACAGTGGCAATGTGGAAAATACATCTCCCATCAACATCTTTTGTTTTAATACCACTGAAGTGTTTGGAAACAAAATGCTGGCATGAAGCATTAATAAGAAAATGCAGTGACAGCTAATAATCAACAGGGAAAACCCATTCTGAGATGCTCATGTAGAAACCTATGGAAATCTTCATTTTGTGGAATTAGACATTGTAGATGTTTATGAAATTCTGAGTAACTTCCACTTGCTACTCTATTCTTTCGCAGTATTTGGACATCAATATAAACACGTTAATGGCTTTTTAGCTGGAGCTGGGTGTCTTGGGAGACTTAAAAGGCAATTTCCCTTCCTCAATTTATACTCTGTCAGCTATGATGAACACGAAACTGGGTGTGAAAAATCCCACTTTTCTTTTCTCTCAACTTCTGATACATCCACCAGACTTGTCCAGAATCATGTATTTGATAGGCAGCATAAGCTGGTTTGCATGATTGTGTCCATGAAAGCAACTCTCTCTCCTTTTATTTGTTTCCTCATTCTTACTGGCATGCAAATAGGCAATGCTTCATAAGTAAGATGGTGTATTTTAGGAAATTAATCAACTTAAACTAATAAAAATGTTTAAGAATGCCCCAAAGAGTATTTAACAGCTGCCTACCGAAGATAATCTAAACCAATTTAATTTAATTAAATGATAATTCTTAGTAACTTTTTACAAAGCACCCACCACATTGAAAAAAATCTAACATTTTTCAAGGAAGAAAAAGGATCAGATATCTCTCATCTAAGACATCTGCATTCTGTGTCCTCTTGGTTAACACTCAACAATAAGTTCAGAGGTGGTGGAAAAGGGAAAGAAGCAACATAAGAATGTGAAAGCATTACTTTCCAGATTATTATTGTTTTTTAATTAATTCTATGCACAACCTGTATTTCAAAATACTGTCAGTAGTTTTCTCTGCGGCAAAGTAGCAGTTTCTGAAGTGATTCACAAACTCAAGAAAGAATATAATGATCAGAAGCAGGGTTACAAACTCCATAAATTAATTTGAAAAGGAGTAAGGAGGGTTCTCTCTGTCACGAAGTTGGCCTTCCAAATAGAAATGGAATTGCTGCTGAAGACATTTTGCAACCTGTGCTGTAAAATCTGAAACACTTCCAATGTTGCACTGTTTTCAATAATTAATGAAAGGAAATTGAAAATAGTCATTGACTCTTAAGTTGTGATCAATCATGTTAGGAAAGCGGGCTCACTAGTGATAACCACATTTATTAAATCCCATGTTCCCACCTGTTTCCCAGCACTGTTTAACAGCCTGAAACCCAACAGCTTCCCAAGTACCATAGACCACAGGTTTTTACACTGCAAACCACAATTTTAAACACTTTGGGATACAATGAATTCCTTAACAGAGGGAACTGCAGCAGCAGATCTGTCAGAATATGCTGTGAAATTTCTTTTAAAAACAAACAAAAATAAAACAGAGAAACAATTGCCCGCAAGGTGTGTATTTGATAAAAGAATGTTACATGCTGGCTGGAGCACTGAACTGGCAAAATTCCTATCTGTGTGGTCACGGTGGACTTCACTGAAATCACTGGAAAGCTATCGGTTACACAGATTGTGCTTTCTTGTAGTGAAAACTAACACTTAAAAGTGGCAGTCCCATTAAGTGCACCAATTGTTCCCTCTTCTGCCAGCTCATTCTCCCCTCCTGCACCATCTTTCCCTTTGCTGGTGCAATGCAACTGCACCACAAACACAATCCAGGAATCCATCCACCTCAACTGACAACAATCCTTTTCCCTCCCCCTTGGAGGTGTTTTTCCATCAGACTGGTTCTGGGTCGTCCTGGGAACCTGCACGAACACCTCAGAGCACAACAGTACTGACAGAAACAAATGGCCAGGTTACAGCAGCAATGCCTTAAAACATTTCACAATAAGTCAGACCTCAACAGTCTGTAACATTGCTGTCCTTCTCCCAAAGAGTAAAGAAGCCAGAAAACCAGATTTCTCAGTATTATCAGGAAATGCTAACTTGCCTTAGTTTTATATTTAACTGAACCTCAAATTAAAATGGAGAAATGAACTTTTAAGTCAGGTGATGCTTTTGTCCCTCTGTAGTGTCCTGGCTGCTCAGTTCCTCGAGGACATGTGTCCCTGCAGGTTTCTTACCAGGTGGAAATGCTAACTTCCCTTAGTTTTGTGTTTTCATATATTTAACTGAACCTCAAATGAAAATGTAGAAATGAACTGTTAAGTCAGGTGATGTTTTTGTCCCTCTGTAGTGTCTGGTTGCTCAGTTCCTCGAGGACATGTGTCCCTGCAGGTTTCTCACTAGGTGGCAACGCAGCTCCAGCTTTGATCTGCTGGAGTCAGCAGCTGAACACAAACTGAGCCTGCATCGATTCAGCCACACAGAGCTTTGTGTTTGGCAACTTCTGTACCCTTGATCTGATTAACGACCAGCACAGTTCAGGCCTAAGAACAAAGAAACGATGCCACTGTAACGTAATTAAGGTACATCCAGTGCTAAGTGACTTTTTATCCAGATTCTGTGCAAGACCAGTCCCTGCTCTACTTCTAAGCAGAGCCATTCAGAGCTGATGGCCACACAGCAGTACTGCATTGCACACACAGAGTTGTATGGCACAGCTAAAATACATTTAAACACAGTTTGCTCACATAAGCCAGAAGTTCTTCATTCAGTCCAAAAATTCTAACACAGTCTGCATTTATTGCTACCAAGTCCAGCAAAACGCTTAAAAAAGCTAAAACCTGCAAGTAGTTCAGTTTAAATCACTGGAATTTCTCCTTTTTTAAAGGTTAATCACTTGGACTGGAGTTCTTTGTTTAATTTTTTGTACATTTGTTTGTCTCTGGAGGGTTCTTCTTGCTGCAGGTGTGTCTTCATGGTTTCTCTCCAGCCTTTAGCCATGGCAATGCACGCAATGTATTATCTCAGAATGTGCTAAAAGCATTATTACCAATGTTATGCTTAGATTGGTACAACACTTTTACACTAAACTTTGACATCTTTTGGCCAGAATTCATTTAGGCTGATCAGGTTAACTAAAGGTTATAGACATTGCAGTCCTTCGAATGAATTTTCAGTACTCAAGTGCTAAAATGTAATGACATCAAATCAAGTAAGTGCCCTTGGAGGCAATGGAACATTATCAAGAAGAGGATGTTAGCTGATCCTGAAAAATTAAGTGATTTCTCTTGCTGATCATTCCAACATTTGAAGATTTTTGTGGTTTTTTGTTGGAAATGTCTTTTCTTCTGTGACTTAGCCTTTACTTAAATGTAATGACAGGCAAATTTACTTTTGGATATTAAACAGAATCTCAGTTTTACAGGAAAAACTCTGGTATTTTAAAGATACAAAGGAAATCTCTTCATAACATATTCAGCTAGTCTAGACATACTGTCTGTAACTCCTACTTGAGGAAGGGTTAAATAATCCATTACACTGCTTCTGCTGCTGAACACCAACAGGCAGCAACAGCCCAAAGGCACTCAGAAGAGGGAACTGACTGCCTAAGATGCTCCTCATACAGACAAAATGCACTTGTTTGCTTTGATCAAAGTTTCTTTGGTCTTGAACTGCTGGGCTCTGCACAGCCAATACAGCTGCCCACTAATGCCAGAAAGGAAATCCACTTTGTCCAGGTCTAGATAATCCAAGCAACACCAGCATCTAAAAATGACTTTAATTCCACTGTCAGGACTGACAGTGTTTTAGTTGGCGAACAGGTTACTTTACAGTTTTTCTCAGGTAAAACAGTAAAAGCTGCAGTAAATGCTGCTGTAAGGGGCAGCTGAATTCTGAAAGTCCCTGCACAGCCCATGGAACTCAGCACAAGCAGCACCTACAGAACTTCCTGAGCAACAGAAAACTACCTAGCAAATGTAAGAATGATGCCAACTCTGTTCTACTTGGAAATCTTGTAGCGAAATGATGTCTGGACGCTGGAGAACAACTACCTTAGCAAAACTTGTTTTCTAGTTCAGTGACAGAAAACATCAGGAACCAGAAAATTCTTCTCAAGCAGTAATAATCCAGGATATGAGAAAATTTAATTTTGGTATGTTCCACTTCTGCACATGCTTCTCTTTGCAATTATTGCCAGAAGTCATAGAATATTTTTTTGTTTTCTTTGTTAACTGGCATGTTATAAAGGAAGTTTTGCAAAACCAGTGTGCATGGCTTAGTTCAGTCATTAAAAAAAAAAAATTACTACAGAATGAATTTTTAGAAGCACTTTCAGGATTCTATTTCAACAAAGTTTTAACAAGACTTGCTGCTACTTACCAAATATCCATAAAGTACTTTTGCATACCAAGTTTGTAATGCTTTTAAGAAGCACACTGTCCCTTTTCTGCTTGTGCAGCTGCAATATTCCTCCAAGCCTCTGAAACCAATGCTCTCAAAACACCCCCCTCCTCCCATTCCACAGAAATCAGATGTTAATGATGTAAGCAGAGCAACTCAGCTCAAACCTGTTTCTAGCAACATTCAGGTCACAGCTCAAGGAATAAGGTTTTAACTTGCCTGACTTGTCTCTGATTTTACAACAGGCTGAAAATACCACAAATCGTTACAAACTGTCACTTATGCTTTCCTTTGTAGAACAGATTAAGCTGACAGAGGTAACATATCCCCATAAAGAACCAATCCAGTGACAGCTTTGCCTATGAATTGAGTCCTAGCACAATTACAGGTTATTGGAGAAATACGTTCTTTCATAATATTCACACATTTCTCATATTATTTAAAGGACAAATTCTCTTCACCAATACAGACAGGAGGAGTTTTCTTCTTTAACAGCACCCAAGCATTAGGCAAATAATATTTAATTTCCCTTCTTTACTATCTGGTGATAAGCAAAAAATACCTAGAATTCATACTTAGTGAAAGTTGAGTTAGAAACAGTTTGATCATCTAAAAAATCTGTGAACTTGGAAATTGTATCAAAATAGGAGATTGGATTGGCAAACAGCACACCTGCATGGCTTTTTAACTAACTTTTGAGAGAGTTTCCACTGCCTCTGAACTTGCACGTGATGCCAACAGCAAGAATCACAAAACAATACACAATCATTTCCTTCACTGTCACAGGTTATTTTGAGGGACTGACACAGATCTATAAAGCCTTGCAGTAATCAGCTGGGGATAATGGATTGCTCCTCCTGCAAAGATTGTTTCAGTACTCACATATAAAACCCTCTCAAACTGAATGAGCCTTTCTCAGGTGCTAAAAGGTTTTACTCATATTTGTTCCAATTTCTTTCATGGGTGTTCAAATCTGAAATGATGATCCATTAGACTGAGAACAAACCTTTATAAATTCTGCCCATTTTTCTTGCTCTAATGTGCAAGAGCAACAATAAGCTTGCACATATGTGAGATTATCGAAACATAATATCCACTACTATATTTTAGAAGTCTGCAGAAGTAAAATAACTGATAATAATCTGCATCCTCTCTGCAAAACAGCTTTACAAGAGCACTATAAGAAACTCTTGGCAGAGTTCTTTTGTTAAAAGAAATCCACACTTCCTTTCCTCACAAGTTAAATGCCTGTCAAGGATACAGAATATTACTGACATGAGAGGGTACATGGAAATGTAAAACCTGACATGTCAGTCAGATGATTTAAGAGGGCCCTGACCCATTCCACAGATTTTTGAGAGCACCTTTCCCGTCTGCACAATAAAAATTAAAACTCCTAACATCACAACACACAATTCTCAGGCTGAATGCAGCCTTGTCCAGATTCTGCAAATAATCTGAAGCACAGAGAGCTGCACAAGGAAGCAAATACTGGTTGTGAGCCCAACCTCCCTCCCCTCACAAACCTCTTTTGGTGAAGCAACCTGTTCAGTGTCTCACTCTGCACAACCTGTTCTCACTTTTCCAGAATGCTGCAGCAGGAAGGCAAGAAACCGAGGCAGGGAGGGGTGTAACACTCCACTCTAGAAAGGAGATGGATTATGCACCTGGGCCTTTGACATAAAAACTCCAATTTGCAAACCCATGAGCTGTTTATGCAGGTTGTGTATGCATCTGCAACAGAATTAAAAGTCAGCTCAGGTCCTAGCAGAATTTATGAGCTTAAATGCAGTATATGCATGGCACTTCTGCTGCTTCAGGGCATGATACAGAAGAGTCTCTGCCTGTCAATACCTGGATTAATAAACCATGATGGACTCGAGTTAGCTCCACGTAAGGTCACCCCAAAGTCACAGGGACCCTGATTCTGAGGATTTCTTAGCCCAGATAAACACAAGCTGTGGAAATGCCAATGAACATCCCCTGAAACAGAGTACCAGGAAATTGGGGCTGATACTCTCCAAAGTATCAGTACTGGATTGGTGCTAAGGCAGAGTTCACAAACCTTGATGGATAATAAAAACACACTGTACATGTTTTGCACATTCAAATGCTTTTTAACTGTAGATGCATTATTGCACCTGTTTTTTCTTATTAGCTACAGTACCTCAGTCTCCATTTACCATGGAGAAGACTTGGCTGCTTAAATTATCCTGTTGCATTAATCTTCATCCGAGAACAACTAATTAAGAAATAAAATGGCCTCAGAGCACAGAAGAATTAATAAAATTTATATATATATTTAAAACAGACTGAATTGCATCATAACATTCTTTAGCTGAAAAAAGAATTAAAGCTCAACACATTTTTTACAACTTTGAACCTTTAGCATTGAACCTGAGCCTAAAAGCTTTGAACTTTCATGCATTCTAGAAAATTTATTAAACTGTCTTTCCTCTTTTGTTTTCCAAATGCTACAGAAAATCATGAAACTGGAATCCATTTAAGCCTTTTGTTACCACAAGCAGTATTTTTCAAGTGATACTTGTGCCAACTTAAGAACAAATAGACACCAAGGTGCTGTGTGCTGTCAGCAATGAATACTGGAATCAAAGAATGATGAAAGCAAACAACACATCTGTCATAATCAGTTTCTAAGAGTTTTTGCAAAAACATAAATACCAAAAATATAAGTTACACACCAAATTAAACGTCGAGGACAGCTACAATGGATGTTAATGAAAATTGTACAGAAGAATAAAAGTAAATACTGCACAGATGTGGCAAGCATTTCTTCTAGGAGTATTTTTTGTTTTGTTGTTCTACAGCTGCAAATTTATCTTTAAAATACTGATAAGGTTCACATGATAGAAATTGCATAAAACCAGCTGTCTTCTGGTAGTCATGAAATCTGATTAATCATCTCCAGTTTGGAAAAGGATTTTGAGCTACAAATCTACTATATACACATCCTATAATTAGTAAGCACAATAAACTCCCAACCTTGTAGGAAAATTTACAAAAGCTTCAGTTTTTTTAAATTTTAAAAGTTGAAGAATTTTTTTCTTTTTCTAGTATACAGATACCCCTCACTATTACAACACATGTTCACTGTACCCACCTGATATTACAAGTTACAAAACCTTCAGCAATAACCTATCTTTGAGCTGAATTTTGACCACTCTTTGAATGGTTAAAACCTGCTGGAGAATGGACTTGGACTCTGAAATAAGGCATTGGGACAACATCAGATGAAAGGGTAGAAACCATTCACTTTCTGTCATGTTCAAGATCTAAGGAGCCATGGAGCTGCCAGGATCCACCAGAGCCCTGCCCAGACAGGAGGCTCAGAAAAGGCCTAGAACAGAGCTGGCTTGTTTAAAAAAGCTGTCCTGATGCCTGAGACACACAGTCCCTTCTGGAAACAGAGCAGGTGGAGACAATGAACCCACCAAAGCCAGCTACCAGATCTCAGAATGCTTTTCTGGGTCAGCCTTTGTGCAAAAGCCTCCAGACCAGATGAAAATGACAATTTACACCTCAGTAATTTAGGAACACAAACAAATCTGCTCCTCTGTTCCTCCCAGAGCGCTTCAGAGAACCAACAGCTACCAAGATCTCCATTTACACAAACAAGTAACAACACATATCACACTGCAAAGAAAATAGAGTGTTACATCACTGTAGTCCTTAAAATCTCTAAATCCCATTAGGAACTGGGCCCGTCTTCAGTTGGTTCAACTTTTCCTATCTGTCAAAATGACATCAATTAATTCCCTACTAATACAGCAAGACTGTCTGCTGCCAGACAGGCTCCATCCAACTATGAAAGGAACAAGATTCCTTAAGCTCTCACAGTCTCAGACACCTGCAGGGGAAACTTCAATCTGTAGGAATATACACCCAGATTCCAAGGTAGTGAACTCTTACCTTCCCTACATTAATTACATGAAGGGCAAAACAAAACTATGTACAAGTGTCACCCAGTACCTACAGAAGTAAGTGGGGCAAGGATGGGGTGATGTAAAACTCAGAAATGTTGTGCCAACAGACACAGGAGGGCAGAACCTTCTAAGACATATGAAGCAAATCCTGAAATTTGCTTTATTTCAGCAGAGCCAGTGCCCCCACGTTTATCAGTTCCTGCTCATTACAAGTGACCCCAGAACCAGACCAATTGTAATTAACTTCTGGTTTGGGTCTGTGGACAAAGCAGGACAAACACAAACAGACTGAAACTGAGGCAACAAGACATGCGCAGGTACTGAAGGTCCAAGGCTTGTTATTCAGAAAAATAATCACAAATTCAGAAAAACAAAGGATTGCAGAATCCTCTTCACCTGATACATTTTTCAGAGGAGCTACTTCTCTTGTGCAAATCCAGCAATCAGTTTGCAAGAGGCAAAGATCATAGTGAAGTGAAGTGCTGAGAGCAAGGGGAAATCAAGTTACTGCAATGCCCCAAGAGGATACAGATTTGATTCAGGATATGAACCTGCCTTCCTATCAGCCAACAAACTGTCACCAGAGCAGGACCAGCTCAAAAGCTCTGTTCTACAACATAACACTTCTAAATACTAACCCAGAAGAGACACAATTTTATAAAGAAACCTCTCCCCATCAGGGTTTACAGCACTGAAGAAACCAACTGTTTCTTACAGTAATTATTACTATATGGAAGACAGAAAAAGCAAAAGGCTTCAAAATGTAAATTACTTTTATAAAAACAAAAAAAACAAACAAAACACCCCAGAACAGATATTAAAAATTATTTTCCTCCAAGGATCTTGGCACATGTACATGCCCTCAGTCCTCAGACCAGCATTTGCAACACAGATTAACATGCCCTGAAGCTGTGAATAGCTTTGACAGGCACTGTACAGCCCCTAATTCTTCAGTAGTTACTAAATACAACAGAACCAAAGCAGAAGATTCCCTGGAGTTACAAAACACAGAGGGATAAGCAAGGAACAAAACAGTGCCCTGAATCAGCAAATGACCAAGTCTTCACATAGGAGTGGAAAAGCCAATGCGTGGCCAGTGGGATGGAGACCAGGGAGGGGGAGGCAAAGGGATGTTTTGCCTAAGCTGAATGTGTTTGTTTCAATACCAGAATCAGTAACCAAAAGTTTGTTAATTGGCAATTAATTAAATTGACTGGAATTCTCCCCCAAATTAGTATTCATTTGGGTATGTGATGAGGGAAAGAGGGGATGATGACACAAAAGGAGCTGAATGAGCACCTTCAGTAACCCAGAGTAAGAGGAGTTAATCATACAGACAGACCACACCAACAAAACAGGACACAAACAAAAAAAAGGAAATTGGTGGCAAAAAGCCTGGTAGTCCAGAACATTTCTAGAATGAAGTGCATATTTTCAAATTTTCAATTGGTATTTATTTGCTGACCAGTCCTACCAAGCAGACAGGAACACAGACAAGCTGCTGTTGCAGCTTTGGTAAGATTTGAGGCTTTCTCCTCTCACTTCATTGTGTTACTTTATGCATGCACTTTCTCCAGCTAGGGTGCTTGAAATTTAAGGCAAAAAAAAACCCCCAGAACAATGCTTATGAGGTATTTAGGAAAGAACTGAGGTAGCAACCATGGCTGTTTACAATACATTTTCTTATAGCTCCTCCTCCAACCCCAGACTGCATTTCTGTCTTGAACAGAACACTGGTAGTCCTTAGAAAAAGTGAAAATCTATCCTGTTTTTTGACCATCTTACATCTGTTTATCTCAGATTCCAGAATAACACACAGCAAATAGAATTATCTTCCTCTAAAGGGAATATCAAAATTCTCAACCAAATAAACTATGTTTGCTTGTGCTTTCCCCTAAACAGGATAATTCCTCTTCAGCCCTAACAGGTTTCTAAATAAGGTGCATTTAAAAAAGGAAGCAAGCCAAACAAGACAGTAAAGACTAGGAGACTTAGGGTGCAAATCCTCTATTAACTTTTCCCCCCAACTTGATTTAAGATAGATCAGCTCAAAGGTAAAAAAAAGTACCAAAGCAAACACAAATGAAGCAACAGGACTGCAGATTAAGGAAGCTGGAATGAAGAAATAGGGCTTTCTCTCCCTTCAGCAGCCAGGAACTTCTCAGTCCCACTGTGAGGGAAAGGGCAGGAGATGCAAAACAATGATCCTCACCCACACATTGCACAGATGAAAAGTGGCATCTTACAGTCCTAGATGGTCACATCCTACACTTCCAGGGAATCCCAGTTCCTTTACTGGTTTTCCCCTCAATCAGATAAGCTTTCAAGAGGTGGAGATGGTGGGTGCCCTATCAGCCTGCAGCACAAGATTGAGTCTTGTAGAACTACAACATCAGAGATGAAAAGCTTCTTTGCAAACCTGTCAGCCCCACTTGTCCAGCCCTGTTCTGGAAACACAGGCTCCAGTTTGGTGCAGCTCTTCAAAGAGAGTGACAAAGACAGAAGAGGATACAGCAATGATAACCTGCACAGACCTGAAAACAGTGATGTGTAACATATGCATATTGTAACAAACATTTTTGTGGTGGCAACTTGGATTCAAATCCTAATTTGATTTGGCAAAGGAAAAAAAATCTACTTTATTTAGGCAAAGTAGTATTTCTAAAGTAATTTTCACTACTTATAATGCTATAAACTAAGGCAATATTTTCAGTAAGACCTGCAACTGTAAATTGTCACTATATCACAGGCAATGTTAAAAGAGACAGACAATAAGAAATCTACAGTTACTGGTTCTGTCACAGTAGATAAAATGATATTTTTAAAATCTAACTTTATTTAGCTAGTCTTCTAGAGGAAATCAATTGGGGTTTATACTGCTGACTCTGCTAGGGGCTTTCAGTGGAACTTAAAATATACCTGTAAAATAATTTTTTATTTATGTAAAGTATTAAAACGAAGTTCTTATTTAACTGCCTTAAAAAAGGCTAATACACTACAAAACAACAGAACATTACTTTTTAGTAGCAGTCTCTCTTGCAATTGGGCTTTTCCTTCTGCAGCAACTTCAAACAACGGAAAAAATTGACCACTGAATAACTTAGGCAAAATAAATACATAGAACAAACTCCCTCCCCCAGCCAAGAAACACACCATAAATCTTACTCATACAAGAAGTGATCTTAAAAAACCTTCCATGAAAATCTGTGTCATAGATTTTAAGTAAATCAACCATAGATCCCAGTGATTTTACTTACATTGCCAATTTACTCACTGTCATTGTGTGTATTTGATGCTTGAATTTCTATTAGGAAATCAAATACATACAATATATTCAGTGTGAGTGGACTGTCTGTGATAAGTGTCATCATTAAAATAAATGGCTTGTAGCTGGAAAATGCCATGCCAGAAAGTGCTCAGACTGCAGTAACACACAGAGCTGGTTAACACAGATCTCTCTCCTAAAGTTACTCCTTATACATGTGGTAGTTTTAAAACACAGAAGTAGAAGAAAATTCACTGCAGTATTAAAGATAAAATTTAATTAATATAAAGTATGGTCACTAGAGTTCTTATTAAGTGGATTTTTACCTACAATGTGACTGTAGAGACAATAATTTATTGCTATAAACTATATAGGTACCTAACTTCATTCACTCCACTACAACAAGTAACATACTGGAAGAAAAATGATGGTAGAGAGATAATAGAACTCAAACAGCAGATAAAATGTAAAAAGTCTTGAAGAAACAAGTTCATAGGTCTCCTCAGGACTTTACAGCCTTATTAAAATTTACTTATTTAAATGTACAGGCTTTTCTTGACTGAGCAGCAAAAAAGCTCCAGTACTCTACTGTGTGTGTTAGCCAAGATATATTTTTACAAGATAGCTTCCAAACACAAGTACTTCCATCTGCCTTCATAACAAGTAGACCTAATTGTTTCTCTCAATATTTATCTTTTCTCCAAAGATTATGCAAAAAGATTACAAATTATTTTTTTTCCCTTCTGAAGCAACTCTTACCCTGGGAAACAGCCATTGCTTGGCACTCTGTACAACTGGACTAAAAACTCTCCCACATAATGACATACTATGGAGATCTCTCAACTTCTACATATTTCATGTATTACTCATAAGTATTTGCTGATGCAGATGTTTGCATGCTGATCTCCATGGAAATTTTCATTCTGTTTCTACAACTGCACTACAGATTGTGGCAGTTTGTCACTGGTCTTCAGCTTCACTATTTTTTCCATGCTTAATTTTTCAGCTGCAAGATCAGTTAGACGATAGGAGGATTAGGCTACGTGTGTTCACTTTATTATGGATATACAGACACTACAGATCAAAAACATGCCCCCATTTTAAACTCTGCAATTCTTAGTCCCAACCTATTATTTAAAGGGTCCATTAAGGGTTGCTAACACATTTTTACTTTTGTTCATTTCCATTGTCTATAGCTCAAACCCATGTTCACCTCCAATGCCATAAAAATACCAATAAATGCAGAAAAACTCCAAGTGGAATGTTTGTAGCTGACTGAAGGGAAAATTGATCAAGATTGTGAAGTACCTACCAAACTTAGCAAAAAAGTAGCTATTACAACAGAATAGGAATCTGTGGATCAGAAACCATGAATCTTGCTTTTAGAAAGAAATATTTTAGGCAAGATTTGCCAAGGATTCAAACTGTCCCAAACAAAACCCACACAACAAAACCCAAAGACAGGGGTTTTACCCATGTCCAACTGCTATGGCAGGATAGAGGTTTGTCATTCTAACAAGAAGGCAGCCTAGAATGGTGCTATTGCCCAAGGATTATTATTTATCATATCACAGTGACAAATATTTTTAGATTCACAAAACAACAAACCCCAGCACTGAAGACTCAAAACCAGTTCTCTTTGGATCAATGAATTAACAGAAACTGCAGCTCAGATGCAATTAATTTTGAATTTTGTTGATTGCACAAACCAGAACAGAATACATGCTAGCATCCAAACAGAAAATATTTGAAAATACAGCTGATGCTTATTATCTGCCCTGTGTCTGCAACCAGCCTGAATTCCAGCAAGCACAGCTAGAGACTATTTCTGGACCACTGGCAAGAATCAGGATTCATTAGATGAGTATGGAGTGTGTACAGAGAGAGAAGTGTTTTGGAAAGCATTTTAATTTTTCAGAACAGGAGTTGGACATAGCTCATAAATTCTGCAGAAATTAAAGACAACAATACGAATGAAGACTTGAGAATGTTTATAAAATAAGTATTTTTAAAAGCATACTTTTAAAAAGTAAATTTAATTATGACTTTGCTTTGCAAAGAGGGCGAAGAAACATACCTCTGTCATTTGGCTTATTGTACTGGTAAAAGCTCCAAGCATTGTTTACGACTCTGAGATAGCTGGAGCAAGAATATTCTTCCTTATCCTTCCAACCTGAACTTCTTTTTCAAACAAATTTGCTTTACTCAAATTCTTTCTCAAACATTCTGCTTTGCTAAGCAAGAAGGATGCTATAATTAAACCAGGATTTTAGAAAAGAAAAACTTTAGGTTGTGTGATCAAACCTCATCTGCACACCCACAAAGGAGCACAGAGAAACAAAGGCATGTAGGGCAGAGAAGAGCCCTAATAGTGCCCTGCTCAGCTGCTGCCAGGTCCTCACAGGAGAGCCATCAACCCATTAGAAGTGCTGAAGCTGCATCACAGACTGGCTGGACGGACCTGTGGAGGTGACCTGGTCAAGCAGGGCCTCCCAAGGCCCCACTGCCCAGGACTGTGTCCAGGCAGCTCCAATAATCCAGAGCTTTTCTGGACAACCTGTGCCAGTGCCTGGTCACCCTCACAGTTTAAAAAGTATTTGCTGGTGCTCAGGTGGAGCCTCCTGTGTCTCAGTTTGTGCCGCTGCCTCTGGTCCTGCCACTGGGCACCCTGAGAAGAGCCTGATCCTGTCCTCTTTGTACCCTCCCTTCACTAATTTACACACATCAAGAAATCCCTCCAGAATCCTTCTTTCTCCAGGCTGAACAGCCCTCCCAGCTTTTCCTCACAGGAGAGAGGAATCCCTTCATCTTAGTGCCAGCCCTTTGCTGGGCTCTCTCTGGTACCTCCATGTCCCTCCCAGAACTGGTCCCAGCAGTCCAGGTGTGGCCTCAGGAGTGCTGAGGAGAGGGGCAGGACCTCCCTCCCCCTGTTCCCAATTCTTTATCTAAGGCAGCCCAGGATACCATGGGCTCCTCTTTCCCACAAGGGCTCATGGCTGGCTCCTGTTCACCTCAGTGCCCACCAGGACCAGCACAGGAGTGTCATTTTCTCTCCTCCAGTCCTTGGGCACCTCTCCCAACCACCTTATTCATTCAAAGATGATCCTAAATGTCCTCTCAGTGATATCTCTCAGTTCCATCAGCACTTTTGGGTGCACGACTGTGCAAATACACTTTAACAATTCATTATCCTCAGGTGCTTCAGGTCTGTTTCTGACTGACACAGCACAGAGTTCTTAGACATCTCTTTTACTGTATACTTTCTGTATTTAAATACTAAATGCAAATACTCTTAAACTACCCTATGCATCCAAGTAAATAATCAGTAAAGAGACAGACAAGGCTGAAGTAGTATGAAATTAAAAAGTATTTTTTGAGTAATAGTGAGGTATGCCTGTGAGATATTTCTGGGTAGAGAGAGGATTAGGCTCTTTAGAATCCTGCTCAACTACAATCTTTCTCACTATGGTTTGGGAGATAAGATTTGTAAAGCAGAATCACATTCAGAGTGACTGAGGATGCACCTGAAGCTGAATGGGATGAACATTTCAAAGACAGGCTTACAACTGGCAAAACCCCCACAAAACAAACCTGGGACTGTTATCCCCAGGACTTTTGTAAGCTATTCAGTACACCCACAGGCATCATTCTGCTTAGAATAAATAGTATTAACTGCAGCATACCTTTTCACTTTTGTGATTCATGCTGGATCACAAGCACTATCTGAAAATGTTTCTGCCAAATTAAAAAATTCTACTAAGAATCTGAAGTATTTTGAAGTATAATTTTCAGTGAAACTTGCATTCTAAATGGTAGTGAGCTCCTGGGAATAGATGGGATTCAAACAACATATTTCAAGGACCAACCAATTTTTCTCCAGATGAAGTGATGTATAAAGACAAGCCTTCACTGAAATTTTCCTTAATTAGCAAATATCCTGTAGCACTTGAAATGACCAAAATATGCATAGATTATGCTTATTTCCTTGAGAAAAGGTTCAGTATTATTTATTACCCAAACAGATTCACTAATGCTTATTTCCTTGAGAAAAGGCTCAGTATTATTTATTGCCCAAAAAGATTCACTAATTATTTCAGTAAAGATTTTAATCAAATGGTCCCTAAGCCCTATATTACATGTACAAAGAGGAATTAACTTTTAAGTGACAAACCTTATTTCACCAAGTTAAAGGACAGGAGGTTTAAAGAAATTTTTCATAATAATGTTTTTTTGGCAATGGTCTCATTTTCTTTCTCACAAATGTGAATATGTTTTCTTATTTCACTTATATGGCAGTGTGATATAGTCACAGGAGAGTTTGGGTTGGAAAGGACATTAAAGACCATGTAGTTCCATGGTCCTGCCATGGGCAGGGACACCTCCCACTAGACAAGGTTGCTCAAAGCCCCATCCAACCTGGCCTTGAACACTTACAGGGATGAGGCAGCCAAAATTTCTCTGGGTAACCTGTTCTAGTGCCTCTCATATAAAGTGAGAAAAAATATTAGAGATGTTACTAGAGGAGCACTTTTCAATCAATTATGATTACTTTAAAAACCCCAAACTAGGCCAACTGCATACTCAGTTATATAACAAAAATAACACTTAAATTATCTATTACCTGCTGCATAAATTCTGTTTAGTGCTAATTACATAACCATTTCCATTATTATATGTGTTCTAAGAATTCCAAGATACAGCAATTTTTAAATTAGCACTCTAATATGTTATTTTTAGAACGAATATTTATTAAAATGGCACTTAAATACACTTGATGCAATTGCATTTTGAAACCTGTAAAGTGTACCATTTTTATTTATAAAGCTGGGAAGTGTTGCATGCACTTGCTGCTCAGCTGCACGATACCTTTCTCAAAAGCAGCTTCATGATAATGTCACGTAAAGATCTGGCAGCAAGTCCACAGTGGCTTCAGCCACTGGGTACAACAATCATTTTTCACAATGCAGGCACCACAGTGAAACCAAGAGCAGAAGAACAAAGCTGTCAGAGTCAAGCAGTAAAGATTAAAAGAGAGGGAGGAAGAGGTGCACTCCTGCAGAGCCATTGTGTGTTCAGTGCAGTTCCAAACCCAGCAAAATCAGACACGTGTTAAAGGCAAGGGACTGAGGTCACTCAGCAAACAAAGCTGCCCTTGTTTTGGAGACTGCTTAGAAGGAATAAAGAACCAATTGCTTGCAACACATGTAAACTTAATGATTTTCCTTCTACTTAAGCAACAGTACACAAAAAAATGAGGTAAATATACTTTTATGCTTTAAAGTGGGCATAATAAATTCCCAAGCTATACTTTCCCTGCTGAAGATGGTAAAGTGTTGCATGAACACTGCTGTTAATAGGCCCACATCAGTATTTCCAGAAATTTTATGTTCTTGAAGTAAAGTAATACCATATAGTTGATCTCTATAACTCTTTGCTTATGATCTGGATAATAGGCTGAATTTCCCTACAGAACATCATATTTGCTTCCTGGGATGAATCAAATTTCTATGTGTGACTCCAGACAAAGTCAAAACAATGATAATTTGACCAGTGACATTTTGCATCCCACTCCTGGAAGCCTGTATCTGGGCACATGCCAGGAAATCCACAAAAAAAACCCCAAAACAAAAACCAAACAAAAAAACCCTAATACAAAACGCTGTATTTTACACTTAAAAAAAAAAAAAAAAAAGGAAAAAAAAGAAAAAAAGTGAAACATTGCCCCAAGACTTAATTCTGTATTTCCAACCACCAGAAAAACACGTGCAGTGCACTATTTCTGCAGTGACCTGACTTCCAGTAGCAAGGAAAAAATGAGTCCTTAGAAAGAAACCCTTGTTTTGTGCTCATGCACTCCTGTGATCCACTGGCTCTGTTCTGCAGTTAACACTCTGCCACACTCCAGAAATGTCTGCTGGGGGAAAAGCCTGCTTCCATCTCCTATGTTACATTTCTTCTTCTTCACAGAAGTATTTCATTCTAATGAGACTTTGTTCATGAAAGTTACAGCAGAGCTGTAAAAGTTAGATATTTATGAAATTTGTACATACAAATGAGAACTGAATTTATAACTGAAGCAGCCAACGGCTTCTCCAGAGAAAGAAAAAATGAAAACTCAAATCCTTCATCAAGCCAACCTGTCAGAAAAGCTTAGGTAACACTCCCTGTACCAAAACAGGACCAGTTCTGCCCCTTTGTGAAAGAAGGAGAACTAAGATAGGAACAATGCATTCCTCAGAAAGTCAGACTGTTGAAATTATGAACACCAAAAGTGACTTAAAAATATCAATCTTCAAGTCCTGCTAAGAGGCACAAACTACTACAGGTCCCTTCCATCATGACCCAGACATTCTTATATTTGTATTTGATTTTGTATTACTACAGGTACACGGTTAATTAAAATTCTTCCTACCTATTTATCCCAACTTGCTTTATTGTTTATACAGCACACACAGAAACTACAGAGGTATTTAAAGTACCAATAACATAAACTCCAGGACAGTCATATACCAAAATTTTATGGAGTTTCTTTTCAAAATTCCTCATTTGTGCATTTTCTCATTAACAGAGGTGTACTAATAAAATGTGATTTTTGTGGCCTATAAAGAGATGCCTCAAACCCTTCACTGCTGAGATACACACACCTGATGAATCTTTGAGAAAACTCCTGTATGGCAGTTATGCCTGCAACACTACTGCCACTAAATACTTGGATGACTTCTCACAGTGTTAAAATGGTAATTCAAAAGCAAAGTCAAGCTGGTACAGAGCTTTTCATTCTCTAAAATACCTTAATATTTTCTACCTTCAATGAAATGAAACCTATAATGGTGCCTTCCACCTGTCTTCATTAGATCACAGAAAAGCTGGTGGGAAAAGACCTCTGATGGACATCAGTCCAGCCCCTCTCTAAGGGAGATTACTGCACACACACTGGGTCAGGATGGCTGTGACTTCACCAAGCAAATTCTTAAAAACCATGTCCAGCCGGAGCCTGAGCCTTCCAAGCAACAATTCCTGGCCAGTGCCCCGTGTTCCAACAGCTGTCACTCAAGGACAGCTCGGCTCTGATATTTCTGAAGTTCTTTAAGCAGCTGAAGACCACATTATAACACCCTCTCAGTCTCCTCTTTACCAAACAAACCCAGCTTCTTCAATCTCTCTTTGCCCATCACGTCCTGCAGGGTCCTGAATGTCTTGACTGTCCTTTCCAGGGACTTCTCCAGTCCTCTGGCACCCCTCAGATTGTGAAGCCCCAAACAGGGCATACATTTTTGGGTGTGGGCCCAAAAATGCCACACAGAAGGAAGTCACTGCTCTTGATCTGTGAAATATGGTACAACACAGAACTGACAGCTACCAGAAATTCCAGATTAGTTGGTATTTCCAAATCAAAGGCAATGAGTCACTTGTTCTTTCTTCAAATCCAGTCTATATATGGTACAGTATCATTAAATATGATGACATACAGATTTGTAGTATTTTTTACTCAAAAGAGATGAGCTCAACGCTGACAGCACATTTTTTTTTCTGAAACCCTTGAAAACACACAGAGATGGAAGTGCAGAATCTTACAGATACTTTTTGTGAAAAATAACTTATGATTCACCACAGCCTTCCAGTACCAGAAGTTAAAGATACTGTCATGCAACTTTTCTCTGAACTAAATAAAGCATTTTAAAAAAACTGCCCTGACAAAATAATTTCAAAAAATGAAACCAAGAAAACCCCCAAACCAACAAGGGTAAACTGCTTAATGAAATAAGGAGAACAAGAGTAATGTCTCAACTTTAAGAAAAATCACTCACAATCTGAAAGTAAGTCAGGGATAAGATCTGTGGGCCCCTTTGTGGGGAAAAAAACCCCTCAACACAACAACTAAAACACAACAAAACCTGCCAGTTTTCATTCCAATCCTCCATTAAAAAATTTTGGAATACTTCTCCTGAAATGGATGATCCATAGCAAGGCCAGTTTTGTTTCAATTATCCTGCTCCTCTCTGTGCTAGAAGCAGTCCAAGAACTGTATTTAAAATACTGCTTACCTGGCTACAATTCTGCTCTTTGTAACAGACAAAAGCATCTCGCAGACTGTCTTCATAGCCTGCTTCCAGAAGAACCAGTTTGGGCACTAAGGAAACCTCAATCTTTTCTTATCAGTCATTTATTCTTCACAGTGGCTTGAATGCATACAAACCTGTATATCAACCACGTACATCAACCTAATAAATAAGGTGTAGACTATCAGAAGGCTGGAAAAGAACTGGTAATCACTTTCTTTGTGAGGACATTTCTATAGAAATGAATCACAAGTAAGAGAATCTAATATATGTTGAATTAAATAGTGAAAAACAACTTCAATGCATCGTAAGCACAAAATGTTGTCCTTTAAATTGCTTTAAGAAATACTCAGCATGTTTCAAGAAAGCAATGTGGATATAAGAAAAGGCAGATAAGTAATGTGTATTGGCTTTTACCAAGTAGTAAGGATGGAGCACCATTCTCTTCCTGAGAAATAGTGCCTGCACTTAAGAGGCATTTGGTGTTAGAGCAGGTAACTAAAAATCAGACCTGTAAGCTGTGCAGAGACAAACAAGAGAAAATGCATAGGATGTGGAGAGCAGCAGAGGAAATGGACAGTCAGACTAAGATGTGAGCTGTAACAAATTCAGAAATAAGGAACATGCTTCTCACAGTTTCTACATCACTAGTTCTGAATACAGCAACTAAGAGCTGTACTTGAAAAGAAGTTTAAATAAACAGATATATTTTTTTAGCCCTCAATGAGTCTACTACTGCTGGCTTCTGAGAGCATCAAGTACTCTTCCACATGGATTCTAAAAACTGAACTGTACAAAAGAGACTCTTATGTCTAAAAATATTCAACCTTTGCATCTTATTTTTGATTTTTTTGTATCTCTGTGATAGGAGTCAACTATAGTAGAATCTGTCAAGATGTAAAATATCCAACATTAATTCAGCAGATCACGTGGCCACTTGAACAGTGACAAGGTGTCAATATACTTCATTAACATGGCTGAATGACAACAGCTCAGAGATTGATGATACACAATATGCAAGACCATGAATACTAATACATAAATCCAATAGAATTTAGCCTAGATTAGATTAGCTGGCTGTCAGGCCTTGTTACATAGCATTAATTTTCCCTGCTATTATCAAACCACTGCAGAGATGCAGCAAGGCACAAAAACCACTCGAGTTGTCTGTGTCTATACATGCAATGAGCATTGAGCAGCCTTATGGAAAGCACACTATACCTGATAAAAGTTTGTCTTGTGAGCCAGTGGCTTCTCCATCATATGCCACAAATACCCACCGTAACACCAACTGGTAACACAGCCTAGAGAAGCTTTCCAGCTTGATTTTATTACTCTTGTAGGGAGATACCATCATTATAAAAAACCACTATGTATTTTTCTACATGAATTTTTTAGAAAATAGTCCCTTTAAAACGTATTTGGTACCCTGCTGCCTCGCAGGTTAAAGAAATTAAAATATTTTATCAAAACTAGTTTTAAATTATCTCGTTTTTAGCACAGTGCTGTTATGCCTAAATTTTCTCCATATATAGCATTGCAACTGCTCTGCCCCCCCAGATTACATGCAGACTCTTGCTACAAATACCACAGAACCACCTAGGTTGGAAAGACCCTCTGAAAGCTATCTAGTTCAAACTCTTGCTCCAAGCAGGTCAAAACAGACCTGGCAGCTTGGGGCCTCATGCAATCCTCTTCTGAGCATCTCCGGGGATGCTCTCCATGAACCCTCTGTGCAATCAGGAACAAGTTTTCTTTTCTTTGTTTCTAATTGGCAATTTTTCATATTGCAATTTGTCCACATGGCTTTTTGTCTTTTCACCGTGTGCCCAAATGAAGAGTGTGGCTCCATCTGCTCTACATCCTTGTATGAAGTAACTGAAGACAGCACCAAATCTCATCTCAGCTTCTCTTGTTAAGGCTGGACCAACCCAGTCCAGCTCTGCTGGACTCATGCCAGTGCACCACTGCATTTCTTGTACTGGAGAAAGCAAGACTGCACCCAGTGCTCCAGGGGTGGCCTCACAAGGGGTGAACAGAGGAACAGTAACTTCCTTTGCAGAGGTGCAGCCAGCAGGGCAATGCTCTGCAGCTGGCTGCCTTTGCCACCAGAGTACACTGCTGACAAACAGAAACATGAGGCTCTTACCCAGAAACACATCATCCCACAGGGGTATTTATGTAAAAGCACTCAGGAACAAAGACTTTTTAAATTTAATCTGAGAGTGTGGAGGCATATTGGGCCCTTTAGCTCTTAGCACTCTGAATATATATGGAATTAATGGAAGGAATTGTCATCAGCTCCCTCACATACAGAATGTCCCGTTCTCCCACTCCTGTGCCTCAAGGAAACACTGGAGGTGGAGAGCTGTGCAAAGATTATCTTCAAGAGCAAATTGATCCTGTAGAGGGCAAAACTTTAATGTAAAGAATATCTCCAAGGGTTAATCTTACCGTTTCATTACAGCTCACCTTTAACACAGTTTACAAATACAGCTTCCTCACAGGTATATTCACTTTATAACAGTACCACCATTGTGGCTGCCCACCGAAGTGCTTAAGGAATGCCATGTAAGAAATAAAGAAACAAATCTAAAAAAAAATCTTTTAAACCCCCCTAGAACCTGGATAGAGTAGAGGTGCAAAAAAACCCCGAACCAACAAAACAAAAAAAAAAACCCCAAACCAACAAAAAAACCCCAACCAAATGAAAAGTAGAGGAAAAACAAAGAGTATAGAAGCTGGAAAGAGTTTGAGAAAAATTTACATTCTTATGAAGATTTAAGAACTTGCTCTACACTCACGTATACATTTACGTGTCTTTGTGTCTTAATATTACAAATCTAAGGCATAACAATTCAAAACCTTTAAAAAATCCAACCCCAAAACAACAGGAACAAAAAAACCCAAACAACAATCCAAAACCAAAATCACAAAACTAAACCCAGAAAATGGTTATGATCCCTCAATGACCTGCTGCCTTGAATTATAATTGCAACAATACAACAAAAGTGGAATTGGAAAAACCCCAAAATTTTTAATACACTCCCAGGCCTACTCTTTAGATCCAGGCAGAAGTTGCAAACTATCCCCAGTTATCTTTTTCTCACTGAATCTATTATTACTGTTGGCTTTTCTTTTCCTCCTGGTGATTCCCTACTCTTTTGCCTACTACTTTTCCCAGAAATGCTTCATGGCCCCAAAAGGTTGAATTTAACTGTCATGGAACCAGGAAGGCAATATTCCACCAGAGGCAGAAATGTGTCCTATCATCAGCAGTTCAAATGAGGCTTAGAACAAAAAAAGAATATGGAAAGAACTTATTTAAAAGATATAAAATCATTTTAATAAACATTCGCAAGTTCAAAATGCAATGGTTTTGGTGTAACTTGCCAAAACCATAATGGAGCTAATAAAAAACCCAGTCTTGTGGAAAATGTGGCTTATATTTTGTTAGAGGGCTAGAAAAAAGAAACCAGCAATGGCATTATTAAACAAAAATAACTGGTAAAGTTTGAAGCAAGACCTGTGATTTATCTTGTAGATCAAGCAAATCATTAAGGCTCAAGATATTGTTTGCTATAAATACCAACAAAAGTCATTGACCCTTTTTTGCTGCTAAAGCTGGATTCACAAGGACTTTGCTGGTACCAGTGGAACCCCCCAGATCATTACTGAATAAAGTATATGATCTCCAGAAAAAAAAATTCAGAACATGGAATATACAGAAATTGTCACTCAGTTGCCAACGCTGTTCCACATGTGGGGTAAAAGAACAATTCTATGCTCACACAAATTCTGTTTTTAATTTGTAAAATACACATTGTTTTACTCTAAAATAGGAAACGTTAGAGAGTTACAGCTTTTTAATTACACTGTAGCAGTTCTGCAGCATTGCCTGCAAACGTGACTATATGAAGAATATGTTTTTATATAATTTTGCACTTCAGTAGCAAGTCTTCACCCATTTATAGCAAACTACTTGCTAAATCTAGACTAGTAAAAACAGAACTCTTATTCTTATTTTAATTCTTGCACATGCTTTATTGACTCAGAACTGTTTTTTTACAAAATTCAAATTCTTAAAAAAAAAAATCCAAACAGAAATAGAAATGGTTTAGACCTAATTATCTACTATTTATGATCACCACTGAATATATGTAGAAACTCCCAAAGATTAGAAATGCACGCACAAAGCTATTTTTGAGAAATACAATCTTGCTTTAAAACTTCTAGAAACTACAAACCAGAAAGTATCATAAAGAGAGCAAACACAGGGAAGGCTGACAAATGAAAAAAACTCAGTCTGCTGGGAGTTTGCTTAACTATCAATTCTTACCTTCTGTGCTTAATCCAGGACTTGAAGTGAATTTTGCTACATCGACGATCTTCACAGCGAACTGCTGCCCTGTCTCCCTGTTGATGCATCGCCGCACGACGCTGAAGGGACCCCTGTAACAGAGGAACCAGCAATGAATAAATCATCCCCTTCCTCACTGAGCTGCAATTCTCTGACTTCTCAACGAGTTTTCCACTCGTGCATTCAAGTGTGGTATTTACACACAATACACCTCTCGTCCTTGCTGCCCATTAAATGTAAAATTAATAGTTCTGACCATAGAAGATTGAGTTCTGTATTTTCCTATATTAAAGATATATTCTTGTACCCTGCCCCTTTAGAATGGCTGTACTCCTAGAAACCTTATGTAATACACCGAAATCTTTATTATTAAATTTTAAGTGGACCTTATTTAGATGCAAAATCCAGATGGGGGAAAAAATAAAGATGAGAAACACATTCCTTCTTTCAGTCCTAATCTGAAAGGATAATGGACAGCGACAAGACTAACAGAATTGTGAGCTGTTTCAATTTGTCTGCTTTACACAAACTAGGTTTATTTCACGTTTGGCATCACTAGATACAAACATCCTCCATCACACTTCGAAATTCCACAATAGATCATGATTTTCTCTCATCTGTGGCACTTAAAAGAATCCCCATAGAAGTTAGAAGAAAATATTAAAATTAGCTCAAAGTTAGACAAATGTTAATATTTGACTCATATAATAAAAATCTAGTTGTTTTTTGAAACTGAAGATATATTTGCCAAAACACCCATTAAAACCTTTTAAAAACCACCAGCAAAAATATGGATTTTTTGCAAGCATCTTTTAGTACATGACTTAAGCTCTTGGTGTCTTAACTTGTAATATGGAATCTTCTGCCCAATATTAGTAATAACCAACACCAACAGACAAATAAGGTTGGTCAAGCTTTCAAACATGAAAAATTTGTTGTGATGAAAACAGAATAGGATTGTTTCAAAAGTGCACTAGCTGTGGCAAATCAATCCTTTTTTACTGCTACTTATTTAATGACTGATACATGAGTTCTAAAGAAACCCATTCTGAAGTCTTCTCAAAAAGATGTGAGGGAAAATTTGAGGATGGAAAGAGTCTTTTTTGAGAAGTTTTTCTATTGAGTGAACATCCACCTGCTGAGTGAAATAAATGCTTTAACACAGCTTGAAAGACAAATTCTTCCATTCAAACAATGAACTGGAAGTTAGTTGACACGTTTCTGAGGAATGAGATTGCAAAGCAACACCATTCTCAAAATAAAAGGGACCTGAGGAGGCAGAAATGTCCCTTTGAGGGCACTTACAAACCTTTATAACTGGCTTTTGGTATTCCTTTACACACCAGATGATTTGAAGTGTGTAATTCATCACACTACCAAAGCTGTACTCACATAGCTAAAATCCAAGTTTTCTACTCTTTCAACATACAACACACTTGCAAAGATTCCTTGAAATGGGATTATTTCTGACAGAGAACATGAATGCCAAAACTAGTCAATGACTCTCAATCTAAATATTCACAAGTAAGGCAGATATTTATTAGCACAACTATGGACACGTGAATTATGCCGACGTACTCAGAACCAACTACTCAAGAAAATGCTTGTTTTCTTTCTTTCCTTGCTCCAAACACACAATGAAATCCCCCATACTGATGGCTATCTTCTCTTCTGAATCCACATCCCACTATTACTCAGTGCTTGGTCTTTTGTCACTTTACCACAGATATTTTTAAAAAGATGATCAATTAAGCCTCTAATACACAGAAATCCACTTTCATCATTAAATGAAAAAGGTTCAGGTGACTTCATTTGGCATTGGAAGGATACAGCTACTCACTTTGAATCCTCCCTCCACATTTCAAAAACTGATCTTCTGTGGACAAGTTCCACTTTACATAGATCAGTGTCACCTTCTTATTCCAAGTTTCTACTTACTCCTTTAGCATCCATCAAAGTAAAATTGTTTTAAAATAGTACAAATGCATTTAGATTATGCTAATCTAAAAACATTTCAAAACCTAAACCCCAGCCTGAGAATAATACTGGCAACATCTGCTTTCACTCCTAATTGTCATAAATCACTACAAACTAAATGTATTTAGTTCAAATGATCCTTTTTCTTTTCATTGTCATTGTTTTTTCGCTTCCACAAAGCTTTTCTGGATACATTAAATAATGCTTTTAACATATTCTGATATAGAATAGTAGGTCACTGGAGTGCAGAGATACCTCAAAAGACTATGTTCTTACTTGTATGTAGATCCCTGATTTCCATAAATTCAGACAAACTCCATGAATATCAGTATTTCTTGCTTCACTTTTAGATCTCCTGGTTTTGCCAAGCCTGGGCACGAGAGCATGCCCAGCCACCACAGTGTGTGTATGTGCTTGGAGCAGACAGAGAGAGAGTTGGAGGAATCACACATCAAAAAGGAGCCTACAAACTGCAGCTCTGAGAGGATCAGATCTGTGTGTAACCCATCTTTATCTTGTACAACCATGCCCTGGTTTCTCCTTTCATTAAAGGAGAAATGTTCTAAAATCCTGATCTGAGAAACTTCCTTCCTGCATATTAAATCTGGGACAAAAAAATGAGAGCACTTTATTCAGTTCTGTAGCAGAAAAGGTACAGAGACACCCCTACAGTCTCAAAATGTATAGCCATGTTGAAATTTCACTATGATTATAACAGAGACTTCTATACCTGGACTGAGGAATGTCAGAGACTCTTAAGTAAATGAAATGTGATGTAAAGCACAGAACACAAGAATTGGGGTTAGAACCAAATGAGGTTTAAGGTTTAAAGGTCCCTTCCAAACCAAAGCATTTTATGAGTCTGTGAATTCAGTGACACACACAATTAACTCATTCTATTGGAACAATACAGCAATTTCATATAGAAATAAAAATACTTTTAAACACAACCTGAAGACTCAGCCATTTACAAACCTCAGACTTCCAACTTTCTCAAAACTCACTCTCTCATTCTCAAGCTATACACAGCCTCAAAACAGTGTTAAGACACCACATTAGATGAATCATCCCATGACAATAGCATCACAACAAAAGCTTGAACAGTCCAATTTTAGGTAATTTTAAATCACTCATGAGATATGCCCCGATCAATTAAGCAGACATCATTGTTTCCATGTGCCAAGTAACACAAAGGAACTTTTAAATAAATTATGGTTGCAGTTAGTCCCCTCCAGCTGCAATGGCACACAACAAGTTCACAAATTAAGTTATAACAGCCCAAGGTGATGCTGTATAACCTGAGTCAGAAAACAAGAATCCACATTTCCCAACACAAGAGCTTCAAACCTTATTTAGAAGCTGAGTAATGAAAATCTTTCAGGCCACCTTGAGTCTCAGCACTGAAACCACCCAGTGAGGAAAGGAAGCACAAAAGTTCATCTCTCAGCTGAGATAAGGAGCTTTCAACAGTTGTGCCTGCAGATGGGGAAATCTGTATCACATCCTTGCTAAATGACAATTTCTAAAGCTCATTTTGCCAACCCTGCAGCTCGAATTTTACAGATCTAAAGTACAGAAGTGACACAGATTGGGGAAGGAACAACTGTAACCCTAGACACAGATCATCAAAGCTGTCAGAGACAGATAAGACTGCTTATTTATTAAGTGTAACTGAGTTAAGCTGCATAAGACTTCATTTTCTAAGTCATACAAACTGCAATCATGTCATGTTGTGCTTTATATTTCATTTCTCTCTGTGCTACCTTTAACTGACATAACCCAAGCTTGCAAAACCTTTCCCTGCAGTCAGCTTGCACATCACAGACTATACCAGCTAAAATATGAGCATCATTAAAACACAAGCAGGAAGGACAGATGATTTCTTCACTGATCTTTTGTCAAGGTTGGCAGCAGCACACTCCAGCACCTGGAGTCCCACCTGCAGTGTATGCCAAAATCCAAAATGTATGAACTTAAATTGGGATGTATGATGGGTTTTGCTGTCTTATGCAAATCCAAGTGCTGCATTACTGAAAAGGTTAGTGAGTACACATAGGCCAGAAAATGTGGACTGGAATGCTGAAGAGGTTGTCTCATGTCTTTTCATGTTTATAAATTTCAAATTAGCAAAGCAGGCCTGGTGTAACCTCAACTCTACTGAAACTTTTTTCTGATGATAACTTAACTGTCTAGCACAGAGCAGTTCATTTTCTATCAGCCAGACACAAACTTGAAGAAAATCAATTATTAATTAGTCTCTCCTTCAGGAGTACAACACTTGAATTAGAATAAAACGGTAAAACTTTGATAACATCAAAGCTTTTTTTTATCATCTCCTTCACTTCAAATTATTTTACTTTGTGTGTCATTGGGACTTCAAGGACAATGATCATAAACCAATATATTGCAAACTATCTTTTTATACTACAGTCCTGTCAGTTTATCTGTCTGTTCTGCTTCCTGTCTCCTTTCCTTCAATCCCTGATGGTCTGCAAGAAGAACTGGTTATGATTAAAATTTACTACAGCCTGTTTCCTCTCTTGTCCCTCAATGAACTGAGCTGACCTGTGGGACTGGAATTCCTGTAAAGACACTGCCTGAACCCCTTTGCTTCAGAGCCTCAAAGCTTGAGATTTTAGGTCATATCAGACCATCACAAATTTGTTGAACATCTCTTACAAGCGAGTCTCAATTTTTGAGGAATTTAATATAAAACAAGGTGTTTTGGCTCTCTAATTCTTTCTCATTAAGTAAAAAAAAAAGAAATTAACAAAAAGTTGAACATTGTAAGAAACACAAGCTGACAAAAAATCCCCTCAAAATAATGAACAGTATCTCCTCCCCTGAACAGAGTGCTCCTTTAAAAATGACTTCACATTTAGAAGTAAAAGTGTCAGGATTCCTTTTCCTTATTTAATAAGGTTTAACTAAGAACTTGAAACATGCAACACAGGTCTTAAAGTCACCTTAATTCAACATTTGAAATGAAAAAAAAACAGTGTTTTCTAAGAAGGGTTTTGTCAGTTTGTAGCAATAAGGTACTATAGATGTATACAGATAAAGTCACATAAAAGAAGACATATATACCCAGATTTTCTTTCTTTTTTATTTAAGTCTGTACATTTGCTTACCTAAGCAGCAAACACTGCTTTGTACTAATGTGGTTAATACCTTCAACACAATTGTATTCAAACTGATGACAGTTCTTGGAAAGAAAACAATTTGCTACCACCTTTAAAGTGACAGATCTTTTTCCCTCTTCACTCATTGACATAATTTTATATTATAGACTTATTCTTTAACTTTCCCTTTAATTGAAGCAAATCTCCGTCGAAAATTAAATATTCCCAAAATTAATTAAACCTCCAATTAGTCACTGTATCAGCTCATTTACACATGGCACTGCAGCTTAAATTAGTGACTGAACCTTCCTGTGAACTAGCACTTCAGATTAGAGGGCATCCACATTTAGAAAGCCATCACTGGCAATGCTGGGTTGACAATTTCTGTTTTATTCTCAAAGGAAAAATTAAAATTATGCATTATGATGACTATGGCACAGAAGAACATTTGAGTTGAAGTTCTGATACTTTAGAGAATTAGATATCCCAGTATAAGCCACAAGACTGAGTTCCCAGACTGCAATATTTCCATCACATTCTTACTATTTCTACGTTTCAACAGCTCAGATCTTTGAAATCAAGTCTGGGTCTAAACTCAGCTTTAGGGTGAAAGCTACGAAGAACAAAGCAGGAGACAGCAGTTCATTGGATTTCATCCCAATATGGATACATACTTTCTAATATTAATCCAAGAGAAAAAAAAAATATGTAACATCAAATCTTAATCAATGCTTTCCATCCACAAGATAAACAGAGAAGGAGCAGCTGTTCCAGTGCTTGTGAAAGGGAAATACTCCCCAAGAAAAACCTAGGGAATGCTCTGAATTCATGCAGTAAACTGAAAAAATATCTACCTTCAATTTTAGAGATTTTTCTGGAGTAATTCAGAAGCTTGTTTACATGGTATTGTCAGTATAAAAGCAAAATACAGGCAGAAAGAGATTTCTTCTGCTGTCCTGTCTTTCCTATCCCCAAACTAAAAGGAGGATAAGCTATCCTTAATTGATCAGTCTCCTCTAGCAACAAAAATGTAAGTTTGTGGTCTGATTTTTCTTCTTATCAAGCAAAAAAGGCAGAACCATTTTATCAGTCATTCCATAGATCTACCAAATCTCTTAGGCACACACACACTGTAAACAGATGCTGGTATGTAAAAATATCTTTAATGTATCTATAGTTTGTAAGCAACTCTTTTACACTGACTCGCTGGGATTTTGAGGGGATGGAAAAGGAAGAACACTGAGATAAGATGCTCACTAGATTCACTGTTCTATTATCATGAAATAAATATTTCAGCACCAGGTACCTACAACATTTTTCACACACAAAGTATTCAGAAAGTATTTTTATGTTCACATAGACTTCATTTTCTGAATTCCACAATTACCTGTTAACACTGACCTTATCCTTGTCAATTCTCCCATTTTATTCATAGATTCACAGAAGGGTTTAAAAGCTGGAGGGTACTTCTGAAGGGATGTGCTTAATAAATTGTATCAAATCATGCACTAGTTGCTATCAAAAATGATACTACTGTAGTTTCATGGTTTTTTTAAAAAGAAAACAGAAACTATCTCTTCAAAAACAAGCATTTGCAAATAGTCATTCACCTCAGCACACAGACAAGCAAATTCTGTTTTCAATAAATATCATAGTAATTGGTTTCATGGCCTTAAAATAATTGTTCTGAACACTAGCAGCTGTGGCAGGTTCAGAAATAGGAAATGCACTTTGTCAAGGCCTTTTGGAACAGGTCCAACAGGAGCTGCTGGGTGGCTTTCCACGCTTCCACAGGAAGGAAGGACCACATGGCACACACAGGTCACAGACATCACTTCAAGGTCGTGTCTGGCTGGCACTGGAGTGTGGTGACTGCTCCAAGCAGCACAACAGCTCCTGGCCCTCAGCAGCCCTTCAAGAGCCCCTCCTCAGAACTTCCCTTTGTATTTTCAACTCATTAAAAGGTCATTTCCTAGCAAAGGGTCAAGACGCCAAATTCAAGTAACTACTAAGTAGAGTTCTTAAGGAGTTCAGGCTCTTGCCTCCTCAGATTGCTTTTTTAGCTCGTTTTTTTCGTTTATGTTTCCAGTGATTCATTGCCAATTTGCTTTTGCTGCAAGATTACACACCGGACACTCTTCACTTTCATAGGTCCAAAACTATGAGACCAGAATTAATCTTCAAGGAAGTGACTGATTATTTGTCCCATTTCCAGATGGATGACTGAAGGCACACGAATGATTTTTAGGGATGTATGTACTAAGCATACACAGGTAAATAAAGAGACATTTCCCTAACTGATGGATAAATAATTATAAGGATCTCAGAAAATGGAACTTTTCCAAAAAAAGGTTTTTTGACCAACTGTTGTTGAGAAAGAAGAATCAAAATTGGTTCACTACGCTGAAATGAAACATTCTGCCCCCTCAGCAATAAAGAACTCAAGAAACTGATGATGAACATAACTTCCTCTCTGGTTCACCTTGAGGTGGATGAGAATCTATATCTCAGGCAAGAAGAGATTTTGGGCCAGTGAAGACTGATAATCAAAGCACAGATTCTAGTACTGGAACAGAAGTGGGGAGAAATAAGGAGAGCTTTCTCCACTGATAAATTTCCACTCTGAATAGTGGAATAAATGCATAGAATCAAAATCCTCAAAGTATAATTTTTACACTCAAATATGCCGTAACACTTCACAGAAAAACACAACACGCCAGCAGCTGAATCAAAAATATCAGCTCAAGAGTGTTCAGAAAAACCGATGCTGTTCCCCTAACAGACTCTAATATATGACCAAGTGTTTCGCCTGTTTCCCTTCCTCACAAAGAAAAAGAGCAGAAGATCAGGAGGCAGTGAAAAACAACAGAAAAAAAAAAAAGTAAAACTACTTTAAGTATTCAATCATTCAACAGTGAGGAGAAAAGCAGCAAGAATGAACAAATGTGTCAGAAAAAGCACTTCAATTACAGGAACAAAAGGGAATATATTAAAAATAATAGCTTTGCCTTCAAGAGGCATTGTAGAGCACCTTCAGGCTCAGCCCATCAGCTGGAAATGATGATCGCTATTTTTCTCTTTCACCATTCAAAGAACTTTTTTATCCCATTCATGTGTACCACAGCCTTGCTCCATCCTAGGCTGTGGCTTTATCAGCATTTCTTCAACAGGGCACTGGCTAAGCCAGCAGCCCCGTGGCTACTGCATCATCCCAGAATAACCTGGGCATGGTTACACTCAATCAAATCCAAGGAGAGGCAAAAACTACTCAAAACACCCCAGACAAACCCATTCTCCCTTTTTTTACTGTGCTGCTTTTCATTCAGGGAGGTGTTGGGTTTAGCCTAAAGCACAGCTGTGCAAAGAGCTGTGTTCAGAGTGAGACCCAGGAAGGAAGAGCTGGGACAGGAGGTGCTACAGCAGTGCTGCTGCTAAAGCTGAACCTTGTCTCAGACCACAGGACCTCTCACAAGGTCCTCCAGCCCCCCCGTGGGACCTGCCCCAGCAGTTCACAGCTGCACTCATGCAATGAAGCAAAGGAACTGATCTGAGAAAGCCTTGGGTAAATCCACACACAGCTGCTTTCACTGTGTGTTTGTGCTGCAACTACAACTGCTTTCCATAGCACACAGAGCAAGATGAGTAATAAAAACAGGAATATGTCGGCTGCCACTGCTGCCAAAAACTCTTTTATGAAATTACACCCTCAGGTGAACGTTGATGCATAACCACTCCCTACACTATCTCTCTCCCTGCATTCTGGTTATGTTTAAAATTTCCCCTTCATGACTTTCAATGTCCACTTTAAATCTATTAGACCTGCAAAGAAAACCAAACTTACATATTATTTCCTCTACTCTCTCTCATAGATTTATTTATGCAAGCCTAACAAAATGCATGTTTTTATCACAGGTTCTCTCATTCCAGAATCTCTTCCTAGTGCCTATTCCAGTTCTAATTTTTCTTAACAAAAGCAACAGAACTGTGAGCAGAGCTCCAGATGAAGTATTAGTAATAGTTTGCACAATGCTAACAATATTTTCTTCTCTGCTGGAAGTATTGTGCCTGGTACTCAATCCTGTATTTGCCTTGATGACATGCACATCACTGAGCCACCTACTATAGCTGTGTTCTGCTGAGTTTTTAGAGCCAACCAGGCCCAGTCTACACCACAGGCTGTTTCTACTTTTTCTCTTCTCAAGTGGTGAATCCTCTTTTAGAAGTTCATAATTTCCACTACCAAAGTCCTTTCTGGATGGTGTCCAGGTCCTCCTCTGCATTATCCTCAAATATTGCCTCACAAGAGGGATACTTCGACTGTAATAGCACAGTTCAATTTAGAATTTTTTAATTTTAAAATAACCTGAAAGACATCTAATCCAAAACTGGCCAAAGACAATCCTGAATTTTTACACTCTTTCTTCTCTGAATGCCCTGTGTTGATTTCTTCTTTAATCCAATACAGACTACTAAGATTTATCACATTGCTGTCCTTCTGTTTGTTTTAAAAAAAACCAGCAACCTAAAGAGAGAAGTTAGAGAGTTACACTGGAAGATCTGATTCATAAAAGGGTTTTTCTCATCGCTTGGAATACACCAGCACTAATTCAGCTGCCCCAACACTTCTGCCTTACAAAACCAGAAGCTTCCTACAGGTTCATTACCAAGGACAAAGGTACGTCTAACTTGCACAGGCCACTACAGAAGCAGAGAAAAAAATTGCAACGTTTCTATTGGAAATAACCTCATTTAAATATTGCTATTATGTCTGCGGTAACATATGACAGTTTCTCAAAATTGAAAATGTATCACCTTTATATTACATGCAAAATATCAGCAATTCTTTAGGGGCCTCTCTGTTCCTCTGTTCCTGACTAAACAACAAAACTCCCATTTGATTTGCTATCACTACATGGTAAAGTCTCAAACTTGAAAGACAACAATGGTCAAAAAAAATAGTATTTTCATAACACACACATAGACCTAAACAGAATTTACTCTGCTAGCCAGTTCAATCAAAATTGCTTCCTGTATAGCTCAACATTAATTAAAAAAACAAAACAAACAAACCCAAAAACAACAAAAGCAAACCAAAACCAAGAAGTCAGTTGAGTTTGGCTGTCACTAACATTCACAGGCTCAGGGATATTTCTGTGTTAATACCAATTCACAAGACCCTTTGGAGCCAATAAACAGAAGTTTTTGAGGCCAGTAAGAGAAACCAAGTTTCTAAGTGACAAAGTTCTCCACTGCAGCACTGATCAGTAAAGCCAAATTATTTGAAACATCTTGATCAGACAGATTTTCCTGCACTTCTTACAGGAGTGTGGCCTCTGAACCTCCAAACACATTAATGTGCGAGGAAAAGGAAAAGTATCCTGAAAAGAAAGTCTGTGTGTTTCAAAAGTATTAAATTTCATAATCGTGTATGAAACGAAGGAAATCATAAATACTTGAGTTTTCTTTGAAAGATGTTGGAGAACTTCCAGTATTTCAGAAATCGAATTTATGATTCAAACCATCAGCCTCTAGGGTCACTCATAGCATTTTGAATTATAGAAGGATTATGGGATTTATTAAAAACATTCAGTTGAATATTGGGGGGGAAAAAGTTTCTGGTTATGGTATTTATAGAAGGTTGTTGAATTATTTTTTCAGGGAAGAAATGAATGAATTCTGACCTCTTAAGGTCTGAAGCTTTCAACAGTGTAGTGAAATGAAAGATCTGTCACAGACGAGGAAAATTTAGTTTCTCTAGCTGGATGTTTCATTTCTGAACAGTAGTTTCTTGTATTTTTACATATTTAATGCATATAAACTACTGTTTGAAGCCACAGTTTATTTTCTGGTTTGGAGTGGGGTTTTAAAAAATTTTTTTAAGGTATAGATTATATTTCAACAGTCTAGGAATCTCTATGAAAAAAAACATACACCATCTATACTTGTTCAGCCTTTTCCTGAACTGAAATAAGCTAATTTTTAGTAGTTTATTCAGAGTTGGACTTGATGATCCCTATGAGTCACTTCCAAACCAGAATATGGTGTGATTTTGGGAAATATCATCTCTCTTGCTAACTTTAAAAATTAAACTAAAACTATTATATGATTCTACAATTCTTGGAAAAAGCTAATGCAGCTACTAGAAAAACCTTTGTAACTGAAAAGAACTATTCACCTTACTAAGTATCTGGATGGTACAAAACTACCCTTCCTAAGTATTTTAACATGAGGTACCAGCTTCCTGTAAACAACTGTTCATTAATTTTAAATTCAGCTCTTCTCTTCATGTGCAAATGTAAAGTTTGAGGTCTCTCCTCAGCAAAATCTTGTCATCAGGAAGACTCAGCCATACAGAATCTCTCATTAACTGCAAGCCAACCACTCCTGTGTGAACTATAACCACCTACATTACAATTATTAGCACACACGCAGCATAATGCACTACATGATCATTTCACAACTTCTTTATTTAAAAAACCACAAAGTTTTCTAATGGCTAAACATTTAACAGAACTGTTAACTGAAACTAATTTAGTTTAAGTAAAGCCTTTACTTAAAAGCCACAAAATATTTTTCCTTTTTTATTTCTCATTACAAAAAGGGAAAGCTGCCTGGATGAATTTCCCACTGAGCTCCAAGCACAGCTGCACTGAAGTTTGTGCCAGTACCTCCCTGAGGAAAGCACAGGGTGCCAGCAACCTGCCAGGAGAGGACAAGGGTTTTACTACTGCTTTTCAAAAAAGACCAAACAACAAATTACTCCTGGAAATACAGAATTAGCAGGAATCAGAGCACTGACTCCATCTGTGAATGACCACGTGAAGTGCACACACTGAAACATCCCACACTCCTGCAAGTGATTATTTGACCTTTGAGACATGGACAAAAATAGGAAGCTGAATCCATGGTCCAGGTCAAGAACAGCATCTGACATTTCACCAGTTTCAAGCTGTCTTTTATTTGTGTTCAAGGACTGAACAGTGAAATGAGGCAGCCAAGCAACACCTTGAGTTCATTAGTAGATCTCAGTTTGTTTCCTTATATATTCTCACACCAAAAAAACCAAAAAGTCAAAGCACTTTCAGTCACGTCACTTTAAATTCAAATCAAACTAAAAGTGATTTCACCTGAATTGATAAATGCTGAGGTTCCCCATTTGGACAATAGAATCAAATTCCTTCCCTAAATTACTGTCTCAAAGCACCAAACCACCTGTGCACTGATGTTCTTAAAATAAAACAAAATTAAAATTATCCAGTGACACCGGTAGAAGTCCTGAAGAAGAATTATGAGACTGTTCAATAAGAAAGTTGCTGCTGCCTATTTGAGGCATTCCCAAGTGCTGCTCATTTGGCTGCCACAAGCAGCTGGTGCTGCTGTCACTGGAAAGGAGCCCAGCAGCAGAAATGCAGCTTTTAGCTTTGTTCCAGGCTATACACACATGGAGAAATAAGCACATCTCCACACCAACTTTCCTGGCAGTAGAAAGGCAAAAATAGAGAATTTGACTACTCCTCTGGTTTGAATGATAGCACATTCTTGGAGCTATGAAGAATCCCGAGTATTCAAAATATAAGGTTACAAATGTGAACAAAACCAGGATTAAAAAGTGCCAATTGCTTTTTGGACTAATCCTATGTACCTACACTATGGAACCCTACAGCAGCCTGCTGCTTTATCCTAAAAATTGCATTGAAAATTCAAGTCTAACCATATTTTTAGATTGAAGGCTACACAAAACAGAACCAGAAGTTAACTGCTAAGAAAGGCAACATTTAAGAAAAAATGGAAGAGGAGAAAAGTGCTGGCAGTTGAAGATGGGGGAGAGAGAAATGGGAAGAAGAAATCAAATTATCATACTATATTTTCTTTATTAGGCTTCTCTAGTCAAAACAATTTGAAGGGAGAGAAGAAGAGAAAGACAAGTGCTATAGACTGCAGAGAATACAGAGCATCGCTCAACCACAGAACACAACTCCCTGCTTGCATGCTTTTCAAATAACTCTACAACAGTGCTTGTAAAGATGTAAAAATATAAATACTCAACACCGGATACTTTGGGTGATGCATGTGCAAGTGAAAACCAAAACCCAACCACAAACAACCTCTAAAACTTTTAAGAAAGCTTATGATGGTATTTTGTCCCTTCAAACACCCATCCAGCGCTTTTTGAGTCAGTAACTGGGCAACTGTTTATGCAGTTGAAGTTGTCAGCAAGGGTTTATTTGGATTTTGAGAGCACAAGATGAACTTTGATGGCCAGGGCCTGTTAAGAAGGGCCAGGTTTCACAAAGGAACAGTTGTGCCAGCATTTGTGCCAGCAGGCTGACCCCTGGAAAAGGAGTGCTTTACACTTATGTGCTGTTATGAGCTTCTGAGAGTTAATTTTCTTATAGCACCTAATATGGGGCTATGTTTTGGGACTCAGAGGGAAATAAGGACCAAAGCATAATGTCTCACCACACTCACTGCAAAGAATGTCCAAACTTAAGTCCAATCTTAACCTACTCTATTTCAGTTTAACACTGCTGCCCACACTCTTGTCACTACAAGCGCTGGTGAAACGTCTCCCATCTTTCTTATAACCCCTCTAAAGTACTGAAAGGACACAATAAGGCTTCCCTGGAGCTTCCTCCAGGATGAACAACCTCAGCTCTTCACTGCAGAGGTGACACCTTTTGGTATCCTTAATGTCCCTCATCTGGACTCGTCCACCAGGGCCACGTCCCTCCCATGTTGGGGACCCCAGAGCTGGATGAAGCACTGCAGGTGAGGTGAGATCTCCCCAGATAAACATCTCCAACAAGTTATGGCCTCACTGGAACCTCAGCAGCACTCTGAAGATTGAAACTTTACTTGTTGATAGTACTAAAGTAAGTTTCTAATTAAAACGAACACATGGCAGCATATTTAAAGCAGTGGTTCCTGCATACCATGAGAAATTCCTATGCTAAATTCCCTGGTAAAACTGCTGCAATATTCAAAACTCACTCTAAATAACAGCAATTTCAAGGAGATACCCAAGTTAGATTTAGCCTTTCCAAGAGCTGAATGAGTACATTGTTTATAATATATATTGGCATAGATATACGTGATGCATATATTCACACCCCAAACTCCTGCCATATATGCACACATAATTAAAATGTGGTATACCAAAGCAATTCAAGTATATGTTGCAATCAAATCTTTTGCAGTCATTCTAAAATCTGTTCTTCTTCTCTGAAAATTAAGTGCACGTGAGACTGCATTACTGAGCCATCATTAAGTAGCTCAGATCATTCTTCTATATTTAATTTTACTGAAGTTTCTATTCTTCAAAGATCAAGTATGCAAGATACCAGATCAAGTTATTGCCTTCTGAACAAAAAGCCAAAACAAAAAGGCATGATACAACCATACTAAGTTTTCAGTTTCATTCACTCTTGCATAAAATCCATGTCTGAGGTATCAATTTCCCCTAACTTGAAGTTATATATTTTAATTATGACAGCACACCAGCACAAAAACATCTCACACAATGGGTCGACAATGAGGCAAACCCCCAGTAATTTAACTAATATTAAATTTGAGTGTTTGGAAGCATTTATCAACAATGTAAAGCTGAGCAGACAACAAACTGAGCCATCATGTAAAAGTCAGAGTTGAGCAAAACTGAGCAGTCACAGACCTTAGTTTGCCAAAAGGCAGAGAAGTGCTCATGTCTGTGAAGTACATCAAGATTAACCTTCACAGAACAACCATAACCCAATTCAGCAGGATTGACTTTGATACCTCTTGTCAGCTGCTAAAACCTCTTTCATTAGTATCCTGTGTTCTCTACTCTTCACCATTACCTAAAATCTGCACACTAGTACAAATAAAAAAAGATAGATCTTTTTTGGTTTTTTTTCAGAAAAGTTTAAAAAAGTTAAATCCCAATGAAAGTGTAAACTCTGTGCATTGCTGAAATCCACCATTCTTCCTGACAATTACTGACGCGTAATTAGCAGAAATCACTACCTTTAGTACATGGAAAACTCCACTACTACAAATTGCAAGCTAAACAGCAACACAAGGAACCCATTCCAGTTTTGTGACGTTTACATTCATGATTTATAACAAAGAAATTCTTTTTGGTTAGATGAATTTTTGGTTAGAATGCACAGTTATGTCCCATCTCCTCTGTTTCCCTATCAGTCTTTCCCATCTATTGACAAAGGTTTAGCTTCAGATCACAATCTAACAACAGACAGTCCTATACAAATATTTTAATCAATATTTTTATGTTGTGCATCAGATCTTTATCTGGGAACAACAGGCCCTGAATTTAACTTAAAAGGAAAATCCTCTACAGACAACAGGAGTGAAACAGAAGAATACATTTAGAACACAGACTATTTGCAGCAGCTGAGAGTTACTTAAATCCAGACATTATTTAACAAAAAAAAAAAAAAGGGGGAAGAAGAAAATTATCTGAGTACCACAGAAGTCCCATTTCCAAAGTTCTTACAGAAAAGACATGCTGAAGGCTTTGAAAACTGGTTATGTTTCCACATTGATAAGCACAATATTCACAAGAGCTCACTGCAGCCATGCAATGATATCTGGTATTCACATCCCTTCTTCCTTGCTAAACCCCTGTATCAGCTACAGAAGGAAATCACAGGTGACATCCCTTCTTCAGCTCTTGGTTCCTCAGGAGTTGGGAGTGAAATGCAGAGCTATAGGACCTTGCCATCTGCCAAAATGACATAGGAGAGACCCCTCCTTTCTTTTTTCACATTTCCCTGAAAAAACCACAAACATCTTAAAAGCACATCATAGGCTGCCTAAATTAAAGTTTCCAACTGCTCTACTGAGAGCAAATAAGGCCAGTTCATGAGCAGAAAAAAGCAGTTTATGGAGTTTTTCATTTGGAATTCAAGCAGTCCTGTTATCTAAACCGAGAAAAAAGGCAGAGTCCGTGCTTTCATATACACAAATTTACCAATGGAGAAAATACAAATGGATGATGCTCCTTTTCTCAGATCATTTTAGTCTTCTGCTGTTTGCAAAAAGTCATCCTGAAAGTTATGAAAACAACTAGAGCGACCAAAACAGCAACAGATGAGAACATGCTCAGGCCTCCTTCACACTAGAATTTTGTAGAAAGCTCTTAAAATTCTTCTCTCCATGGGCATGAATCTTAACATGACACTTCTTTGGTTGTCTCCCTTGCAGACCTCAAAACTTAAAGTACTCTCTTAAAATATTTAGAGATGAGCTCCTAGAGTAATTGACTAAGGATGCCTTATTAATGAAGGCACTCCCTAAAAGCAAGAGCTCCAGATTCAGTTTATGTTTTTTCCCCAAAATTTTCCCCACATATTTGTAAAATAAAAACCAATAAAAGTTATCCTTAAAATACAAAGTTATAAAGTTATCCTTAAAAGCTGAACACCAAAAAAAAGTAAATTAGTCACAAATTATCAACTGCAGCTCCTGGCAATGCGTTGTTTTCCATTTTAAGCTGCCTCTGCCTTGAACAGAGCATCTTTTTTTGCACCTTAAGACCAACACAGGCCACACCAAAGTGTTTGAGTGTCACAGCTGTGACTGAATGACAAAGCTAAATGCACAAAAGAGAGCTAAAGGCACAAAAACATTCACACTACATCTGAACAGAAGCCTTTCAAGCTGGCTGCTTTCCCAGCAACCTTCCTTCCCAGGAACACCCAGAGAGCAGGTTGTGCATTGGACAGACTGCAGGAGCAGCTGCCCTCAATGCATTAAAATAACTAACAGAACACAAATTTGCTAAAAAAAGAGTATAAACATTTTCATACATGCCTTAGAGTAATTTAAATGCAATTTAGGCACTGTTTTGGGTCAAAACCAAATACCACCAATAAAAAACCATATTACTTAACATGAATTTCCAGCACAAGCAGCGAGCTTTCCACTCTTATGCACCTCCTTTACACGCAAGCAGATTATTTTGGCCAGACTTCAATGGCTCTTTTCTGCGCTCTGCTGCACCTCTGGACATTTTTCAAGAGCAGAAAAGTTGGGGAGATGCCAAAAGTGACTCCAGCGGCCACCTGGACTATGGTTTGATAAGTGCTTTAAGAAGAAGTATTATACAGGTAACCAGGAAATGAGGAAATCCTGTCCTTCCACTTCTGCCAGGTGCCTCCTATCATCCTGGGCAGAGGTGTGGCCACAGGTGTGGACAGGTGAGAAATGGACCCAGTGAAAAACAACCCGTCACAAAGAACTGGGCTTTTATGAGTTGGTTTTCAGTTCTCTCCCCACCCCTGGAATGATCAGCTCTTTCAGAAACAGATGTTACTTTAATCAGCTTGAAACAAAGAAAGGAGAGTGTAACTTGAGTGCTTGCCAATATTAAAGGACAAAAGATTGATAGCAGAACCAGACAGGCCCCAAAACAATTAGAAGAATTTTATTTACAAAACAGGTTTGGCTTCTCTTTTATACTGATAGTCTTATATTTTACAGTAATTCTAATCACACCAAGATTACTCCAGCCAGAAGCTTAATTATAAAAATTAAGCTAAGATCTCACTCACATGAAAGCAAAATTCACATCCCATGACTTTTCTATCAAAAGCCGATTCACTTTTGCCTACAGTTTAGATTCAAAGAATTAACCGACTATTCAAAACCACATCTAAATTAGGTGTGAATCACATGATACAAAATGCTGAAACAAAACCTTTTTGCTGTTCCTACAGCTATTAAAAATCCTGAAATTTTAATGTTTTAGTATGCAAACAGTTGATCATTAAAAAGAATCAATTAGATAATCCCCCACTGCACTATTATGAAAGTTCAGAGGTTATTTTAGTCATAACACCTACCTGAAAATATCTCCCAAGTCACAAGCCAAATAGAAAATAATCTAATGTGAGCAGTATTTGGCAGACTTTCCAATATGTACTCTCATGTAAACAAGTTCCTAATGATATGCACAAACCCCTTCTTTTAGAAGGGAATTGACTATTTAAAGCAATACAGTGTTGCTTCCTAAAGATTTTAGACCACCTGCATTTTCCACATTTATTTCCACATTTGTTTTTTAACTGTGAAGTGCCTTTCTCAGGTGGGAAGTGACCTCTGGAGGTCATTTGATCCAAGCCTCTACCCCAGCAAGGCCACCTAGCGCCCACTGCCCAGGACCATGTCCAGGTGACTTTTGAGAATCTCCAACAATCAAGAATCTCCAGGTTCAACAAGCCCAGCTCTACAGCAACATCACAATATTTACACACTATAATGCACAGTACATAAAACCACATTGTATTGTTCTGTTAACAGGACACATTAAATTGTCTCTTCACATCTGTGTTGAAGTCACTCCATCAGGTCTGCCTGAGTCCTGACACACATCACGACCAACATCTGGGCTGTCACAAATCAAAAGCTGTTTGTCAAGAGCTGTCTCATGCTGGCAGAATTCAGTCACATGCATACAAAGTAGTTTCCCTGAAGAAATAAGGGAAGGTATCATTCCCACCAACTTCTTCCAGATGATAAAACCCTTCAGTAAAAATTACCATATTTATGTCTGTCAAGATAAAACTTCAGGGTCAAAAGAACAAAATTCTGTACTTTCTTTTGGACATCTAGCCTGGTTAGCACAGGATGCACGACATAATGCTGTGAAGTCCAAAACTGCAGCAAAAGGAGAGTCAGTTTGAAAATTCTTCCCTGGAATTATAAAAGCATGTAAGAGCAGTTTCAAAGGTATTCTTCTGATTTGGGATATGACCAAATTGTGATAAGGTTTAAATCTCTCCACACTAACCAAGACAAACCCAGGTCCTTTCCCCCTAAGTGCCAAACTACATGTCTTTGAAAGTACCTACAGGGATTTCACCACTTCCCTGAGGAACCTGTTCCAGTGCTTGTCAACTCTTTGGGCCAAGAATTGTTTCCTAATCCAATCCAAACCTCCTCGCACAAAACTTAAGGCCATTTCCTCTTACCTTCACTTGTTGCCTGAGAGAAGAGCCTGGCCCCCACGAGGCCACAACCTCATGCCAGGGAGATGTAGAGAGTAAAAAGATCTCACCTGAGCCTCCTTTTCTCCAGGCTGAGCTCCCCCAGCTCCCTCAGGTACTACTCACCAGACTTGTGCTCCAGACCCTTCTCCAACTCTATTCCCCTTCTCTGGACACACTCCAGCCCCTCAATGTCCTTGCTGAACGGAGGGGCCCAGACCTGGACACAGCACCCGAGGTGTCACCTCCCCAATGCCCAGCACAGGGGGACAGTCACTGCCCTGGTCCTGCTGGACACCCCACTGCTGACACACGCCAGGTGCCATTGGCCTCCTTGCCATACTGACAGCATTTTTTGCCCACCAGGTAGCTTTCCAGCCCCTCTGGGCCAAACCTGGAGCACTGTCAGGAGTTGTGACCCCAGAGCAGGACACAGCCATTGGTCTTGTTAAACCTCACACAAACCCCACGGACCCAGCCTGTGCAGATCCCTCTGCAGAGCCTTCCTGCCCTGCAGCACATCAACACTCCCACCCAGCTTGGTGCCATCTATAAACTTCCTGCAATCCCTCCCCAGTCAAAAAACCACTTCAAATTCTGTACCAGAGCCCAAATCTTCATTAGCAAGAGGTGCAGAGACACAGGAACGGAATGGCAGAAAAAAAAGTATTTGGAATCCAAATATTCATACTGAAAGTGATTTCAGGGGTCTTGACCTGAACTAGGGTTAGTCTGGTCCCACAGACTAAACACCCAGTAGCAGCTGGACAGCATTATGGTCACCTTCAGAGTGCATTATTCGGCTTAGTTTAATACAAAAGTAATTCAGTTCTCACACTTTGAGATCACTCTACCATATGCATTGCAGCAAAGAACATTAAGGTTGGATGACTGAGAAACTTAATTCAAAAGAGCACTCATGACCTGAGAAAAGAAGAAAAAACAGCAATGGAGACACATCCATACTGCAGGTCAGCTGATTACAAAAAAAATTTCTCCGTTACAAAGAAATCTAAATCTCACATTGGTAATAGAGAAAAATATATCACATACTTCAAAACAACCTAAACTGCAAACAGAAAAGGATTAACAGTATTGTATCTTTCTTGCACATTTGTTCCTGGGGAAAGGTATGCTCATTTTCAAGTGTTAGACTGGTAAATTTTGAAGTGCTCTGGCTTTGAGAAAGGCGAGAAAAGTCATATGGTTTACACAGTTCTGATAAAGCCCCATGTTAATACCCCTCCTCTTCTCTCAAACATCATTAAGAATTAAACTATGATATATATTGATGTGACTTGGAAACATTAAATCATATCACTGTTAGGCAGACATCTGGAAAAAACAGTAACTAAAAAGAAAAATATCAAATGAAAAATTTTAACATATATTCAGAATTTGTTTCCCTTTGAAGAATTAAGAAGTGACCGAAGAGTTCAATTTGCTCTTTCTCAAATTTACACTGCGTAATTAGTATCTTGATTTTCCTTTTTTTTTTTTCCTGAATTCACAAACGGAGTGCTAAATTAACTCAAAATTTCCGTGCTTTGGCAGCAATCTTCTAAAAACACACTATTAGGAGACACACCATGTAACCAAACACTTGGAGCATCTGGAGGGCAAGATGCATGCAAGTTGTATGAAATCTATCCACATTCACTGTATCAGTATTAAACCTAGATATATTAAGAAAATTACATTAATTGGCTCACATTCTCAGTACGAGTTAATAAAGGCTCTATGCAGGTAACTGCTGTGGGTTAACCCAGCAAGGAGCAAACACCACACAGGCACTTGCTCACTCCTCAGCCCCAGTAGGATGGCAGAGAGAAAAAGGGAAAGTTGTTGGCTGAGATACAAACAGCTTAATAGGACAGATGCAAAAGGGGAAATCAGTATTAATAGTAATAATAGTATAATAATTATTTATTATTATTACATGCCAAACAAGTGATGCACAATGCAATTGCTCACCACATGCTAACATCCAGCAGCCTGAGCAGCAGCCACAGCTGCCTTTTCCCCCTGGTTTAAACACTGAGCATCACATGGTCTGGGATATCCCCTGGGTCAGCTGGGGTGAGCTGCCCTTCCTGTGTCCCCTCCCAGCTCCCTGTGCAGCCCCAGCCTCTTGCTGGTGGGATGGTCTGGGGAGCAAAAAGGCCTTGACTCCCTCTAAGTGCTGCTCAGCAACAACTAAACACCAGTGATGACCAACATCCAAAATCCAAAACACCAGCCACCAGGAGGAAAATTAACTTTATTATTAACAGTGACCAATGCAAAAAGAAGTTTTCCAAAGATGACACTCTAGAAAGTGGGATTTGTTTAGTTGTACATGACATAATTTTGTCAAAGTTTTGGTCCCTGGCACTGCTGCTCAAGTTACAGACTTGATGCGCTTTTTATTCCCCTCAGTTAACATCAGGATGTGAGAATCTACTAACAAAAGAGATGTTTCAGCTAGAAAGCAACTTCAGTATGTGCCACAAAACCAATAAAATCAGCACACAACTAATTCCGTTCCTCAGTTTGAAAAGTCAGACTCAAAAGCAGAGCAAGCTGCTGTAACCAGTGCTCGGAACAAAAGGCATTGCAATGAATGCACGATCAGCTTTGAACTGCAGAGCTATGTACAAATAACACTAGAAACAGAGTGATGGTAGATGTTAGACAGTTAAAACACAGACCTGTTTTACTACTAAAATCAATAAGCCAAGTTTGCTAGATACAACATTTCTCAATTTATCAGTCCTGGCAGGGCACAGTTTTTACCTAAAACAATGCGACTCATTGAAAGAATTATTTATAATGAAAATGTCAACCCTAAGTTATATTCAAACAACCTTGAGATAAATGGCATTTACTTCTATGTATTTAGAAGAGACAACACAGAATTCTATTTGAGCAAGATGCAACTTAATTTACCCAAAGAATGTGAACAGTAGGTGTAAAGCCATAATCCAGAAATGGTGAAATCTCTTACTCGTCTGTATACCTGAATTACAGTCCTACTGCTTATTTGAATGATAAACTTAGCCTTACCAATACTCAAGGAATTAAATAAATACTTCTAGCAATACTGTAATACGCCCAGGCCATTAGAACTTTGGAAAAGAGTTTGTAGGAAGAAGTTATGCAAGTTTTACACATACAGGTTGAAAAATCATGTAGACAATATTTCCTCTAATGAGTTCTGGCAGTAGAGTTTAATGTAACTCTAATCCCATAACAACACACATTTTACTGATTGCATTCCAATTCTGTTAAAATATTTTAGCATGAACAAGCAGTTATTCTAACAATATTCAATTTCCAAAACACACACAAGGTCTAAGGCCAAAATCTGTGTTCCAACTATTAAAAATGCTATGAAATCAGTAGTTTGTCTCAGAAATAAAACTAAGTAGCTCTCATTCACTCACAGAACTTCACAGGCAGGAATGATTACATTAAACGACACAAAGAGGGGCACTCTCTCCTCTGGTCCAGTTTGAACCATCTGTCAGTGGCATGGACACGCTAGAAAAGCTACACACAAAAGAGGAGTTTAGAGAACAGGCGTGTGCATATCTAACACAGAAAATAAGATGCTACTCTCAACAGTCACAACAAAATAAAACCCCTTGCAGAGCTATGTATTTTAATTTGAGACACACTGAAAACTAAACATACAGCACTAAGTTCTGCACATATTCCTTATGGTCACCTAAATCACTTCAAGTTATTTCATTTCTTGAATCACTGTGGGGCTTCTATAAACACATAATGTGGCTCTTCAACACAAAACACGGACTAGTTTGGGAGGGTTTTGTTTTGTTGTGGTTCTTTTCTTTGGTTCTGTTTTGCTGTGTTTTAAAATTGTTTTTGTTTGGTGACAGCTGCGCACAGGACAAACTTTTTTTTGGTTTTAGAAAAACATTTTAGCATTACTTTGAGATGTGTTTTAGCCACTGGAGATGTTGTATGGAGAACAGTTTATTTTAATAAACAGTGGTAGCAGTACAGCAATTTTTATGGCATGAAATAAAATTATCTGGAAACTGTTCAGGAATTCCACAGGCACTTTAATGATCATTAGCTGTTTGGTACATTTTCACATCTAGGTTTATGCGGTATTACAAATTATTCTTCAGTTTTGAACAGAAAGATTAACAGATCCATAAGGAATATATGTAAAGCAGTTACAGGAAAAGTTACAAAGAAGAAAAATTCAGAGTTAACCAAGTTTTAAAGAAAGCTGTCATTGCGTCTAACTTACACCATTGTGCTTGCAATCAAAACCAGTAGCACTGCTGGTTTATTTTAAAGAATCACTGCTCACTGGTAGCTGAATTGGCAACTATTTCATTTCTGTTTTCACTTAATTGAAAACGGTCTTGCCATTCATAAGGAGCACCTGCTCAGGCCACAACCTTGGGTTAGAGAACCTTAAACACAAGAAACAAAACCACTAAAATTACTGTCCAAGGACTATGCTGTAAGGCATTACCACACACAGGATAAGCCCACTTAAACAGTGCCCATATTAATAAGTTACACCATTTCCAAAACAACAGAAACTGTAAAACCCGACTCTGCTAGTGATGCTCAATGTCAGGAATCTCTTAGACACAGAGGCACCCACAGAGCTCACAAGACCATGCAAGAATGCAATGACAAATGTTAATTTTTCTCCATAATCTTTTAAGATGAACCTTCTGACAAGTTTATATATATATTTTTCAAAGAGACAGATTAGATACCGTATAAATTATGTTAACGCATATAGTACATGACAAACACAGATCTGGAATACTGTGCTTGGAGTTATCAATGTTGACCTGACAAAACTGTATCTTTTTTATTTCTCACTTATAGTAGAAAAAAATTAGAGCTCTAATTAAAATACCCAAAATAATACATTCTACAATTACTAGTGAAATTATTTTTTTATTTCCCTCTGTACTTGCCAAAGCTGGACCTGTCAGAACTGGCAGGGAGAATATACTCCTGAAATTAACTGTCTTTATGGACTGATACTAAAAGCATTTGCCACAACTATGTTACAAAACAGTTTTGTTACAAAATAATAATATTTTCTACATCGTGGCTGGCATTAAGGGCTATAGCCATGTCCTTAAATCCCAAACAAATTACGTTCAGAGGAAACGCGAGCACACATTAATAATACTGCACAAAGGAGCACAGATTAAAAAACCCCAACTCCTCCAGAATTGCAATTTGCTGCTGTACTATTTTTCAGCTCACAAACATAATGAGATATTATTAGTTTCCCAGCTGTTAGTCCCAGTGGTTTTGTTTTAAAATTAAATTCTGTGTGACTGGGTTGCAAACCAGAAACACGCCTTAATCTCCTAAGCGGTCAAGACTTCCGAGCAAGTGACTGCTTCAACTAATTCCACTATTAAGCAAAACCAGCTTACAGACAGCATGTAAGTGACAGGTTTCAATACTACTGGCAGGTAAACACAAATCTTGGCCCGTTAACAAAGAAACTGCTCTGTCCCTCATGAAATTCCTCCCTCTGTGTGTCATTGAAATGTACAGAAAACAAGATATACTGCTTTGCATAAAACAATTATAGTGAACAGAATATCATCATAAATGTATTTTTTTATGAATAAGGCACAATAGACAACAATTCTGATGCACTTCAACCACTCTGTATACATGTGTGTATACTCATTTTAAGCAGATTCAGAAATTAACCTAAATAGTCCTTTAAAAAAGACCTAATTACTCATCAAATGCCTACAAGGTCATTTAAATAAGAGAACTAGCATTATGCTTACCCGAGAAAGTTTTTTAAATTCTGTCTCTTGGCAAGTAAATTACTTCTATCTGACAACCCCGCTATGACCTTAACATTTCTCTAAAATTTTAAATTATATATATAAACTATTAGGGTGATCTCTGGTCTCCCATTCTTGTATAGCAAATTTTGAGGACATTTCTTCCACTTACCACACAACTTCAAGTATAATTTAACTATGGAGAAGGTACTTTACATTCACTCTACCAGAGCTGCAATTTTGGAGCAGGTGATCCTTTAAGCTCTTTTACATATCAATTTTTACTTATGTCTTTTTTAATCACTGAGGAAATGATAAATGATAAATGGGTGAAGCGTGGTACACTCAGAGAAGAGTGGAACACTCCCTGGATATTTGACAATGAATTTATTCAACTAATTATTGAGGCACGCTGCTAACTCTTGAAGATTTTAGGACCTGAAATCACTGGATGGATCCATCCCCCTCCCTCTTTTCCTATAACTAAAAATTTTACTCATTTACTTTCACCACTGAAAAAAGGTCCATTTAAAAAGTGAGCTTACTCACCAGGTGGGTCCCCCAGTCACACACAGCTCAGGCTGTAAAGCACTCACAAGCCTGTTAAGGGGCCTGCTGCCAAGCACTGGCTTTAGATCTATTTATAGCATAAACATGGGGAAGGCCAGATAAGTCTTATTAGCCTATTTAACAGTTATTTGAAGATTTGTTTATTTAAGATGCAATAACTTAAAAATAACTGCGTAAGCTCCAGTTTCTTCAAAACATTTTAAAGCTTAAGCAACACCCTGTTAAGTTCGTCACCAACACTACCCTTGAAAGCCTTTCACACCTTTAATAACTGCAGAATATTGCTGCATTAAAGAACCTCATGAACTCCAACAAACTGAATAATCACAGCAAACAAGCCTTTCATTACATCACCTTCAAGTAAAAGCCTGTATGGGCATACTAAATCAGCAAGACAAATTCTAGAACTAATACCTTTTTGTAACTGGATTTAAATAAGCTAATTTTGGTCTTTGGCACTAGGTCTCAGTAACAGGAGAGAGGCTTAAAATCAAAGACCCACATGGCTAACACAGAGAGGAGTAAACATTACTGCTGCACAGATGTCACTGGAGGTAGAAAGATGCAACTCGGAAAAAGAAGAATGTGATGACGAGATTTTTAAAAAGAAAGAAAAATAATCTGAACTCATTTTATGCAATGGAGTGAAAAACAAGGTACTTGAAGTGCATGCCAGAAAGGCAAACAAAACTCTGAGAATCATTCATGGCAGCATTAGTGTAAATCAGTCTTAAGAAACAACTTCCTCTTAGGAAACACAAACTCCTGATTCACAATTAAGGCTGCAAGAAAAAAAAAAAAAGTAAAAGGACAAAAAAAAGAAAAAAACAAGCAGAACAAACTATGAACTGCAAGCAGCTGGGCACATTTTGTTACAGGAAATGAAACAATTAATGATGACCCTTTTATTACACCTGATTTTCAATGTGAGGTGTATCTCTGTAAAACATCCCCCTGGTTAAACACTTCAGTTTAAATTTCACTATCATTTGAAGGGGTGAAAGGAGAAATCAACTCCATAATTAGTCAAAATTTTTTAATGGTTTTAAGTTAAGCTCATCTTTTTCCACTCCCGTGCAAAGACAACTTACTTCTGGTTTAGTAACAGTGGTCCAACGATCTAGTCAAATGTCTACAATAAATTAGCAGAGATTTAAGTGAAAAAGCTACCTTGTAGCCAGGTGTTTTACCTACTGTTGTTATTTCCCTTCTTGACAGAAGTCCACATGGAAAACCCAAGATGAACATGCATGTTTGTTCATATGATGGATGCAGTGAATGACAAGCTTTGACAAACACCCCATTTTTTGCTTCTCTTTACAATGCAAAATTACAGAAGGCTGAGAAGCCACTAAAACTTAAAAAAAAAATAGGTTTACTAGCACATAACTCCATGCAAACCTTGACCATGCTCACAGCTTTGACAAGAAGTGTTAACTGGAATGTGGTGTTCCAAAGGAGGAAAACATTAGGATCCTTGTTAGCTGTAGCTTTATTGTCTTGTACCCTTCTAAAGGATGATTTATTTCAGTTGTTACCAGCTTTACAGAGTTAAACACAATAGCACCACACTGTGGGAGAAAGCATTGACATATAAACATAGTGAATGAGGCAGCAATTAGGAACTGAGACATCATAAGAAATGTTTCCAAACGTTTTGGAAGTTGTGTAGGGCCCTCAGGTTTAGAAGGATATGAGGCCTGAAGTGCTGTCTAGTAACTTTTAGTACTAAATGAAAGATCCAACTTGAGATGACATATTTAAAGGTATATTACAGCCAAATTTTCAACATATTTCTGATCTCAGCGAACCTCAGCATGTAGAACTGTGCATCCCATTCCCACTGATTTTATAAACTGCAAAGTATTGAATACAGTCTCAGAGGCCATTCCACCTCAGAAACATCAAAAGCAGCTGCCACATGCAAACCTTGGCTGCATCCAATTAAAACTCAATGTTCAGCCTCCTGCTGAGAAACTTGTCCCAGAGCTTACAAAAATAATGAGAGATGTTTCTCTAAATCATACACACAGAATTAGAGAATGGTTGAGGTTGGAGGGAAACTCTGGAGGTCACCTGGTTGACCCCTCCTGATCAAGTAGGGCCACATACAGTGAGCTGCCAAGAACCATCTGCTTTGAACCATCTCCAGGGATAGAGACTCAACAACTCCTCTGAGCAATCTGTGACAGTGCTCAGTCACCCTTGCAGTAAAATCCAGATGTTTCCTCATGTTCAGTCAGTCTCATGTTTCAGTTTGTGCCCATGCTCCTCTCTCCTCCCTCAACCTCCTGGTGACACTCCCCTAAGGCAGTCCAGGGCACTGCTGTCCGTTTTTTACCACCAGGGCTCGTGTTCACCTTAGTGCCCACAGATTGCCCTGCAGCCCTTCTGGTTCCTGGAGTTCCTCCCCACGTGCAGCACTTTCCACACTTATCCTTGTGGAACTGCATGGGGCCCCTGCCAGCCCCCTGCTCCAGCCTGCCAGGGACTGTCTGGGTGTCACCATGACCCTCTGGTGCATCAGCCACTCCTCCCAGTTTGGTGTCACCAGCAAACCTGCTGAGGGTACAGACTGTCCCATCACCCACACCATTAAGGAGGGTGTTGAAGAGGACTGGACCCAGTTCTGACCCCTGGGGTACAATGATGGTTTCTGGCCTCCAGCTGGACTTTGTGCCACTCATAAGCATCCTCCTCGCTGAGTGCTCAAAAGCCCCTATTCCTTTACTTTCCCTGAGAACTTTGTGGGACTCATTTTCAAAAGCCCTTCTGAGATCTAGACAAACAATATCCTTTGCTTTCTCTTCATCTACCATGATTTTTTTTCATAGAAAAAAAAAAAAACCCCAGCATTTGCCAGCTGCAACTAGGGACCTTGAAAACAATTGACAGATCAAGCATCCAATTAAATTTGTTCCATAAGGGCAAGCTGAGGAAAACGAGCTTGCGCAGCCTAGAGAAGAGAAGTGTAAAGGACTAGCTGGCATTAGTCTTTCAGCAGCTAAGAGGACATCAGGAAGACACAGCCAAGCTCTTTGCTTTGGTCCAACAGCACACACATAGTGACCATGCGTGGCATAACTCATTCATTTCCAAAACTTGATTCACTTATCTCAGTCCTCAAGCTGTTTTGTTTGCTTTGCCCAAGGAATGATACAATACAAATCTTATTTATCCACTCTACTGCCTCTGGAATGATGGGTCACTATACAGGACAGAGAACTGCAACAGCAACAAAGGCTTAAAGGGATATTCTTCATTTTCCTACAAATTTTCAGACACTGAAAGAGGCCAGCAGCAAGAGAGTTTGTACTGCATTCATACTATACAATGCATCTCCAGTCTTATTAGTCTGAGGCAGAGGTGACAATGACCTGCTTCTTTCCAGCAGGAGAAAAGACAGAAAAAATCCACAGGGAGGAGGGACAGAACACCATTTTCTACTGTTGACTGAATATAAATAACTGTCTGATTGACACAAAACCCCATCTTCTGACTACATCCATACACTGGAATCTTCTTTTTCCGTGACAGATAAGAGCATCACACAATTCTATAGAGACATGGACAGCTGAATGGCATCACATATTTCTAAGAAGGAAATGTAAAATTACAATGCCTGATTTCTGCTAAGCTGCTATACAAAAATACTATATGAGCATGGGCTATTTTTTATTATGTCTATACAGAAGGTTCTTTTACAGAAAAGCAGTACTTCAAAACGTAATTTTCAGGTTTATATTTGTAAAATAAGAATTTCTACATGGCAAAATCCTTCCAAGAATGTTTAATCAAGAGCTCTTTGTTTGTAACAAACCAAAAGCTGAAGGTGAATTCTGTCTGTTGGTGACCTGGTGCAATCCCACCCTGCCCCAGGAACACTGAGAGGACAAGACACAGGAAATCACTGACAACTTAACAACCCTCTGCTGATTCCTCTGCTACTCTTTCAGGTCTAGACTGTAGATTTAAAAAGCCAGTCTGGTTACAGTATTCACACTGCACATCACAGGAAATGCAGAAAGTGTCACACACTTGCTAATTTTAAAAGTCACACTTACTAAGTAGCCCTGCATAATTTTTATGTTTGCAGTGCTAGCAGGATTATTTTCTTTTTAATTTTAAACCAATGACTTGCATTCGTCACGTGGAAATGTTAATGAAGAACAAAATAATAAGAATTTCAAAAAGTGGAGAAACTTACTCTTTGAGAAAAAAGACAAAAGAAGTACTAGTAGATAGATAAATGAAACCCACAGGACTCAGAATTTTGATGTTAATACAGAATACATTTATCATTTTAGGAGACTAAAAATAAATAAAAAAATCACAAAAAACCCCACCCCAAAATATTTAAAAAAAAAAGCCAACATACCCCACGCAAACAAAAAAAATCAAAGGAATGGTCTGCTCTGACAGCAAGATTTTAAGAAAAATCTATCAAGAGGTACAAAACTCTTCTGTATTTTCTACACTGTCTAAAAATAAGTCTGTCAACTGACAGTGAGTTGACAAATTTTGTCCAGTGAATGTCTTCAAGGTCACTTGTGCCAATAATGTTTTCATATAACATTACCAGATTTTTATTTAAAAAAAAAGGCCCAAATGACTTTCACTAAATTGAGAATTTCTACGTATTCACAAGACAGCTGCAGTACAATGCATGCGAACAGGACCAGGTAATCCAAGCTGGCAGAGCTGTCAAACAGAGCTATAACCAAGTGCTGCTTCCTCTCTTGGAGATGAACACGCTTCCATCCCTCACCTTGGGATTCCTGCAATTGTTCCCTAACCTGCTTTAGTCTGAATGACCTAGGCTAACAACATGGAATTTCTGAAACATTTAAATTAAACCAGTTCATTTAAAATGAAGGGAGCTGTGCCACAAGCACTGGAGTCAAGGGAAGAGCAAGAATGAAGATTTAGAAGGAGTAAATCAATCAGTTAAAATATAAGGATTAAGAAAAAGGGAAAATATAACTTGAGATGGCTGACAACAATCAACTATTACTACACACAATTACCCTGTGATTCAGCTCAGTTCAGTTTTCTGAAGTCAACATTTTTGTTCATCCCTTATTTTAACATACTAAAAACCTCTACTCTTTTTGCTCTTCTGGCTAAATGGCACATAAATAAAGAAATAAATCACTGCAATTAAAAAATGTTCAACTTAAAAGCCACTGAATACAGAAGACTTGATGGCAACAACTTGTCAAACATTCCTGGCCTACTCATGAATCAGTCTTTGCACCCTTCTGCATACTCTGCTTTGCTAAAATGGTCTCTCTTGTGTTTGATTATCATCTCACAAATCCTAATCCTGCCTTTCATGATTCTCATCTTGCTTCCATTCCTCTTCCCCTTCTCCAGCACCAGGTGCATCTTTTCCTCAACCTTTAGCTCATCTGGGATGTCTTCCCTCTCACCTTTACCAGTATCCTGTTATTAACCAGTAAATTAATTTCTACCTGCTGCTGCTTTTCTCTCCCTCAACCCACTTTGTCTATACTTGCAGTCTGGCAACCACAAGATCTCATCTAGTTGCTCAATTTCACTTTTCAAACTCTGTTCCTTATTCCTTCCTGCGAACCTACTTTACTCGTCTTTGTTCCTCTCACAGTCACCCTCAGTAGGAATCTTTCCCTCAGCAGCCTCCTATTCCAACTTTTGGTCCCCTTCTTTCTCATCCTGCAGCATCAGCAGAACCAGGCTGGACTGTGCTCCAATTAAAAAACCAGCTTCCAAAATCCACTTGGCCAGGATTTCAATGATTCCTGCTTCCCTTCAGGAATAAAAGAGCACAAAGAGAAAAGAGAAATGTATCACTCCAAGAAGTGATACATTTATTTTTACCTAGGTTTTAATTTTTAAACAAAATACATAGATTTTTCACAGATGGTTACAAAAGCCCTATAACTTTAAGTCCTTCACTTACAAACACACATAAATAATGAATCATCCAGATATTTAAAAGCTGCCCCAGGAATTCTTAGAATTACTATTTTTCCAATGTATTGTCTGTACCAATGACTGCTTTTTCATATTTTACCATAAAACATTATTATGCAGTAATTCTTATTGAGAAAACAAAGCTGTTTTTACACTTGTACGCTCTAGAGCACTTTTGCTTCTGCTTTTCTACAGTCTTCATTTCTTTGTATCTATTTTCCTTACAGAAGTTTTGTATGTTGGATCTAAAATGCAACAATAATCAATTTTGCAGAATTTGAAGAACTGAAGAAATTGGTTTTCTTTAAATATTGGCATCTGTTCTCCATCTTCCTTTCCTATCTTTTTTTTCTGAATTTATTAAAGCTCTCTTTATGACCCTCAATGATATTCTTCAATTTTTACCTCTACTACTTTTGTTATTATATACCTTATGTCTTTTTGTATGAGCTAACCCAGTGTCTTCAATCATTGCATGAAAGATAGTTCACCTGAAAAAATTATTCAATCAAACTCACTCTTCAAAGCAAAAAAAAAAAAAAAAAAAAAAGAGAAAAAAAACCCCCACAAAACACCGAACCAAAAATCAGCATTCATGAGATGAACTGTACATCCAGCCAGAAGGAGCACATCATACTTTCATGGACTGAAGTGCTCTTCTTTACAGCACTATGGAACAAGATGAATAAACAGCATTAGAAGCTCCAACCTGTACAATGCAGTTTCCTTCACAGGCAAGAATACAACTGAATTCCCCACTACCTGCAGAATTGTGTATTTTTGGCTAGAGAATCACCCACCTAGAACAGCAGGATTGTAGAGCTCCACATCTGACTTACTGCTCCAGAATGTAACTATCAACTATTTTCAACATAATGTGAAATTAAGGTTCACTGGAAGCTTTAAATAAGTACATAATGACATCAGAACACTTACAAAGTGAAGCACAATCTACAACGAAGGCTCTGCCAGGCTTCTCCAAGTACAATTTGGGCAACACCTTTGGTCACAGCCCTGACTCAATTTTATTTAATACACAGATGTAGATTCTTCTTTGACAACATCAATGGCTAGAACTCACCAATGACTCCAGCAAGCACATTATGCGACTAAAGCTAATTCCGAGAGGGGAAAAGAATGAAATGACATTTTAGAATTATAAAGCTTTTTTTTTTTTTTAAATGTAGAACTTCATCCCTAGAAATTGCCTATTTACTCCTATCAGGACAAAAAGCCCAATGACTAACTCAATCCCATTAAACCACAGACAAATATCCCTTTAGCTTGTCACAATATAAAAGCTCAAACTTTTAATTTGCTTTTATGTGTAATAACCCATAAGAGATGTGAATATGTTTCAAAAACATCTGCACTGGGGATATTTGGAAAAACATAATCGTTTTATTCATCTTAAAGCAGCAATGGCAAAATACTAATTAAGATAAAACTTGGCAGCTCAGCATGAGTGATAGGTCCAAAAAAAGCAAAAATGACATCTTTAGCCTGGACAGAGCAACATGAAAGTATTTCAGCAGGTAGTTTTCTCTGAATATAGATTACTTTCTCTGATGTAAGGTATTTGACAGTGTTTTGTTGAGACCTTCAGAGAAGTCAAGAGGGGGAAAGTCCCAGAAATGCAATTAAAACAAGTTCTCACAAAACATAACATCCAGCTACCTCTTTAACAAAAATAATAATTGAAGAAAAAAAAAAGAGGCTTGCTGATTTTACAGTAAATGCATCTACCTGCCTCAAATTTGGGTGCAGACAAGGCTCAGTCTTGGCAATGAAAAACTGGCAAAAGACAACTGAAATATGCACTGGTGGTGAAAGACTTCTATACACATGGCAGGGGATGATAAATCTGCCACAGCCTTCAGCAGAGATGCAGCTTCAGTACAGCTACAACAAGTAGAAAAAAAAGTTTCAAGGCTGTACCATATGAACCTTCACAGCTGGAATGAGGCTGAATGCTGAAAGGAAGGATTTACTGCCAAGCAGTTTATATAAAACTCAGGTTTTTACCCTCAATATACTGAAAATTATGCTATGCATTTGCCTTAAAAATAAGCAAATGAACAAACCCATTTTTTGCCCCCACAGACAGTTATCAGCTTATTATAAAACTCTCCTGGGTAAGCTTAGGCCATATTTCAGATTTTAATCTACTAATTAAAATAAGGACTTGCAGTAGCTAAACAAAGTTTTCTTTAATCAGTTTGTTCAAGCATTCATGTCAATTCTATCCTACCTTGCAAAAAAACAAGCCTAATTTTCTTCTACCCAAAGATCCAGTGACATGTTAGAAGGAACCGGGAAGAATGATGCTCTCAATTATCTGCTTTTTCTCTCTAAATTCAAGTCTGAAGCAGCTGAACATGTCTAGAGCTGCCGCCTTAACTACCACCACTAATGGACATCCCACTCCTGATTATCAGTGCAAACACATACTACAGACTGAATAATCAAAGTTCTTTTCCTCACTTTCAGGTTAAAGTGCAACTGAAGAGACTAAAGCAATACTGCACACCTCTCGAGATTCAGATCTTGCTTCTTCCCTTCCCTCTGCGAGCAGACTTGGAATCCAAAATAAATATTATCACCTGTACACCCTGGATCTGTTCTCTCTAAATACCAAGGTAATTCCCAGTCCCCAATTTATTATGGAAATCTTACTCAACACCAACTGCCATAGCCAAAACCAGAACATACTATGGCCAAAACGAGAATGAGAACAATCTATGAGAGTATTATAAGGTATCTAGAAATCATTTTAGATGGTCCACAGATTTCAAAGTTCAACTGTCCAGGGTAGCAGCATTTGGGTAAGTGAGCCACACTTACAAGATAGATCATTTCCAACTGTCTGCTCCTTTCATCTCTTAAGGAGAAAGGACTCACTTCATATGGCCAGAAAATTCCATCCTTACAGTCTGGTCCTTTCTGCAGGTATCAGCCCCAAACAAAGCTTTAAAACCATTGCTTAATTATCAAGGGTTTAGTCCAAATGTGACTTCAAATACAAGCTGGAGGAGCAGTATGCCAAACTGAAAGCACTTAAAAAGAATGTATATCCAAAACTGCTAATGACCTCCTGGTCCTCCTCTATGTGGTTTTTTGGTTGGGTTTTTTCTTTTTTTTGATCATTCAAGAAGGGTGCTGGTCTGGTTCTCAACAAATGAATTTCTACATGTAACACTGTTTGGTATGTGATACCCCTCTGTGACAAACTAGATACCAAGTACCACTGAGGCAGCATCTCTGAAAGGCCCCTTCTCCCAATAACGTTTTCCAGCACATCTCACATGTAATCAATCCACTGAGAAGCAGAAAATATTTGTCTGGGAGATAAAAAGAACCTGTAGCCCTTCTGAACCTACCTTAAAAGTTAAAAAAAAAAAAGAGTATCATAAATCATGATCTATTGACAAACAGAACTAGGGAGGACTGAAAACATCTGAAACTACTTGGTGGAGAAAAAAACAACCAAAAAAATAGAGGATGCTTTCACATGGATGGAGTAAGTGTGCCAGGATCAACAATTTGCTCATGATTCTGACTATAACAACTCAGCTCCCATCCATTAAAGCAGACAAAAATAAAGGGGTTTTGCACATTTTGCAGGGTCTTAACTCTAAACCAGTAAAATAACTGGCACTTAGTCAAATATGATTTTGGACTTAGCACATCTTTGTACATTTGAGCCACTCCAAGGAATGCTGATTAAAAGATTTTTTTCACATCATTAAAGAACAGCATATTTTATCAAGCTTTTAAACAACACATTTCCAAACTGCATTTAAATTGATAGGATGTAAAGTCATATTTATATTTGCTAGAAGTGAAGGAGAATGGGCTAAAAAATGACGCGTTTTACCAGCCCATTTACATGTGGATAAATTTAAAAATAATCTTAAAAAACCCAACTCAACATACAGTGTTGATATCATCTCTGACATACTAACAGGGTAAGATCAGACACCCCTTCAAAAGAGTTTACTGGTGTCACATTTTCCACAAAACATGAGCTCCTGCACAAGACACGCTTCAGATTTTGGAGATACAGCTTTCTCCTTTCTCTTGGAGATTTGTGTTTCTGGAAGTCCTTTAACTTGAGCAGTAGGTATGTAAGTTTTCTTGAGATTTTAGGAGTTATCCTGTAAGACAGCATCAGCCTAAAGAAAGTAACAAGCAAAATAAAAAAAAAAAAGTGCTGCATTTTTTAATCTTTCTTTGAGGACCACCCCCTACTCCCTGCAAAATCACAGAGATTAGACAAAGTAGAAAAATGTGAAAAATCGAAAAAGCATTTTCTGCTACTTAGAGTATAGAAGAAAGAGTAGAGCAGGTTCATACTTATTGGGTATGAAACACTTGTTTTATAAGTGTTGTGTGGCTGACCCCTTGGGTGGACAGCCCAGCTGGTTGGGGCAGGGCAATATCCAGAGATAAAACCACACACTCACAGCAACTCGGAGCATGCACACAACAGGGAAAGCACACACAGCCAGCAGCAAGGAGTGCAGGGAGCTCCTGTTCGGGCTCCAGGGACCCTGTGTGTCACCTGAAGGGTCTGGGGGGCATAAGACCGAGAAAAAAGTGGGGAGAAACCTTAAATACAGGGGAGACGGGTGGGTTTCACAGCAACCAGTGAGGAAAAGGACAAGGGGGTTGTACAACTGGGATGGATGGGCTGGGGAGCCAACAGGGCAACCCAGAGGTGGGACCAAGGGAAAGGGGCCAACACGGCATCAAACTCCAAGGAATTCTCTAGAACAGGGCTGTTCATGGGGAATTGGGGCAGGGAGGCACTCGGGCCAGCTGGAGAACAGAGATAAATGTAAAATAGTCCCTGGGGTGTTTTGAGGGCAGAGCCTGGGGTCACCCTGCCGGTGGAGGATGACAAAGTCCCAGGGCTGTGTCACCAGCAGGCACTCACAATGTCCACAGGCCTGCCAGCCTCCGCAGTGTTGTTTGGTGAAAAACCCTTTTTTTCCCAGAAACTGATTGGGTAGGGAAGCGTGGCTGCTAAAACAAGCAGGCCAAGATCTTATTTCCCACTGGTGAGAAAAGATCAGATAAACTTCCTTCTTCTACACATGCTCACAGGAACACAATTCAACTGAGAACCACCTCTCTTGCTTGAATTCTAGGCAGAAGCAGTGAAGTCACACAGCTTCACTTTTTCCATGCTGCAGAGGCAAAGTCAACCTGCAAAAACGACTTTCCTTTACAGCTGTTACAGGGAAAAAAACCCAACCCAACAAAACAAACACAAAAGTCACATTAAATACGTGAACTGTCATAAGGGCTTCGAGGAGACAGTAACAGAACAGGTTACTCCGTACCACTCCCTCTGCAGAAAACAAACACAGGTCTCAACACTACAGTCCCAGCTGGCTACAGATCCAAAGATAAAACTGTAATGATGACACTTTCTCAAAGGTTCTCCTAACTCTGAGGAGAAACCTTTCGTCAGCTCAGGTTTCAGAAACTGAAATTGTAGCTTGATTTTGCAGCAAGCCAGTTTCCATGGGAGCAGAATTCTGACTGACAGCCATCCTATAGTCTGCTGGGAACCCAATGAGTCTGAAGGAAATTAAAGGAGATCTCAGTCTAAGCCAGAATACACCATGTGAAACAACATATACAAGTTGTTAGGAAAAGTTGTTAGCTGATAGGAAAAGAAATGCAAGGCAAAGCAGGGAAAAAATCCAAAAGGAACCTTTGGCAGAGCTACCGAGGAGCATCACATTGCAAAAGAAATGCTGAAAGAATGAAAACTGGCAGAGAAACATGTCAAATTCATTCGGGTGTACTGATACTGGAAGTAAAATGCTGGTACTGAAGAGACCAATAAAATCCAAAACTGTTCTATATTCAAAAACCAACTAACAGAATATAGTGTCTTTTATCACAGTAAATACAGAAACAGGACTGTGACTCACAAATTTTTCACAGCCAAAATGAGGGGAAAAAATACAAGAAGTTTGCTTAGTAAGTACAGCTGTATCTGAAGATGAAACAAGGATGAATACAAGATATTAAGAATACAAGGTATTTCTCCTTAGAAAAACTCCCCAATGTATTCCAAAGGAAAATAACACAGGGGAAAGCTATTTTCTTCACTGAAAGAAGCTTTACAAAACAATTCTTCTAACAGCAGTCGTGAAAACCAGCCAAATTTGTCTTTTTAAGAATACAGATGAAAATTCAGGACCAAATAGCAGCTCACGATAAATTTCATCAAGAAACTAGAGATGGCAGCAAAGTCTCAAGCTAGCATCTGAGTGTAAGAGGGAAAGTTAAATGAAAAGGAAAGTTCTGAATAATTCTTACAGCTTTGTCCAAACGGTAAACATTTCAAATTGGGTTGTTTTTATTCCTTTTTCAAACAGTGACCAAAGAAAGCAAACTTATCAGTAAGAACAGCTACAAACCTCTGTAAGGCTCTATTTGTAAATGCAAAAACTTCACAGATCAATTTTTAGCACATATGAGAAAAAGAATTTTAAAACAGCTTGCAGCAAAATACGCATACTTAAAATCTAACATGCATCAATATTCTCGCAAGTAACCAGTGATTTCTGAATGTTCCAGACATATATCTGAAACCACTTTTCAGGGAGGTATTATACTTTTCCTTGTCTTTGCAAATGTAATAAATACTGAGAAGCTGAGTTTTGGGAAGAGAATTTCACACAGTTTTGTGGAACACTTTGAATTTTTAAAAAATACATTAGCAATATCAGAAACTAAGTCCCATTCTGAAAACAACAAACATCCAGGGAATCACAAAAGTTTCAGTAAGTGACCTCACCTTTGTACTTAACTGCATCCCTGAGAATAATTTCAGATTACACTTCTGAGTTTGCTGTTTAACACAACATCTAATGGATCCTGAATACTGAAAAGCACTCTCAAAAGGCATTGTAACTCACCAGCATGGAGAATACCCAAATGAACAATTTTGCCTCACTACTGCCTGGGACGTGTTTTCAGAACCTGTCAGTCCATGCCAGGGCAGTGGCAGCTGCCACTCATCAGTGCTTGGAACAACCTCCCAAAATCAGAATACTTGTATTAAAATCCTTCCCTAACACACAGTGCCTGCAAAAGCACTCACCAGGCTAGATGATATGGGAAACAAAGGTATTCTTAACACTCCCAGCTGATGTTTTATGAAATCACATCCACTAAGAAGGGAAACAAAGCATCTGTGATGATCATATTCACAAAGTAAAAAAATAAAATAAAATAAAAAATCTGAACCCCTATTCTGACAAATTTTAAGTATTTCATACACACAGCACTAAACAACTCTGACAGTCAGCAATCTATTTGAAAACATCCCGAACCAACAAAGCAAACAAACAACTTGAACTTTTGAAAACTTCAAACAACTAAGAAACCAAGAATCCAAGAAAGAAGATTCATCTGCAAGAGTTGAGAAAGTATCCTTAAAGTGCATCTCAGTGGCAGCTATGAAGTTTTGAATACTTTACAATTACAAGTGCTTGCAGCTGATAAAAAAAAAATTGACACACTTGAGATCTAAGATTATGGAAAGAACTTCTGATATTTTAAGCACCCTGTTTACTTTATGCTTTTAAAGATAATTGAACCTTAAGGGCTGAACATCCGAGAAACTCAGCCAACAGATAACCACTTTTTCCAGAAAGGAAAAAGTAAGAAAAATAATCTTAATCTAATAGCTCTAAATGAGCAAAACAGTTCTGACATTCAGATTTGAAAGCGCCTTTTATTCCTTTCATGTCTGTAGTGCTGAAGGTCTAAAATTAAGATACTTGCAGAAATACACTAAGAAAGAGATTACTTCTAGTTTGGGGCTGTAGAAAGGAAAACAGTGTTTTCTGTAAATAGAAGTTGGTACTTTTCAATCTAAACTTGATCTAGATGCACTAACAGAACTTTTCCTAAAAAGACCTGAAACAAAAACCCAAATAAAAAACCCCAACAATACAAATACAATACATTTAACACTTAAGTTTAGAGCAAAACAAAAGCGGAAAATAGATGGCTCAGAAAAACTTTGCTTTTGAATTTCTTGGACATTCCTAAATATGCTATCAGAGCATTTGCACACAATCACACCAGAACCAGAAGTAAGAGATTTGGTTTCTATAAAGATTAGAATTACTCACAAAAGGACATCCAACTGGGAACATTTAAAGTCCTGAAGGACCCAACAAGGCACATGCATATTTGAAGAACATCTAACCATGTCAGAAGCTAATATATGCTTCAAAGAATTAATTCAAATATTCAAAAAACCAAAAGACTTAGTTGTCTTCCTAATTTTAATTGGCTCTGTCGCAAATTAAAATCCTGAATGAAGTGAGGTAAAGTTAGTGCTTGGTTTTAATTACAGAGAATGTCTATGTGCATAGGAAGAAGGAAAAAACAAATTAAGACCATAAAAACAAATGACTTTTTGTGTGTATGTGTGTGTGTTAATAATTGCATGTTAATTTGGAGTATTTTTTTCCCCTCCAAAAAAAAAAAAGAATCTGTTTCCCTTTCTTCTTGCCCTTTCCTTACCATTGTCTGGATTACTGCAGAAAAGGGTTTGGAAGCTAACTTCCTGATTATACAAAAAAAGTCAAACATGCTTTAAAAAAAAACCCTAACAAAGCATTTGATGACATTTTATGATATGGTCTTAGTAATTCACTGTTATCTAAGGCAAGAAGGGGGGGAGAGGTGCCTGCACACTTTATCTCTCTCCATCCCCAAGTCTTCTACCTTGAGCAAGCCCTGACTGCACTGTAGGTGTGGTCAAGCCAGTGAAAACAGCAGAATAACCATGAAATAAGTGAATATTTCTGTAGTGCACCTGGCTCACACAGAGCAGACGAATAGTGAAGTTGGCACAGGGGAAGAGTGGATCACTCGGGGCATGGAAGCACATAAAGAGAGCAAGATCTCCCTCCTCCAGCAGCAGCAAACTTCATTCAGCTCTTGACACCAAGCTGCCCTCACACACAGGGCAAAGAGGAGAAAGGCTGCTACTGCCATGTTTACACAGCCTCCAGCACAGCTACAACTTGTCACAGCTCTCCTTCAGGAATCATGACATGCTTAGAGAGGCTGCAGGACCACAAAGGTGGAGGATTTCACCTCAGTTCCTGCCCTGGCTCCTGCTCTGCATGCAGCCAGACCAGTGCTGAGCAGACAAGGCTCTTCCCCAAACCATCCAAACTCAACCTTTCTGCTCCTGCTGCATTCAAGTTCAACCCTGACAAAACATAAAGAGCTCCACAAAGATCTGCTCTTCTCTAGGAAAAGTTACTAGTTCGGATCACTACTGAAGTAGAAAAGATCCTATCACTGTAATATATAATTCCCTAATTTTTTGTAACCTTCATACGATACCCTCACCCCCACCTTCTCTATCATCTTGTAAGCAGAAGGAGGGAGGTGGAGGAGTGCTTTGAAGAATGGAGATAAGATTACCTCACTTGCTTCTTCACTATCCCTTCCATTTACAGGTGTATTGATCCCTCTAATAGACTGTAAATTAGTGCTTTCCCACTAACAGCTCAGAACTGTTCCCCTCTCTTCAGTATCAGGAACAACATCTGGAGCCAAAAATAAAGGAGAAAGTGAGCAGCTGACAACTCCATTTGGATTATCAGGATTTCCCTGGAGCAGGGTGGAAGTAAAGCAATAACACACACTTTTGGCTGGCTTCTCTAAGCTGGAACATCAAGGACACAGCCAAAGGTGTCACTTGTAGACCTTCCCCCTGAAATGAAACTGAGAGAAAAAAGAAAATAGAGGAACATGCCTAAGTTCTGTTCAGATGGACCGGACAAACTGAACTTTCTTTCAGGAGAAATACTAAGTTCTTCAGGTATTTTTGGTTTGTTGCTTGTGGTGGTGTTATGTCTATTTTACAGACCCACATAACAAGACACCTAGAAAAAGGTGAAGCTCATGAAGTTCTGAGTCTCTTAATGACCACTGTACCTGAGAAGCCTCAACCTTCCTACGGTGAAGACTTCCTTCCTTACTCCTAGAGATCTTTAGATCAAAAATTTCCGAAAGTCAACTACATTCCAAACTCTGGTAACTGGATTTAAATGAAGTCACAAGTTCCCCAAGAATAATGTGCTCCTTAGGAAAGCCACACTTTGAAATTCTAAGCGTTTCTCAATCTCAGCTGCAGCAGAACTGACACTTTGATAAGATAAAACTAGTTTTGCAACCTACCTTAAAGTGCTTCCAAACAACTGAACAGAACACATTTTGAACTACTGTACAGGACTTACATGTCAGCTTTTACTTCTAAAAAAATTTGTTCGGAGGCAAGTTTTGTACAGCTTTCTTAGTTCTCATATCCCAGGAAATTTAGTCAATATTAAATGCTAGGAGCAACTGCTTATGTCCCCATTACCCAGAAAAGAAAATGGAGATGTTAGTTAAAAATGAAATCAGAGTAGCTGTAAGCTTTGGGTAGCCAAAGAAACAGGTGAAGGTGCCAAGTGAAAACCTATTCAACTAAACACTACTTAGAATCCCTGGTGGAAGGCAAATAGTCAGAATTTCTTAAACAGCCAATGAACTTTGTAAGTTTGTAAGAACTATGCATCAACTATAAATGTCTTCAGGTGATGAAGAAATGTTTTAACTACTGACTTCTGAAAAAGTTAAGTCAATACAGAAACTGGTAGAATACTGACAAGAGAAGAATTTTGACAAGCCTGGAAGGAAAGCACAGCCCCACCGCACCTTGAACACTGCAATAAAAGACAAAGTATAGACTAACTTTCTGCCTACCCCTTCTTATCCTATTCTAGGAAAAAAGGGATGAAAGTAAAAGAGCAAGGCATTTGTTAACCAAGGGACATTCTATTCTGTCCTGTGAGAATACATTAGGCAATAGTCTTCAGTCCTTTTAGTCCTACATTTATCCTGAAACAGTTTTTTAGTAATATCTCTGAAAAGATACCTTTGCTTTTCATACAAAGTCAAGCTCCAAAAATTATTTGAACCTTACTTCACCTCCAGAAAAAAGTTACTGGTAAGAGGGGCTTAAATACACAATAACACAAAGGTAACTGAAATGCCATAGTTTGCTGTGCACTGCTGTTTCCAACAAGGGCAGCATTTCTAGCACTAAGACACTTCCCAAGGAACACTGTAATCCATGCTGAATCCAGCAAAAGTTTATTAAGAGAAGGTACTAACCTGGCACACTAAAACACAGTTCAGCTTACAGCTATGCTGAACTCAAGCACTCCCTTCCCATGCTCTAGGTGCATTACTTAGGTATCCTCTTACTCACTTATCTGATGTAGGCAAAGAAAAAGTAAAGTTTCTTGGGGTTCTTTTGGTAGGAAAAACTAATTGCTACACCATCTGAAGAGGTAAGTTGATTTTTTTTTTAACGGGTAGGGACAATAGTTCTGGCCATGCTGATAGTCACGCTGTATATTTAAAAAAAAACCCCTACTCCATTCATGAGAGTTATTTTTATCAACTCCACAATTCGGCACAAAATACCTACTTGTAACAACCACTCACTTCTGGAGTCATCATTCTTTAGATGACACATTTAATATGACTACAGGTTTCTGAGAAGTGATCTTTGGAAACATCATACTGAGGTTAATAATGCTTGATTACTGCTCATAGTAGTGACATCTGTATAAAAGATTATGAAAAAGTGCAGTGTATCAGACAGAGGGCTAAGTAAGTGAGTGGCTGTTGACAGAAAATGTGTCTTTCTTCTTTCCCTATTTCTTTATCCTAAAGCATTTTATCTTAGGCATTCTATTTGAATTGAAATTATTATCAGGAACCACTTGGGCCCTGAAGCTTGGCCCCCATTTTTTTTAAGGCAACAAAGCTTATTACTATTTTAATAAAAATATCCAACTCCTAACTTAGCAAATCTTCAAGACAAGATGACCTTTTCCATCCCACAACTTCTCACAGACAACTGATCCAGAATCTCAGTAGTAAATTGGTCTAAAATCTTCAAACTTTCAGGCTGAAATTACACAAGTGTAGTCTGCTCGGATTTGTTCATTTTTGAGGCTTCTTTCTCTTGGTTGTTTAAACACATGAACATATTTGCAAAGCCTTTGCACAGTCTTTCTCAGCTTGTATTTTCCCAGATCGAGTTCCTCCAAACTCCCCTCTTTAGGAAGCCCAAACTTCCCAATCATTACAGCTGTCTTGTTTACATCCTAAGAATCACAGAATCACTTATGTTGGAAAAAAACCCCCCGAGATCATCGACTCCAACCTCTGACCCATCACCACCCTGTCAACCCAACCAAGGCTGGCACTGAGTGCCACATCCAGTCATCTCATGAACAGCTCCAGGGATGGTGACTCCTCCATCCCCCTGGGCACTTTGTTCCAATGCTTAGAAACCCTTTCCATGAAGGAATTCTTCCTGAAGAAGGATGTACACGAGAGTGATGCTGCTTACCAAAACAACACTAAGAAAAGCCGTACAAATAGAGAGCAGTGATTGAAATGTTGTACTTTGCAACCAGGTTTATTCTGTGTTCAGCTGCTTCTCTTAAGTAGGCAGAGCCTCTTAAGTAGAAACAGGTCACTGCTACAGCTAAAACCCATGGTAGAATAACTTAGCCAAGGACATACTCTAGCAATTACACACTACAAATAATCAAGCACTATTCTCCTGAAGCAATGCACATTATGACTTCATGCTGAAATCAAATATTTATTATTATCTGTTACTCTAACACACTGTAAGAGAGAAAACAGCCAAGAATGTTTTATTAGAAGAGAGTTTCAAACAGCACTAAAATACTCAAAAGCTAAACTAGACAAATCAGTTGCCATATCCCAAAAAAGTTCCCTTCCCCCTAACCCCTTTACAAACAATTGTTTCACAATTTCATTTGATTTGTCATTAATTAACCTGTCAGTTATTTGCATCAGTTTTATAGGAAATGCAAAATCTCAGCAGCATACTAGAGAAAAAGTATGTTTGAGAGTCCACAGTATTCTAATTCCTGTGAGTGAAAATGGAGACAATAATGAAAAACAATACCGCTGAAACCATCAAAATACCTCTAAATAGTTTTGTTACCACAGAAATTACACTTATTAAAAGTACTTCTTGGGCAAGGAATCCATAAGCTCTGTCCTCCCTTTCCTGAACACTCCCAGACTGAGGTATAAACCTAAAGCACCTCCAACACCAGGTAACAGCTTAGGATGGAATTGCAAACACCACCCCCTGTCTGACTTCAGTGAGATAGAAGCCTCCATATTTTAATGAAAAAAACCAACAAAACAAAGCAACACAACCCCTGCACCACTGCTTTGTGTCCTCAGCTCACATCTGTGGTGTTCCAGCCGTGTTGGCAGTCTGGAAGAGAAGGGAGAAAGGAGGAATGCCTGCTGACTCTTGCCCTTCAACTACTCTTTGCTAGATGGAAGGGCCAAGCAGAGAGATCCACCCCATCACAGAGGAAATGGGAATGAAAGCAAACTCACATGTGCAGTGCAGAAGAGGATTAGCCTTAACCAAGCCATATTGCAGAGAATGTCCTGAAAGCTCTGACAGCATTAGCACCAAACATCATGTTACACTTAGATACTGGAAATGCCAACAAGTGCACGACTACACACACAGTGATAGTATACATGGCCCACAAATGGTAGAAAAAAATTACAAAAATGTACTGTTTAAGTGACTATTAGTGTCACAGAATGGATAAGGCTGGAAGGGACAGCTGTGGGTTATCTGGTCCCATCTCCCTGCTTAAGCAGGGCCATCCCAGAGCACATGGCACAGGGTTGTGTCCAGATGGTTCTGGAATCTCCAGTGAGGGAGGCTCCACATCTTCTCTGGGCAATCTGTTCAGTGCTCGGTTTCTGCACAGGAAAGAAATTCTTCCTCATGTTCAGATGGAACTTCTTGCCCATCAGATTTTCCCCATTCCTCCTGTCCCATTGCTGGGCCCCAGGGAGCAGAGCCTGGTCCATCCCCTGCCGGCACTGACAGGGATGAGGGCCCCTCTCAGCCGCCTCTGCCCGAGGCTGAACAGCCCCAGCTCCCTCAGCCTTTCCTCAGGGAGATGCTCCAGTCCCTTCATCATCTTTGTCACCTCCACTGGCCCCGCTCCAGGAGCTCCATGTCCCTCCTGTCCTGAGGAGCCCAGAGCTGGACACAGCTCTCCAGGTGATCCTCACAGGGCTGAGCAGAGGGGCAGGATCATCTCCCTCCACCTGCCAGCAACACTCTTCCTAATACACCCCAGGATTAATGACTTCAATTGTGACCAAAACCCTTTTAAACACATATAAATGTCTATCATCTTTATCTCATTGTATTTACAACTTAAACAGTTGAAGAAATTCTTCAGCAACCTCCAATCCTACTATTAGAAAGGTCAGACAATCTTTATGGTTCTCCTCTAATGCTAACATAAACTGATATGGATCTTAAGAGGTAAAGAAACGTAAAACCAGGTAATTTAAAACAAAGTCCTTGCAGAACAAGGCTGTATCATAAAAACCTTGCATCCCTCTTCTCTATTCAACACCTTCTAAAGGCAGGCATTCTCTCTTTGGCATAAAGAAAACTCCTGCTATGTGTATGTGGAGCTCCTATGATAAACTCAGAACAGTCTGCACCTCAGAGGAATAGCCAAGATGTTTCAATTTTACACCTACTATGTTTTATAAAGTACTCAAAGCATTTTGAATGAGAATTCTAATAAAAAAGAAACAAGTACACTTAGCACTACTATCTGTGAGCTGTCAGTCAAACTCATGCTCTGATCCACACAGTAACAGGCTTAAAGATTTTAGACTGTGTCCTTCTCAACAAATATACAGGGAGAATCTCCCCAAAGTTACCTGGAAGCAAGTCTGAAAAAAAGTCACACCTGTGTATTTTATCATTATCACTTATCCTGAGATACGTTAACACATTTTTGAAGGCTAATAAAGAAATCCCCAATTTACTTCTTGCTTAAGTGTTTATGTCAGCCAAGATGAAGACGTGACAGTAACCTCAAACATAACACATCTGGCAATACGTGACTAATGCTAGTGTCATAAATGCCACTTAAAAAAGTTCAGTGAGAAATCAGAATTGTTATTCTAATTCGTATTTTTATATAGCTCTCAGCAATGGAAAGGTATACTGAAAATACATGCAAAATAAGATTTCCACTAAGTTTTTTTCTAATGAAAATATGAACTAGAATTTATCCCTCCTGGCCTTTCGTTCTACCCACACCCCTTAAGAATTAAAAATGCATGCTTGCAGGACTTGAAGACACTAAATGTCACATAATAAACAGTCTATCATTGTCATTCCCATCAATTCATTCATATAATGTTACCCTGTAATTGTTCCTCACCAAAAGCTATTATTGCTGCATTTACTCAAAGTCAGTCTTATCAGTTTATTGTATTTAGAAGTGTTTAAAGCTTATCCTAAAGATCAGAATATGCCTCAACAAATTGTACTGTGTACTGTCAGCCAAGAAAGTATCTCCTGATTTCCCTGGTAAATTGTATGGGGACTTTGACAAAACACTCAGACATTTTACAGGCAAAGACCTCTTTCCCACACCCTTCGTGAAAATGCCTTTTACTACCCTAAGTGATAGTGGCAACTACTTATTTAGGAAGGATAAATCACACAATTTAGTATTTAATGTGTCCAAAATGCAAATCAGAGCCAGACGTGCTATTTGCAAGAACTAAATCACTGTATCAATCAATACCAAATCCCAAGAACATGCAGACATTTAGTCTATGTTTCACTGAAAGATATTTGGTCAGATGCAATTCAAAGCAGATTTCCTCAAGTTTCTTATGGACAGGCAAGATGGTACCTGAAACCTATAAGCTAAATAAAGATGCTGCAGTTCAGGTCTCCTGGAATTTACCTGCGCAGCACTGCAAAGAAACAGGAATACCACTCATAAATTGTACATGAAAGTTGTGCATTTATTTTAAATGTTTGGGCTTTTTAAGAGGACTGATGTGACATCTGTGCGGAAAAGCCTGAGTAATCACAACCAGCTATCAGCCCTTCACACCACTGCTGCTATTTTCAGTGATACACCCTGTTTTTGCTACAGTGCTCTTGGCATCACCATGCTACTGTGATTCAATATTTATCTGTTAGATCTAGTTACATCACAACACTCTCTGTACTACCTAAATCTTGTGCGGAACTTCTGCGGCTAACACCTAATCCACCGGTTTTGAGCCCTCTCTTCAAAATTCTCCAGGCACAAAACAAAAAGTCACTGGAGATGTGCAAACATCTGGCCCCCTGTGAATCATCCATCCTCCGAAAGGGTGTGCAGTCATGCATAAGCACTGCACCTTCCTTCTAATGGCCATCGGGCAGGGATAAAACCGTGTGAACTGCAGCGGTTAGCACAAAACCACTTGCGAAAGGAGGGTGCCAAAAATTGTCTTCAAAACACCTTTAAGAACAAGAGCTTTGCTCCTACAGAAGCTCCTCACCTGCATCAAGTTAAAGCAATCACATACCATTTATGATGGCAAACAAGGCCCTTGGAGCTTAATATTTTTAAAAGTTGTGTTAGGAGCAGGGTGGTAGTGTCTTGTGAAACAACAGAACTGAGTGCTGAAACTTCTGCTGACAACAAAGCCACCTGCTATGTCCAAGATCAGCATTTCAGTATAATCCTGAGAAAAGATTAATTCTAGAATATTTTTAGCCCTAGCTTTGAAAGCAGACAGCACTCCATATAAACTGAAAAGCATATGGGTGGAGAGCGGGCAAGAGAATACATGCAAGAAAAATTCTTTGTTTGTAATCAAAACACGGTCAATTATTCTCATGAAACCCATTGTCATGAAGAAAAAACTCTGAGCACACTGAGCAGCGTCACTCCTAAGGCTTGCAGAGCAATCTCAGCTTTGGAATCAAGACACATTCAGAAAATTAGGTAGTCCCAGTATCACTGTATCTTCCTTTTTGCAACACAGACACAACTACAGAAAATACATGAAAGATGATGAAGATGTAAAGAAAGGATTTCAAAACTGAGCAGCCACAAAAATACGAGGGCAGGGGATAGTGGAGTTCAGTTTTAATTCTCTACCACCATCTGCTTTGGGGGAGTCTCTGCATTTTCTTGGTGACTCGAATTGTCATTTTCCTCCAACAGCGGTAACCCGAAACAGCAGCTGGGGAACGCCAGCAACTGCCTCAACTCCCAGGTTTCATACAAGCCTCGAGCATCGGTTTAACAGCAGTTGCATAATAAGACTCAAAAGGCCAAGCACTCCTCCTGCCTTGTACATCTCCATTTCCACACGAACGAGAGGGATGGATCTGGACGAAAACCGAGCGCTACCCGAGCGCCACTACCAAGCTGGCTATTATGCAGCAAAGAAGAGGCAAACCCAACACCTGGCGCACAAATAAGCAGGCACCCAGTGAATAGGTGGATCTACGGAGAGCTATCTTCCCTTTCCCTTCCCCAATAGGCAATCCTTGATGGGTGTGCCAGGAATGGGATATCGGGGGGAGGAGAAGAAAAGGGGTGGGAAGTGGTTGCCGCTTGCTGCAGCCAGGCTGAGCGATGGCGAGGTGGTTAATCATGGTGGCTGAGGAAACATGGGGTCACTTCTCCCCCTCCCGCCTGCCGTGTGACGAGGACGGTGGGCACCGGCCACGGGGGGCACCCGGAGCCCGC